>CAWUFW010013146.1:0-494129 GCA_963921515.1 Calotriton arnoldi
AGGACGTTTCACTGTGGAGACTTTCATCTGTTGGCATATATCACATTCTAAAACATAGTTCTTTGTTTGTTTTCTAATGCCAGGCCACCAATATCTTTGCTTGAGTAAAGATACTGTTGCAGAAACACCTGCATGGGCAGAAGCTATCCCTTCATGTGCTGCTAGTATTAGTCCTTGTTAGACCTGGCATCCTTGGCGTGGGTCTCCCTTCCATTTTTTCGTAATGCCTCCACTGTTGACGATATGTTTTTGCTGGACTAGATGCTCATGGGCACTTTGCCGCTGCTAATCAGTGCCAAAGTGCAAGTGCTCCCTATCGTGAATTGATGTATGTATTAGTGACTCCATGATTGGATGATTGGTTTACTTGTCAGTCCCTAGTACCGTGCACTGAGTGTGCCCAGGGCTTGTAAATCCAATGCTGCTGGTGGGCTTGCAGCACGGGTTGTGCCACCCACAGAAGCAGCTTGTAAAGTGTGTCTCAGGCCTGCCATTGCAGAGCCTGTGTGCAGCCTAGGGCTGCCATGTCGACTTGGTGAGTGCACCCACTTACCAGTCCCTAAACCTTCCCTTTACTGCATGTTGGTCACCCCTAAAGTAGGCCCTAGGGCAGGGTGCATTGTAAGTATAAGGTAGGACATGCCATGGTGTGTGTGGCATGTCCTAATAGTGAATTACAGCCATTTTCGTTTTTCACTATTGCAAGGCTACCTGCTCCCCATAGGCCAAAATGGGCAGACTGACTATTACACCTTATAGTCAGAACTGACCCAGGAACATGGTAGAAAAACGAATTTAGTATGCCTGAACTCAGGATGATAAAATACATCTTTTAGTGAAGTTGGTTTTAACATTCTGTGTTTGAAAATACCACTTTTAGAAAGTGGGTATTTTCTTGCCTAACTATCCAAGCCTGCCTCTGCTAGGTTGTGTATTTCTTGTCTGGAGATTGAGTGACAGGGGCTGGGGGTGGCTACAGGAGACAGGGTGAGTCAGCACAGGGCTGAATAGAAAGATCTGCATCCAGAGTGGAGGGAGGAGTTGCACCTGGGTCTGAATAGGGCTGTGCCTGCCTTCCACAATGCTGGCTCCACCTCCTGCCGGGCGGCTGAGCACTCTGCCCCACATTCTGAAAGGAAAGAAGGAGTCAGAAAAACAAAGTGCTCCAGGACTGACCAGAACTGGTTTTGGACTAGGCAGAGGCCTCTCTGCCTCCAGAGAACAAAGAGAATCAGGGTATAAGAGGGGCACCCAGACCCCAGGAAAATTAGATCACTTTTGGGAACAAGAAGAAACCTTTGCTGAGGAGCGGAACCAAGAAGAAACTGAGGAGAGACTATCCCTAAGCCTGAAGTGCTGCTTGGGGGATTGGCCTGCAGTGGTTTGCCTGACTGCCAAAGAAAGGAGAAAGGAACTTTTGCTTTGCTGTGACTTTCATCAACTTGTGAAGGATCTCCAAGGGCTTGGAAGAGAGCTTGCCCCCTGACCGAAGTCCCAGGACCATTGGACTTCACCCCTTTGTGAATTGCTGCTGGAAACTCTGTTTCAGTGGCTACAGAGGTAGGGAGCTGTGACCGACTCTCACGACCGACTCGGTGTCCTGTAAGCACCGCATCGAAGCACCGTCTCGCCCTGCAACGCACGGCCCTGGTCTCACCGACTTCGTCAACGAGCCGCTGCCTGCACCGCATCGAGGGACAACGCGTCCTGCAACGCTCGCTACGCCGAATCGAACTGGTCCGACCGACACGGTCACTGCTGCTGAGTTCGAGTCCTGTGACCGCACCGGAGTTGGGCACCGCTCGCACGCTTTGCGACGCACCGCCCGACTCGCACCGCTGTCCGGACTGATCGACGCCAGCTCCTGAATCTGGCTCCGTCGCCGCACCGCAACCTGCCAGCACCGCATCGAAGCACCGTCTCGCCCTGCAACGCACGGCCCTGGTCTCACCGACTCCGTCTCGACGACATCAACGAGCCGCTGCCTGCACCGCATCGAGGGACAACGCGTCCTGCAACGCTTCCATTTTTGCATCGCGACCGCGACGAACAGCCATCCGGCTCGCACGCCCGTGCCTGCCGCTTCAAGTAAAAGGTACTGTGACCGAGTCTGTCTACGCTGTGTTGGCCCGTCTCGACGCGGTCAGCTGGATTTGTTAGACTCTGTTTGTTCTCGACATCGCCGTAGCCGGAGGAGGCTACCGACTCGCACAGAACCTTGAATTAAGCCTTTTGATCAGAACTAAGCACTCTTGACAGTATTGTGGATTATTTTTGTCGTTTATGGTCTTGTGATAAATCTATATAAAGTATACCTATTTTTATAAATATATAACCTGTGTGGTGTCCATTTGTAGTGTTGTCACTTGATTACTGTATGTGTTCACAAATGCTTTACACACGGCCTCTGAACTAAGCCTGTCTGCTCATGCCAAGCTACCAAGAGGGTGAGCAGGGGTTATTTCAGGAGTGTACCTACTTTCCCTGACTAGACTCAAGGGTCCCTATTTGGACAAAGGTACCTACCTCTGCCAACTAGAGACCCCCAAATCTAACATTGGTGGTCAGCGGTGAGGATTCTGGACTTGCATTTGTGACTCATGTACAGTGATTGGTGAACACTACTTAGTGAGTGCAGACCAAAACGCAACCACATACTTTTATAGCATTTTTTCTGGGATTTCCTATTTTTGCAACTGCCAAGTTTAATCACTATGGAGAAACCAGCATCAGTAGCCTCTGTTGAGTGTGATTGGGAAGAAGAGAGGCTAGAATGCTACACCCTCAAGCAGCTCAGGCAATTCTGCAAAAAGTTTAAAGTGTCCATGACCGGGCTCTCCAGGAAGGAGGACCTCCAAAAGGCGCTGAGGGCCTGGGTCGAATCAAGGAGTGCCCCTGTGGAGGGGGCTGAGAATGCAGAAGGGCAGCTGGAGGGGCTATTGGGTCTAGGGGCTGGAAGACCACCTTCCCCAGTAGGTAGCAGTGTTTCTGCCAGAGGACTGTCTCCAGAGGAGTTGGAGGACAGGAAAGAGAGTAGGATGCACGAAATGGAGCTGACCAAGCTCAAGCTGACTGGGCAGTTAGAATTCGAAATGCAAACTAGGAAATTAGCCCTAGAGGAAAAGAAAATGCAGTTTGAACATGAGAAAGTTTTGAGGGAGTTGGAATTGAAGGCCAAAAGCTTAGAGATTACTCCTCTGGTGGCAGTGTACCGCCTGTGCCTGTTGAAGCTAGGGTGTATATTCCAAAAGATGTGGTTAAGGAATTTTTTAAAATGATGACATAGGGCAGTGGTTCAAAGCCTATGAGGTAGCCATGTCTTCCCACCGGGTCCCTGAGAAGGATTGGGGAGCGGGGTTGTGGGGACGGTTCCTCAGTGAAGGGCGGGATACCTTGTTGGATTTGCCCTCTGAAGTCTATAATTCGTACAGCCACATGAAGGATGCCTTAATGACTAGGTATGGTTTGACCCCTGAGCTTTATAGGCAAAGGTTCAGGAACTGTAGTAAGATTGAAAGCAGTACCTGGGTTGAATATGTGACCTTCTTTTGCAGAGCCTTGGATGGTTGGGTAAAGGGTAGCAAAGCGAATGATTTTCAGGCGCTCTTTGATTTGATTGCCTGGGAGCACTTGTCCAGTAATTGTTTTCCTGAGCTACGCCAGCACCTGATTGATAGTAAGCTGACTAACCCTAGGCAGCTTGCTGAGGAGGCGGACCGCTGGGTGAGTACCCGGGTCCACAAGGGTCACGTGGGAGACTCCGCCAAGGGTGGGCAGGGTCCCCAGCAGAAGAGTGGGGGACAAGGGTAAACAGAGGGAGTTCCATAAAGGGCCCCAAAGTAGACCCCAAGGGAACCAAGGGAAAGGTTCCCAGCCTTCCCCTGAGAAGAAGCCAGTGGCCCTGACAGGCCCCCTGTTCACCAGGGACCACTGGTATGTTACAAGTGTGGCGCCCTGGCCACAAGGCAAACGATCCTCGTTGCCCTTTGCATGGAAAACCAGCACCCACTGGTGCAGTCCCCCGGCAGTTGGCTAGTGTAGCCCTGGGGGAGGAGTTGGGTGCCCAAGGTGGGGGGATCCCACAGTGTTTTCCCTTGTCTCCTTAGGAGACTCTGAGATGGTCCCTAGGACCCCGCTGCCTGAGAACACTAAGAAATACAGGCAGTGGGTGACCATCAATGGCCATAGGGTGGAGGCTCTGAGAGACACAGGAGCCAGTGTGACAGCTGTCAAGTGTCACCTGGTGTCTAAGGAGCAGGTTATCCCTGATGCATTCTATCCGGTTGTTGCCGCTGACAACACAGAGAGTCACTGCAAGGTGGCTCAGGTTCCCTTTGAGTGGGGGGGTCTCGGGTACTCTTCAAGTAGCTGTGAGGCCAGCCATGCCTGTTGACTGTTTGTTAGGGAACGATTTGGAGAGCTCACCTTGGGCTAAGGTGGAGCGGAGTGCGCATTTAGAAATGTTGGGCTTGCCTGATTGGGCATGTGTGACCACCCGGTCAATGGCAGCTAAAGGTGTTCAAGAGGACCTGGAGCCTGAGAGGGAGGCCCAGGTGCCTGCCAGAGAGAGAGGAGGCAGGGGGCGCGGGAAACCGGCCCCCGAAGTTCCCACGGTCCAGGAGGAGGCAGACCCTGAGGGGGATGCCCTGGAGCCTACAGGGGAACAGGTAGCTGAACTGGGGGACCTACCTGAGCTGACCCATTGGCAGCAAGAAGGAGGACCCTCCAGGGAAGAGTTCTGCGAGGAGCAGAACGCATGCCCCTCTCTCGTGGGTCTGAGGCAACAGGCCACAGACCAGGCAGCAGGTGATCAGTCTGGATCACATTGGATTTACTGGGAGAATGGTCTCCTGTATTCAGAGCCTAAGGTTGCTGAGCCTGGGTCAGCCCGTGTGCTGGTGGTACCCCAGCGCTTCAGAGCCTTCCTACTGGGGTTGGCTCATGATGTACCGTTAGCGGGACATCTGGGGCAGGACAAGACCTTTGACAGGCTTGTTACCCATTTCTATTGGCCCCAGATGCGCAGGAGTGCCGCCACTCACTGCAGGACATGCCAGACTTGCCAGGCAAGTGGAAAGAGTGGGAGGAAGCACAAGGCTCCTCTCCAGCCATTCCCTGTGGTCAGCACCCCCTTTGAACGGGTGGGTATTGACATTGTGGGGCCACTGGACCCCAAGACAGCCATGGGCAACAGGTTTATCCTGGTCTTGGTGGACCATGCCACCCGGTACCCTGAAGCCATCCCTCTGAGGACAGTGACGGCCCCCGTGGTGGGACGGGCACTGATGGGAATTTTCTCACGTGTGGGATTCCCTCAAGAGGTGGTGTCTGACAGAGGTACCAACTTCGTGTCCAAGTACATGAAGTCCCTGTGGCAGGAGTGCGGTGTAACTTACAAGTTCACCACTCCTTACCACCCTCAAGGAAATGGGCTGGTTGAGAGATTCAACCGGACCCTCAAGGGCATGATTATGGGTCTGGAAGAACCCATGAGGCGTAAATGGGACGTCCTCTTACCATGCCTGTTGTTTGCATACCGGGAGGTGCCACAGAAGTCTCTAGGGTTCAGTCCCTTTGAGCTCCTCTATGGACACCCGGTGCGAGGACCTCTGAGTTTGGTCAAGGAAGGCTGGGAGCAATCTCCCAGGAAACCTCCCCAGGATGTATACAGTTACATGCTGGCCTTCAGGAACCAGACTAGGCGTTTCAGAGAACTTGCTGAGGCAAATCTGGAAGCCAGCCAGGAGGAGATGAAGCGGTGGTACGACCAGAATGCCACTCTGGTAGAGCTTCAGCCTGGTCAGAAAGTGTGGGTCATGGCCCCTGTGGAGCCTTGTGCGCTCCAGGACAGGTGGACCGGCCCTTTTACGGTGGTGGAGCGCAAGAGTCCAGTTACCTATTTGGTGGACTTGCAGTCTCCCAGGAACCCCTTGCGGGTCCTGCATGTGAACCGCCTGAAGCCCCACTTGGAGAGGTCCCAAGTGGGCATGCTCTTAGCTACAGATGATGGAATGGAGGAGGAGACCGAGCCTCTTCCTGACCTCCTGTCAGCCCGAGAGCAAGATGGATCAGTGGAGGGAGTAAACCTCTCTACCTCCCTGACACCTGAGCAGCAGGGTGACTGTCGCCAACTGTTGGGACAGTTCCCTGACCTGTTCTCCCTGGTTCCCAGTGTCACTCATTGGTGCGTCCATGATGTGGACACTGGGGACAGTCTTCCTGTGAAGCACAAGGCTTACAGGGTGACTGACAGGGTCAGAGCCTGCATCAAGGAGGAGGTCTCCAAGATGTTTGCGCTAGGGATGATTGAGTCCTCTAACAGCCCTTGGGCCAGCCCAGTGGTCTTGGTTCCAAAGGCTGCCGCGCCTGGTGCCACACCAGAACTCCGGTTCTGTGTGGACTACAGGGGACTCAATTCCGTCACCAGGACTGACGCCCACCCCATCCCCAGAGCTGATGAGCTCATAGATCGGTTAGGGGCTGCGCGGTACCTCAGCACGCTTGACTTAACGTCTGGGTACTGGCAGATCGCCTTGACTGATGGGGCAAAGAGAGGTCAGCATTCTCCACACCAGATGGGCACTACCAGTTCCGGGTGATGCCCTTTGGGATGAAGAATGCCCCTGCCACCTTTCAGAGGTTGGTCAACCAGGTGTTGGTTGGACTGGAGGATTTCAGTGCCGCCTACCTGGATGACATCGCAGTGTTCAGTGCCAGTTGGGAAGAACATCTGCGCCACCTCTGGGAAGTGTTGATGGCGCTGCGGAGGGCAGGCCTCACAATCAAGGCAAGTAAGTGCCAGATTGGGCAGGGTTCTGTGGTGTACTTAGGACACCAGGTTGGGAGCGGCCAGGTGGCGCCCTCCAACCGAAAATTGATACCATTCTGGCTTGGGAGCCCCCAAGACCCAGACAGAGGTGAGAGCCTTTTTAGGACTCACCGGGTATTACCGGAGATTCGTCAAGGGGTATGGCAGCATTGTTGCCCCCTTGACAGAGCTGACTTCCAAGAAGCAGCCCAGGAAAGTGATTTGGACTGACGCCTGTCAAAAAGCTTTTGACACCTTGAAGACTGCCATGTGCACGGCGCCTGTGCTCCAGGCACCCAACTTCTCCAATGAGTTCATTGTTCAGACCGACGCTTCAGAGCATGGTGTAGGGGCTGTTCTATCACAGATCAATGAGGAGGGCCTAGACCAACCTGTAGCCTTCAACAGTAGGAGGTTACTTCCCCGGGAACAGAGATGGAGTGCTATTGAGCGTGAGGCATTTGCTGTGGTCTGGGCTCTGAAGAAGCTGAGACCATACCTGTTTGGGACTCACTTCCGGGTTCAGACAGACCACAGGCCCCTCAGATGGTTGATGCAGATGAGGGGTGAGAATCCAAAGCTGTTGAGGTGGTCCATTTCCCTACAGGGGATGGACTTTATGGTGGAACACCGCCCTGGTACAGAACACGCCAATGCTGATGGACTGTCCAGATTTTTCCGCTTTAGCGATGAGAACTCCCTAGGGGTAGGATAGTTCTCCCCACATTTCAGCTGGAGGGGACACGTGTTAGACCTGGCATCCTTGGCGTGGGTCTCCCTTCCATTTTTTCGTAATGCCTCCACTGTTGCCGATATGTTTTTGCTGGACTAGATGCTCATGGGCACTTTGCCGCTGCTAATCAGTGCCAAAGTGCAAGTGCTCCCTATCGTGAATTGATGTATGTATTAGTGACTCCATGATTGGATGATTGGTTTACTTGTCAGTCCCTAGTACCGTGCACTGAGTGTGCCCAGGGCTTGTAAATCCAATGCTGCTGGTGGGCTTGCAGCACGGGTTGTGCCACCCACAGAAGCAGCTTGTAAAGTGTGTCTCAGGCCTGCCATTGCAGAGCCTGTGTGCAGCCTAGGGCTGCCATGTCGACTTGGTGAGTGCACCCACTTACCAGTCCCTAAACCTTCCCTTTACTGCATGTTGGTCACCCCTAAAGTAGGCCCTAGGGCAGGGTGCATTGTAAGTATAAGGTAGGACATGCCCTGGTGTGTATGGCATGTCCTAATAGTGAATTACAGCCATTTTCGTTTTTCACTATTGCAAGGCTACCTGCTCCCCATAGGCCAGAATGGGCAGACTGACTATTACACCTTATAGTCAGAACTGACCCAGGGAACATGGTAGAAAAACGAATTTAGTATGCCTGAACTCAGGATGATAAAATACATCTTTTAGTGAAGTTGGTTTTAACATTCTGTGTTTGAAAATACCACTTTTAGAAAGTGGGTATTTTCTTGCCTAACTATCCAAGCCTGCCTCTGCTAGGTTGTGTATTCCTTGTCTGGAGATTGAGTGACAGGGGCTGGGGGTGGCTACAGGAGACAGGGTGAGTCAGCACAGGGCTGAATAGAAAGATCTGCATCCAGAGTGGAGGGAGGAGTTGCACCTGGGTCTGAATAGGGCTGTGCCTGCCTTCCACAATGCTGGCTCCACCTCCTGCCGGGCGGCTGAGCACTCTGCCCCACATTCTGAAAGGAAAGAAGGAGTCAGAAAAACAAAGTGCTCCAGGACTGACCAGAACTGGTTTTGGACTAGGCAGAGGCCTCTCTGCCTCCAGAGAACAAAGAGAATCAGGGTATAAGAGGGGCACCCAGACCCCAGGAAAATTAGATCACTTTTGGGAACAAGAAGAAACCTTTGCTGAGGAGCGGAACCAAGAAGAAACTGAGGAGAGACTATCCCTAAGCCTGAAGTGCTGCTTGGGGGATTGGCCTGCAGTGGTTTGCCTGACTGCCAAAGAAAGGAGAAAGGAACTTTTGCTTTGCTGTGACTTTCATCAACTTGTGAAGGATCTCCAAGGGCTTGGAAGAGAGCTTGCCCCCTGACCGAAGTCCCAGGACCATTGGACTTCACCCCTTTGTAAATTGCTGCTGGAAACTCTGTTTCAGTGGCTACAGAGGTAGGGAGCTGTGACCGACTCTCACGACCGACTCGGTGTCCTGTAAGCACCGCATCGAAGCACCGTCTCGCCCTGCAACGCACGGCCCTGGTCTCACCGACTCCGTCAACGAGCCGCTGCCTGCACCGCATCGAGGGACAACGCGTCCTGCAACGCTCGCTACGCCGAATCGAACTGGTCCGACCGACACGGTCACTGCTGCTGAGTTCGAGTCCTGTGACCGCACCGGAGTTGGGCACCGCTCGCACGCTTTGCGACGCACCGCCCGACTCGCACCGCTGTCCGGACTGATCGACGCCAGCTCCTGAATCCGGCTCCGTCGCCGCACCGCAACCTGCCAGCACCGCATCGAAGCACCGTCTCGCCCTGCAACGCACGGCCCTGGTCTCACCGACTCCGTCTCGACGACGTCAACGAGCCGCTGCCTGCACCGCATCGAGGGACAACGCGTCCTGCAACGCTTCCATTTTTGCATCGCGACCGCGACGAACAGCCATCCGGCTCGCACGCCCGTGCCTGCCGCTTCAAGTAAAAGGTACTGTGACCGAGTCTGTCTACGCTGTGTTGGCCCGTCTCGACGCGGTCAGCTGGATTTGTTAGACTCTGTTTGTTCTCGACATCGCCGTAGCCGGAGGAGGCTACCGACTCGCACAGAACCTTGAATTAAGCCTTTTTGATCAGAACTAAGCACTCTTGACAGTATTGTGGATTATTTTTGTCGTTTATGGTCTTGTGATAAATCTATATAAAGTATACCTATTTTTATAAATATATAACCTGTGTGGTGTCCATTTGTAGTGTTGTCACTTGATTACTGTATGTGTTCACAAATGCTTTACACACTGCCTCTGAACTAAGCCTGTCTGCTCGTGCCAAGCTACCAAGAGGGTGAGCAGGGGTTATTTCGGGAGTGTACCTACTTTCCCTGACTAGACTCAAGGGTCCCTATTTGGACAAAGGTACCTACCTCTGCCAACTAGAGACCCCCAAATCTAACATTGGTGGTCAGCGGTGAGGATTCTGGACTTGCATTTGTGACTCATGTACAGTGATTGGTGAACACTACTTAGTGAGTGCAGACCAAAACGCAACCACATACTTTTATAGCATTTTTTCTGGGATTTCCTATTTTTGCAACTGCCAAGTTTAATCACTATGGAGAAACCAGCATCAGTAGCCTCTGTTGAGTGTGATTGGGAAGAAGAGAGGCTAGAATGCTACACCCTCAAGCAGCTCAGGCAATTCTGCAAAAAGTTTAAAGTGTCCATGACCGGGCTCTCCAGGAAGGAGGACCTCCAAAAGGCGCTGAGGGCCTGGGTCGAATCAAGGAGTGCCCCTGTGGAGGGGGCTGAGAATGCAGAAGGGCAGCTGGAGGGGCTATTGGGTCTAGGGGCTGGAAGACCACCTTCCCCAGTAGGTAGCAGTGTTTCTGCCAGAGGACTGTCTCCAGAGGAGTTGGAGGACAGGAAAGAGAGTAGGATGCACGAAATGGAGCTGACCAAGCTCAAGCTGACTGGGCAGTTAGAATTCGAAATGCAAACTAGGAAATTAGCCCTAGAGGAAAAGAAAATGCAGTTTGAACATGAGAAAGTTTTGAGGGAGTTGGAATTGAAGGCCAAAAGCTTAGAGATTACTCCCTCTGGTGGCAGTGTACCGCCTGTGCCTGTTGAAGCTAGGGTGTATATTCCAAAAGATGTGGTTAAGGAATTTTTTTAAATGATGACATAGGGCAGTGGTTCAAAGCCTATGAGGTAGCCATGTCTTCCCACCGGGTCCCTGAGAAGGATTGGGGAGCGGGGTTGTGGGGACGGTTCCTCAGTGAAGGGCGGGATACCTTGTTGGATTTGCCCTCTGAAGTCTATAATTCGTACAGCCACATGAAGGATGCCTTAATGACTAGGTATGGTTTGACCCCTGAGCTTTATAGGCAAAGGTTCAGGAACTGTAGTAAGATTGAAAGCAGTACCTGGGTTGAATATGTGACCTTCTTTTGCAGAGCCTTGGATGGTTGGGTAAAGGGTAGCAAAGCGAATGATTTTCAGGCGCTCTTTGATTTGATTGCCTGGGAGCACTTGTCCAGTAATTGTTTTCCTGAGCTACGCCAGCACCTGATTGATAGTAAGCTGACTAACCCTAGGCAGCTTGCTGAGGAGGCGGACCGCTGGGTGAGTGCCCGGGTCCACAAGGGTCACGTGGGAGACTCCGCCAAGGGTGGGCAGGGTCCCCAGCAGAAGAGTGGGGGGACAAGGGTAAACAGAGGGAGTTCCATAAAGGGCCCCAAAGTAGACCCCAAGGGAAGCAAGGGAAAGGTTCCCAGCCTTCCCCTGAGAAGAAGCCAGTGGCCCTGACAGGCCCCCCTGTTCACCAGGGACCACTGGTATGTTACAAGTGTGGCGCCCCTGGCCACAAGGCAAACGATCCTCGTTGCCCTTTGCATGGAAAACCAGCACCCACTGGTGCAGTCCCCCGGCAGTTGGCTAGTGTAGCCCTGGGGGAGGAGTTGGGTGCCCAAGGTGGGGGGATCCCACAGTGTTTTCCCTTGTCTCCTTAGGAGACTCTGAGATGGTCCCTAGGACCCCGCTGCCTGAGAACACTAAGAAATACAGGCAGTGGGTGACCATCAATGGCCATAGGGTGGAGGCTCTGAGAGACACAGGAGCCAGTGTGACAGCTGTCAAGTGTCACCTGGTGTCTAAGGAGCAGGTTATCCCTGATGCATTCTATCCGGTTGTTGCCGCTGACAACACAGAGAGTCACTGCAAGGTGGCTCAGGTTCCCTTTGAGTGGGGGGGTCTTGGGTACTCTTCAAGTAGCTGTGAGGCCAGCCATGCCTGTTGACTGTTTGTTAGGGAACGATTTGGAGAGCTCACCTTGGGCTAAGGTGGAGCGAAGTGCGCATTTAGAAATGTTGGGCTTGCCTGATTGGGCATGTGTGACCACCCGGTCAATGGCAGCTAAAGGTGTTCAAGAGGACCTGGAGCCTGAGAGGGGGCCCATGTGCCTGCCGAAGAGAGAGGAGGCAGGGGGCGCGGGAAACCGGCCCCCGAAGTTCCCATGGTCCAGGAGGAGGCAGACCCTGAGGGGGATGCCCTGGAGCCTACAGGGGAACAGGTAGCTGAACTGGGGGACCTACCTGAGCTGACCCATTGGCAGCAAGAAGGGAGGACCCTCCAGGGAAGAGTTCTGCGAGGAGCAGAACGCATGCCCCTCTCTCGTGGGTCTGAGGCAACAGGCCACAGACCAGGCAGCAGGTGATCAGTCTGGATCACATTGGATTTACTGGGAGAATGGTCTCCTGTATTCAGAGCCTAAGGTTGCTGAGCCTGGGTCAGCCCGTGTGCTGGTGGTACCCCAGCGCTTCAGAGCCTTCCTACTGGGGTTGGCTCATGATGTACCGTTAGCGGGACATCTGGGGCAGGACAAGACCTTTGACAGGCTTGTTACCCATTTCTATTGGCCCACTCACTGCAGGACATGCCAGACTTGCCAGGCAAGTGGAAAGAGTGGGAGGAAGCACAAGGCTCCTCTCCAGCCATTCCCTGTGGTCAGCACCCCCTTTGAACGGGTGGGTATTGACATTGTGGGGCCACTGGACCCCAAGACAGCCATGGGCAACAGGTTTATCCTGGTCTTGGTGGACCATGCCACCCGGTACCCTGAAGCCATCCCTCTGAGGACAGTGACGGCCCCCGTGGTGGGACGGGCACTGATGGGAATTTTCTCACGTGTGGGATTCCCTCAAGAGGTGGTGTCTGACAGAGGTACCAACTTCGTGTCCAAGTACATGAAGTCCCTGTGGCAGGAGTGCGGTGTAACTTACAAGTTCACCACTCCTTACCACCCTCAAGGAAATGGGCTGGTTGAGAGATTCAACCGGACCCTCAAGGGCATGATTATGGGTCTGGAAGAACCCATGAGGCGTAAATGGGACGTCCTCTTACCATGCCTGTTGTTTGCATACCGGGAGGTGCCACATAAGTCTCTAGGGTTCAGTCCCTTTGAGCTCCTCTATGGACACCCGGTGCGAGGACCTCTGAGTTTGGTCAAGGAAAGCTGGGAGCAATCTCCCAGGAAACCTCCCCAGGATGTATACAGTTACATGCTGGCCTTCAGGAACCATACTAGGCGTTTCAGAGAACTTGCTGAGGCAAATCTGGAAGCCAGCCAGGAGGAGATGAAGCGGTGGTACGACCAGAATGCCACTCTGGTAGAGCTTCAGCCTGGTCAGAAAGTGTGGGTCATGGCCCCTGTGGAGCCTTGTGCGCTCCAGGACAGGTGGACCGGCCCTTTTACGGTGATGGAGCACAAGAGTCCAGTTACCTATTTGATGGACTTGCAGTCTCCCAGGAACCCCTTGCGGGTCCTGCATGTGAACCGCCTGAAGCCCCACTTGGAGAGGTCCCAAGTGGGCATGCTCTTTGCTTCAGATGATGGAATGGAGGAGGAGACCGAGCCTCTTCCTGACCTCCTGTCAGCCTGAGAGCAAGATGGATCAGTGGAGGGAGTAAACCTCTCTACCTCCCTGACACCTGAGCAGCAGGGTGACTGTCGCCAACTGTTGGGACAGTTCCCTGACCTGTTCTCCCTGGTTCCCAGTGTCACTCATTGGTGCGTCCATGATGTGGACACTGTGGACAGTCTTCCTGTGAAGCACAAGGCTTACAGGGTGACTGACAGGGTCAGAGCCTGCATCAAGGAGGAGGTCTCCAAGATGTTTGCGCTAGGGGTGATTGAGTCCTCTGACAGCCCTTGGGCCAGCCCAGTGGTCTTGGTTCCAAAGGCTGCCGCGCCTGGTGCCACACCAGAACTCCGGTTCTGTGTGGACTACAGGGGACTCAATTCCGTCACCAGGACTGACGCCCACCCCATCCCCAGAGCTGATGAGCTCATAGACCGGTTAGGGGCTGCGCGGTACCTCAGCACGTTTGACTTAACGTCTGGGTACTGGCAGATCGCCTTGACTGATGGGGCAAAAGAGAGGTCAGCATTCTCCACACCAGATGGGCACTACCAGTTCTGGGTGATGCCCTTTGGGATGAAGAATGCCCCTGCCACCTTTCAGAGGTTGGTCAACCAGGTGTTGGTTGGACTGGAGGATTTCAGTGCCGCCTACCTGGATGACATCGCAGTGTTCAGTGCCAGTTGGGAAGAACATCTGCTCCACCTCTGGGAAGTGTTGATGGCGCTGCGGAGGGCAGGCCTCACAATCAAGGCAAGTAAGTGCCAGATTGGGCAGGGTTCTGTGGTGTACTTGGGACACCAGGTTGGGAGCGGCCAGGTGGCACCCCTCCAACCGAAAATTGATACCATTCTGGCTTGGGAGCCCCCAAGACCCAGACAGAGGTGAGAGCCTTCCTAGGACTCACCGGGTATTACCGGAGATTCGTCAAGGGGTATGGCAGCATTGTTGCCCCTTGACAGAGCTGACTTCCAAGAAGCAGCCCAGGAAAGTGATTTGGACTGACGCCTGTCAAAAAGCTTTTGACACCTTGAAGACTGCCATGTGCACGGCGCCTGTGCTCCAGGCACCCAACTTCTCCAATGAGTTCATTGTTCAGACCGACGCTTCAGAGCATGGTGTAGGGGCTGTTCTATCACAGATCAATGAGGAGGGCCTAGACCAACCTGTAGCCTTCATCAGTAGGAGGTTACTTCCCGGGAACAGAGATGGAGTGCTATTGAGCGTGAGGCATTTGCTGTGGTCTGGGCTCTGAAGAAGCTGAGACCATACCTGTTTGGGACTCACTTCCGGGTTCAGACAGACCACAGGCCCCTCAGATGGTTGATGCAGATGAGGGGTGAGAATCCAAAGCTGTTGAGGTGGTCCATTTCCCTACAGGGGATGGACTTTACGGTGGAACACCGCCCTGGTACAGAACACGCCAATGCTGATGGACTGTCCAGATTTTTCCGCCTTAGCGATGAGAACTCCCTAGGGGTAGGATAGTTCTCCCCACATTTCAGCTGGAGGGGACACGTGTTAGACCTGGCATCCTTGGCGTGGGTCTCCCTTCCATTTTTTCGTAATGCCTCCACTGTTGCCGATATGTTTTTGCTGGACTAGATGCTCATGGGCACTTTGCCGCTGCTAATCAGTGCCAAAGTGCAAGTGCTCCCTATCGTGAATTGATGTATGTATTAGTGACTCCATGATTGAATGATTGGTTTACTTGTCAGTCCCTAGTACCGTGCACTGAGTGTGCCCAGGGCTTGTAAATCCAATGCTGCTGGTGGGCTTGCAGCACGGGTTGTGCCACCCACAGAAGCAGCTTGTAAAGTGTGTCTCAGGCCTGCCATTGCAGAGCCTGTGTGCAGCCTAGGGCTGCCATGTCGACTTGGTGAGTGCACCCACTTACCAGTCCCTAAACCTTCCCTTTACTGCATGTTGGTCACCCCTAAAGTAGGCCCTAGGGCAGGGTGCATTGTAAGTATAAGGTAGGACATGCCCTGGTGTGTGTGGCATGTCCTAATAGTGAATTACAGCCATTTTCGTTTTTCACTATTGCAAGGCTACCTGCTCCCCATAGGCCAGAATGGGCAGACTGACTATTACACCTTATATTCAGAACTGACCCAGGGAACATGGTAGAAAAACGAATTTAGTATGCCTGAACTCAGGATGATAAAATACATCTTTTAGTGAAGTTGGTTTTAACATTCTGTGTTTGAAAATACCACTTTTAGAAAGTGGGTATTTTCTTGCCTAACTATCCAAGCCTGCCTCTGCTAGGTTGTGTATTCCTTGTCTGGAGATTGAGTGACAGGGGCTGGGGGTGGCTACAGGAGACAGGGTGAGTCAGCACAGGGCTGAATAGAAAGATCTGCATCCAGAGTGGAGGGAGGAGTTGCACCTGGGTCTGAATAGGGCTGTGCCTGCCTTCCACAATGCTGACTCCACCTCCTGCCGGGCGGCTGAGCACTCTGCCCCACATTCTGAAAGGAAAGAAGGAGTCAGAAAAACAAAGTGCTCCAGGACTGACCAGAACTGGTTTTGGACTAGGCAGAGGCCTCTCTGCCTCCAGAGAACAAAGAGAATCAGGGTATAAGAGGGGCACCCAGACCCCAGGAAAATTAGATCACTTTTGGGAACAAGAAGAAACCTTTGCTGAGGAGCGGAA
Source organism: Calotriton arnoldi (assembly GCA_963921515.1). Lineage (NCBI taxonomy): Eukaryota > Metazoa > Chordata > Amphibia > Caudata > Salamandridae > Calotriton > Calotriton arnoldi. The sequence continues at coordinate 16,059 of CAWUFW010013146.1, forward strand.
CCAAGAAGAAACTGAGGAGAGACTATCCCTAAGCCTGAAGTGCTGCTTGGGGATTGGCCTGCAGTGGTTTGCCTGACTGCCAAAGAAAGGAGAAAGGAACTTTTGCTTTGCTGTGACTTTCATCAACTTGTGAAGGATCTCCAAGGGCTTGGAAGAGAGCTTGCCCCCTGACCGAAGTCCCAGGACCATTGGACTTCACCCTCTTTGTGAATTGCTGCTGGAAACTCTGTTTCAGTGGCTACAGAGGTAGGGAGCTGTGACCGACTCTCACGACCGACTCGGTGTCCTGTAAGCACCGCATCGAAGCACCGTCTCGCCCTGTAACGCACGGCCCTGGTCTCACCGACTTCGTCAACGAGCCGCTGCCTGCACCGCATCGAGGGACAACGCGTCCTGCAACGCTTCGCTACGCCGAATCGAACTGGTCCGACCGACACGGTCACTGCTGCTGAGTTCGAGTCCTGTGACCGCACCGGAGTTGGGCACCTCTCGCACGCTTTGCGACGCACCGCCCGACTCGCACCGCTGTCCGGACTGTTCGACGCCAGCTCCTGAATCCGGCTCCGTCGCCGCACCGCAACCTGCCAGCACCGCATCGAAGCACCGTCTCGCCCTGCAACGCACGGCCCTGGTCTCGCCGACTCCGTCTCGACGACGTCAACGAGCCGCTGCCTGCACCGCATCGAGGGACAACGCGTCCTGCAACGCTTCCATTTTTGCATCGTGACCGCGACGAACAGCCATCCGGCTCGCACGCCCGTGTCTGCCGCTTCAAGTAAAAGGTACTGTGACCGAGTCGGTCTACGCTGTGTTGGCCCGTCTCGACGCGGTCAGCTGGATTTGTTAGACTCTGTTTGTTCTCGACATCGCCGTAGCCGGAGGAGGCTACCGACTCGCACAGAACCTTGAATTAAGCCTTTTTGATCAGTATTGTGGATTATTTTTGTCGTTTATGGTCTTGTGATAAATCTATATAATGTATACCTATTTTTATAAATATATAACCTGTGTGGTGTCCATTTGTAGTGTTGTCACTTGATTACTGTATGTGTTCACAAATGCTTTACACACGGCCTCTGAACTAAGCCTGTCTGCTCGTGCCAAGCTACCAAGAGGGTGAGCAGGGGTTATTTCGGAAGTGTACCTACTTTCCCTGACTAGACTCAAGGGTCCCTATTTGGACAAAGGTACCTACCTCTGCCAACTAGAGACCCCCAAATCTAACAGTCCTAATCTGCGTTCCTTGTTTGGAATTACCCTATCCCCCACTCCAGGGATTCGAGCAAAAGGAACGTTGTTCGCATCAATTACATAAGAGTACTTGAGTGGAAACTTTTTTGGTAACGCTGCACTGCTGCCTTTGCTTGATGCATTGACAGCCAACATTATCTCACCGTCTCTTTTTGTTTTTGAACGAGTGATCGCAGCTACGGAAGCCGTTTGCACAGCCCCCTTTGCGGCTTCGTCAGCCAATGAATTCCCTGCAACGTGAACGCCATCACGTTGATGACTCAGTGTGTGGATCACGTGAGCCTTTGGTAGTTCGTTTTTCAACTGAACTACTTGTGCCCAAAGCATTTTATGCTTTATTGTGCCACCTTTCGCATCTTTGAAACCATTTTCAAGCCAGTTTTGTATATAGTCATTATACGACTGAACACAGTAAAAGGGGAATTCTCGATCTGTACTTTCAAGTGCCAGTTTGAATGCTTGTAGTTCAGCTCGCTGAGCTGTACAATCCCCTAGAGATTGTGTTTTTGTGACCATAGGTCTGAAGATGCCATCTCGCATGCGACCTTTAACGATTGCACACGCTGCACTGTAAGCTTGCTTACTCCCTATTGCGGGTTGTAGCGGATCCGTCAGTGTAAATTATAAATTCGTACTGATCAAGAGGCAGAATTTCAGTAGGCAGAGGACATTCTTGTTCATATTGTAGGAATGCTTGTGTTTTTAAATCTGGATCAAAAACATATTCAACATCTGTTGCAGCAAGAGAATTAACCCACTGTATCCATCTCGGATGTAATGCTTTAGCATTTGGAATGCTCGCTTTTGTAACAGCTTCTAAAGCCGGTACTGGGGTTACGACAATAATGCGTTTCCCTTGGGCTAAGGCAATTTCTTTTGCTACAGCGGTTTGAACTGCTGTTAGAATGTTTTCAGTGGAACTGAAGCGCATTTGCGCTTGTGTGTACAAATGGGATTTGTATGCAATTGGGATTTTGTCACCCTCATTGAAGGTTAAGTAGGTGAATCCACATTGACCCAAAATTATTCGGATCACCAAATTACGTTGACTTACACGTGTTTGTAAGTGATTTGTTGCTAACATGTTAGCCTGGAGTGAACACAAGATTTCTGTGTATTCCTGTGTCCAGTTTTTGATTGAAAATTCAGGTTTGATTAATGCGTAGAGAGGTTTAACCCTTTCTGCATAATTTAGAATGTATGTTCTTCCAAAATTTAGGAAACCCAGGATGGATTGTAAGCTTTTTAGCGTTTTTGGAGGTTGGAGCAGCGCGCACTTTTCTAAAAAGTTAGCTGCCAAGCTCTTGCCTTCACTTGAAAGCTCATATCCTAAAAATAGGACATTGAGATGGGCAATTCTGGACTTTTTAAAGTTGAACTTGTAGCCCTCAGAGGCGAAGCCCAGTATAATGGTGCTCACCCTGTTCAAGTGTTTTTCCAGGTCATCGTCTGTCAGATATATGTCATCGACATAGGACAATGCCTCATTGTCATAAATTTGTAGTAACTCCGTTACCCTCGCTGAGAATAAACCTGGGCTGTTCTTGAACCCTTGTGGGAGTCAACAAAAGTGACGCTGGGTCCCCATTATGGAGAATGCTGTTAAGTACCTGCTTTCAGGTGCTATGTTTTGACAAAAGAAACCATTTGAGATGTCTAATGTGGTTTTATATTTTTTACGCACAATGTTATTCATTAATGCTGTGCTATGTGCATTTTGCACTGCAAAAGTTTTAGAACAAGTGTTTAGGTGTCTGTAATCCAAAACTAGACGATATGTATTGTCTGGTTTGGAGACAGGAAACAAAGGATTGTTCATTGAGGAGGTGCATGTTTCAATCACCCCTTGATATTCAAGTTGATCTAAGATCTCCCTGACCTGTGTTTTAGCTTCTTGCTTTATTGGGTACTGCCTTTGTGCAGTTGGTTCATGTTTCAGATGTATTTTATGGTGAGGTGAATCCTCATCCCATCCTACATGATTTTTATATAATGCTGGGGCCTGGGCTACTGCCCATTTCCTGGCATATGTATATTTTAGGTGAATTGGAATATGGTTGGAGAAGGCAGGCATAATAATGTCCTCGCCGTGTGGGCACTCCCTGATAAATTGTGGTGGCCAGTCTTTTTCTGCTAGAAGTATGTCATAGCCTCTTGATAGTCTTTCCCAAAAAAGTGCTTTCACCTGTCTAGGTTTGTCTCCCTCCATCCGGACTGTTATTTTATATAACTTTTGTGGAGTACTAACCCTGGTGTCTACAGTCTCGACTGTGATGTACTCATTCAAGTCCACTATCTCCAGAAGTTCCTTCAGGTTCTGGCGAACTATTGTGACTTCTGCTGCACTGTCCAGCATTGTCTGAGCCCATTCTCCGTTCTTGAGTTGTGTTCTCAGTATTCTCGGCATGTCTGATCTTCAGACCTGCTACCTTCTTTTTGGAGAATTGAGGTTTTGTTTTATTTTTTGGTGCGTGTTTGTCGTCTTTTGATTTCACGCGTTCTTCTTTATGTTCTGATCGTCCTCTTCTTTCCGAAGTCTGTGATGAGATCTGAAAGGGACGAGAGGAACGTGTATCAGTATCTTGATACCTATCAGGTTTTCTCAAATTATCCCTATTCCTGAGGTTATACCTCCTTTCAGAGGGCTCCTTTTGAGGAGACCTACCTCGAGATTGAGAACGTTTCTCGTTTGATTTTTGTTTAGTAGACTCCCACTTCTTTTTAGAAGATGTAGGAGTTTGTTTTATTGAGTCCTTCTCAGGACTTTCAGATAGTTTCGGCTTCACTGGTCTTCCACCCAAACTATCTCTGCCTAATTCTGCATAAGATTGTTCTATTATTCTGGGTAGCTCAGTTTGATGTTCTGTAACATCAAATTCCCTCAATTTTTGGCGGATCGCCACTGCTGCTGCCTCCCCTTTAATATTAGATAATATTATTGTTGAGACCTGGTCGAAATTTTTCAGTAATTTCATACCTAAATTTAGAGCAGGCTCTGCCCCATATTCGTTTTGAATTTGTTTTAGGACATCAGGTATTACCGCAATTGATGGAATACCATGTGTTTTAGTATAGATGGCAGCAAAGACTGAGCCCCAAGTGGTGCAGTCTTCCAGTTGTGGTGTGATCCCCATTGGTAAACTGATTGTTAGGATTCTGTGTTTCTCATGCGGGCTAGTATTTGGAAATACTGCTTCGATTTGAGTAATTTTTGGAGCTATCCAAAATGGAATTTGCTCACGTTTTGTGGGCATTTTACCCATGACTGCGTATAGAGTCTGTGGTGTAATTTTTAGTGTATTCCCCTGTTGGGGAGTTGGATTTGGATATGTCAATGGTGGTCGGACTGTAAAAGTCCGCATGACATATTGGACCAATTGTCTATAAATGTTTATTAACTCTGTGAGTTGAGTAAGTAACTCCTCATCTGACATCTCTTCAATGTCTGGATGAGGTGTGTAGCCGGCTAAAATCGGCCATGTTGCTCCTGGTCTACCTAGTGGACCGAGCCTAGTAATGTTTTTGTGATGTTTTAGGGCGCCTTTAAACCAGAGCTGATGCTCTTGGTATGTTAATGGAATTTCTATATCCTCGAAAGGAGTGTATTCCTCTGGTGGTTCATCTTCTTTGTAGAAGTGAAACATGTGTGTTACTGAATTTGATTCAGGAAATATTACCCATGAATAGAATACCTCTGTCTGAAAGGATTCAGGTGCCTCTATCACGAAAACTGCTCTACCGCCTCTTGGTGGTAGGCCATGTTTTATAAGTTTTAGAGTGATGGCTCTTCTTAAATTTTGATGGATGTGTATAACACCCTCCTCGGTTTCATTTAAACCGGTAAAGTTAAAAACTGCTGCTAGGGCTGGATCAGCCACAGCTACACCGTCTTCGGCGTCTTCAGTCATTTTGTTTTTTACAAAATGTAGAACAAGTTTCAAGGAAACAAAGATAAGGTGCACAATATTGTGGAACACTGTATCCTTCAACGTTGAGCAAACCAAACAGCTAATATATAGGGTACTGCCCTATGTAGCCGTGGTGGATACTTAACCCTGCCCACTCCAGACGTCTTTTGGAGTATATGGGTAGGGGTCTTGAGAGAAAAAGCACGGCTGAGTTACTCAGTATCTAACGTTGAATTACTGCCTTACCAAACCGTTGGGCGCCATGTAGTGTAGCTCCTATTTCCCTAATAGGCTCTGCGCATTGGAATAATATATCCTATAGGTTTGACATAAGACTAAGGTCAGTATGTCCCTATCAAGTATATTAAACTTAATTACTTGTGCCAGCTAGCTCAGAGGCCACTAGAAACTCCTTGACAACAAGAAGGGAGTAGTTTCTGGTAGCCGCAAAACATGACCACTGTGTTTCCCTTTAGAATCAGAACGTGTCCCAGAGTCGTGGAAACAATAGATAACTATTTCACTCAGCTCAGTCGTGCATGCTTAGTTTTCTCCAAGTTACACAGAAAGAAATAGACGGTCGTTTCAATAAAGGATTTATTGAACAGTCTTGTTTCTGGTGTAAGTAAAATGTGCTGTTACGATCACAAGACAGTATGCGAGATAAATAATGTACAGGGTGAGCAGTAAAAATAAATAATACTGCAATAGCATTATCTTTTAGTACATATGCATTTACATAAATAACACAGACTAAAAATGCGAGTACTCATACGATGCGTTGCTAAGCTAGTTCTACCCCAATGTACCTAACCTAACCTAGGTGTAGGAAGAGGGAAGAAGTAGGTGAAGTATTCCTTACTACGGTATACTAAGAGTATGTTAAGTCTAGTATGCCTAGTATGCCAAGAGTCCCTCTAGGTTCTAGTCAGCTCCATATCTGAAGAATGAGAGAGGTAGGAATCTCTTTGCCAGACTCGAACTCCAACACCCCGCAAGGGAAGTCAGATCACTGGAAGCTGGAAGCTGGGCTCTCTGCGTGCAGGGAAGGCAGCGTCCTCTCAGTGCGTCAGGCTGGGAAACGGGCTCCTCTGAAGTCGAGGTCTCCTCTGATTTACAGGGGCTAGGGAAGGTATATTTATACCTGAGAGCACCTAAGAATGTTAGTATTGACGTGAGTTGGACAGCGAAAGACATCATGAATGAACCCCCTAAGGAATAATGGTTCATGCATAATATATGAGTCCTTGAAGAAATCAATAGTCCTGGACTAGGGAAACTCCCGCAGCCTAAGGGTCTGTTCTTCATGAACTCGTTGTGACGTTAGGGTGGACGGATGTCAGAGACCATGCCTGTATTTGGAGTGCATGGTTTAATGCCTATATAAGGGCAGGGCGAATTGTGCCTATATAAGGACATGATACTGGAAAGCCCGTTTATGGATACCCTAAGAGGAATACAACAAGGCGGCTGGTGCCATGGCTGTGGGCGGTTCAGGGGGGACTTGTGCTGCCACTCTCCTGCTTTGCCATGGCCCTGGGTGGGGGAAAGAGCAGAAACAGGAAGGAAAAAGAATGAAGGAAGGACAAAAATAAGGAAGTAAAGTGAAAAATTAAAAACTACACAAATCTTGCAAAAAAAAACAAGAAAAGGCCTTTACCGGATCCGATTCGGAGCCCTCGTTTCCGACCGATTCGTGCATGCGACCAGGCGAGCGAGTACGATGCGAGCGCACGCGAAATCGCCGACCGACTCGTTCGCAAGACCCAACCGCACCGACCGACTCGTTCGCGGGTCCGAACCGCTCCGACCGACTCGCACGGACACGACTCGCACCGCGCAATGGAGACGTCCCCGGCCGGGCAAGTACGATGCGCGCCTCGAGCAGTCCGACCGACTCGCGCAGTCTGGCTCCAAAGAGCAGTCGGAGCCGTACTTCGGGGGTCCGTGTCAGACCCCCCTGTACGCGTAGCTGTGCGAGTCGCACACAGGGGGGACCCATGGGTCCCCCCTACCTGTGCATGTACGGCGCGAGTCGCTTCGATGCGTACCCACTGTAGGGGGCGCCCTTGTTCGCGACGTACCCATTGAGTCAATGGGAGCCTGCGTACGTGTTGTAAGACCGGCTCCCATTGACTTCAATGGGAGTCCGACCGAATCGAGTCCGATTGCATGCGAACGCATCGTACTCGTCCGGTCGGACTGCTAGAGTCCGATTCGGTCGGAAATCTCTCTGGGTCCGGCTCGGTCGGGGAGATTTCCGGCCTGAATCGGAATCGGCCCCTATGTAAGGAAATAAATAAAAATGAGGGGTAGACAAATTTCTTAGGGGTAGGATTAAATAGATTAAGAGAGATTCAAAAAGTAGGCCCCAGCACCATAAACAGAGCAAAAAAGAAGATGGCCACGCCCATACGGACCGCACGGTGCCATCCGCATGTGATTTCCGGTGCAGGAACGCACTTCGCATTGCGTATGATGGAAAACGCCATGTGAATGGGTGCGGCAAGCAACTCCGCTTGCTAGCGGAAATCCACGCTCTTTCAACCCACGTGCTGCAAATTCTTTTTTGCTCTTCGTGGAGTTCCACATAGCACGGCTACACGAACTCCACCCTGGTCTAGAAACTAGGCTTATAACCGTTGTAAACAGAATATATGCCAATTTCATCCTCAGGGCATTATGTTCACTATCTGTGCGGGGTAAAATTTTGAAGTCTGAGACAATGTGCCAATGGCAATGTCTAAAATTATGTAGTTGATTCTGCTCTTACTATCTCCTCTTGCAAAAGGTGGCGCAAGTTGCTATTCAGATCTTAACCTGCCGTTGCAGGCCCGCAAGCCAAAAACAGAGAACGGGGCAGTAGCTGAAGAGCAGTGGCCAACTCATTTTTGAGTGGATTTGCCTCCACCCTCTGTATGCCAAGTGCCTCATCCTCCCCTTCAGTGATTTCAGTGATAGAAGATAACCATTTCATCGCTCATCTGTGGTGTTAAAATTGGTTGTATGACGGAACAAAGAAATCCCTAACCCCGCATGCATAAACAACGCAGTCTGAATAGCGAGCTCATCTTAGCCACGCATTGGTTAACTACGCATGCCTTTACCACGAATTAATCGTGGTAAAGGCATGCATGGTGAAGGGGTATGCATGGCTAAGGTCGCCACCCCCTCCCCACCACCCTAAGGTACAAACAGCCCCATGCGCTACCGCCCTGAGGTGCAAATACCCCTACCCCCTCCCAACCCCCACGCTGGGACCTCCCCCTGCCCTGATGCCTAAAACCCTGTCCCTTAACCCTGTCCCTTATCGTGACCCTGTCCAGCCCTGACCAAGCCCTAAGAACTGCCCTGCCCTCCCCTAAGCCTTAAAAACTACCCCGACTACCCATTCCCCTCCCCCTGCCCTGAAGCCTAATACCCTAACCCCTAATTTAAAAAAACTACCCCAGCTCTAAAAACTACTCCAACTCCCCCAGCCCTGAAAACTACCCTTGACCCCCCCGCAGCCCTGAAAACTTGCCCTACCCCAGGCCTGAAAACTAGCCCCACCCCTGCCCTAAAAACTGGCCCCATTCCCCTCAGCCCTGAAAACTAGCCTCAATCCCCCAGCCCTGAAAACTACCCTTGACCCCCTGCAGCCCTGAAAACTTGCCCCACCCCCAGCCCTGAAAACTAACCCCAACCCCAGCCCTGAAAACTAGCCCCAATCCCCCAGCCTAGAAAATTAGCCCCAACCCCAGCCCTGAAAACTAGCCCCAATCCTCCAGTCCTGAAAACTACCTCCAACCCCCCAGCCCTGAAGACTAGCTTCAAATCCCCCAGCCTAGAAAACTAGCCCAACCCACCCCCAGCCCAGAAAACTACCCCGACTCACCCCTAGCCCAGAAAATGACCCCGACTCCCCCAGCCCAGAAAACTACCCCGACCCACCCCCCAGCCCAAAAAACTATCTCGACCCCCAGTCAACAAAACTACTCCCAACCAGCCCCCCGGCCCTCCAGACTACCCCTAACCCACTCCCCAGCCCACAAAAGTACCCAATACCCGACCCACCCCCCAGCACCACTTAAAACAACCCCGACCCACCCCAGCACACAAAACAATCCTGACCACCCCAGTCCACAAAAGTACCCCGACGCAAACCCCAGCCCATAAAACAACCCCGACCCTCCCAGCCCACAAAAGTACGCTGATCCACCCCCAGCCCACAAAACAACACCCGACCCCCAGGGCACAAAGGTACCTCGACCCAGCCCCACTTACCTCACCGTGGATCTCTTCCTGCTTCCGTCAGTCCATAGCTAGACTACCCGCGACCTACTCCCAGCCCACAAAACATTCCTGATCAAACGCCCTCGCCCACGAAACATTCCCGACCCACCTCCAGCCCACAAAACAACCCCTGACCCCCCAGCCCACAAACGTACCCTGACCCACCCCCAGCCCCAGTTAAACCAACCTCGACCCACCCCAAGCTCACAAAACAACCCCCGAACCCCCATCCCACAAAAGTACCTCGACTCACCCCCCAGGCCCACTTACCTCCCCGGCGGATCTCTCTCTGCTTCCGGTTTCTGTCCATCTGCAAGCCCTACCGTGCATTGCCTTAACCACGCACATGCGTGGTTAAGGCATATGAATGGTTAAGGCATGCGTGGTAGGGCTTGCAGATTCAGAACAATTGTGGTTTAGACCGCGGTGTTCAGACTGTTCCCGTTTAAATTGCCTGCTATTATAATGGGTGATTTCTCTGGGCATTCTTAGAGATGGTGGGCCAGTAATTTTAGTGTTGGTGAATCAGTGTTCCTTGGTGTTGTACGGTTATAGATGTTATGCACTTTTACCTTGCACCCATTATTCCCACTAATGCATACGCTCAATGCATCATTACAACCAAGCTCTAGGGTTTTTATTGCTATGTTGGGCATATTTGTGACCCAAAGCAGCAGTACGGTACCAAATTTTCATTCAGGCAGGGCCAGCTTTTGGCATGGGCGAGCTAGGCAAAGGCCCAGGGCACCAATCTTCATAGAGGCGCACAGAGCTTTGTGCATTGAAGTTATGCAAGTAGCACCACCCCTCTGACCTGACTCTAGTGATTTATTTTGAAGTGTTTTTAATCCTTTATTAACATTCTGTAGGCAATGTTTTCAACACCCTATCAGCGCCTTCCGTGTCTTCTTTCTCCCTCTCACCTCTGCTGATACACACCAACATTCACCCTCATTAGCGTGAAGGAACTACTCTCTTGGTGTTTCAGGTGAACTGAGGGAGGAGTGAACAGGTTTGTTCTCAGAGGCCAGTCACTGCTCAATCAGGGACTGACCAGTGAACACAAAAGGGGGTTCCATTTATTAATCATCAGCATCAAGGGCTCCAGATTTCTTTCAACCCAGGGCTCTACCGCAGAAAGAGCCGTCTCTGTATCCAGGTAATATTTCAGCATTTAGTAGCATTCAATGTAAGCCACAAGATCATCAAGAACACTACTGGGGTTAATTACTAATTGTCAGAGCACTAGAGATGGCACAAAGCAGCCAAAGCAACGCACAGCATTGCTTTGATTTACCTACCAGTACACACATGGAGCCACACAGCAGGTTCTAAACAGATACCAGTTTAATTGTGAGATTAGCCATGGCATAATTACATGTAAATGTTTATCACTCTGGAATGTAAAGAGCTATCTGGTAATTCTTACATTCTGACTCATTTCCAAATGCGCAGACTGTTATTTTTTTACTTTCTCAGGGTTGTATCAACTGAAACTCCCCTGCTGCTCTCCATTGTCAGGACAGAGTCGCTTTAAGCAAAGGGCTGAGGCAGGCAATAAAGCAGGAACAGCCAAAGTGGAGTGATGAATGCGCTCTGTTATGAATGTTATTTTCAATAAATCCTTCAGCCATTAAATGCCTTTTCAATACATTTTCTAATAACTGTGAAAGAGGAGCTTTGCCCTTGAGATATTTAGCACATATGCATGCAAATGTAAACATAGATTAAGCCGATTTATAATAAAATGCCACACTATTGCATTGTCTTTAAAAAAAAAAGATTTAAAATATTTCTTTCATTTTATACTAGTTTTTTCCTGAGACTGAACGTTCCCTGTTCCTGGCAGAGGCAAAATATGAGTAAGTAAAACGTGGTTCGTCTAAACTCATGCAGTTATTTTCCCTCAGTCCCATACGAAACAGATGTTTGCGCGTTTAGGTCCTCGGAAGTGATTTCAAATCAAGTGAAACCTTACAGTCAACATACGTGCACAGATAGCGCATAATACGTTTCAGGACTGTATTCGGTTAAAATAACCATGATAGTGCACACAGCAAATCCGAATAGAGATACAATTAACATGTTAAAAGATGAAAACAGTAAAATAATGATCACATATAGTAGCAGGTCTAGGATATTAAAGTGCACGAATGGACCTAACAGAGCCCTACAGAATAAGGTGACATCTCAAGTTGCCACAAGGGCAAAACTACGCCCACACAAAATTATGGCTGCCCCAACGCCACGAGGCATTGTCTACATTCTAGCGGTCTACAGATAGGCACAATCCAGGGCTACCTCGGACGCTCATAACCTGGGCAGATAATATAAGATGGACTATAGTTTCTTCTTGTAGTAAGCAGACAGGGCATAAGTTGTTCTTAGTTCCCATTTTAGGCAGAAGAAGTTAACTGGGAGAGTTCCATTTCGGAACTTTAAAAACAATTGCCTGGCGGTTGGAATTGGGATAAAGTCAAGAAAGTCTTCAAACTTACACGAGTTTTTTAAGTCCAAGAAATCGGAGGTGAGAGATCCGTGCCTCTAATTCAAAACTTCCAATCCCTGAATGTATGCCCAGAAAGCTTTCTTGACACATTCCCTGGTGACAGGCAACTGATGCCTCCTGGAATTCCAGGAGTCAGCAAATCCTATAGGGACAGGGTGTTATTTTTGTAATGTATCCATTTGATTTTCTCACTTTTATTGAGAGCAGCTATTTCTAAGAAAGCACTGTAATAGTTTTGAAGGACTGGGGTGTACTTCAGTCTCCACCAATATAAGAAGGGTCTCAATTTAGCCTTGATTGTGATATATTTAATACCCATATCCCATCGTAGAGGGAGCATGGGGGGTGCTTCTAGGCAGGCTCAATAGAGATCATAAGAAATAATTTTCAGCAGATTCCATATTGGTTAGCCATGAATGGCCTCACAGCTCTGCCCCATAAAGAGCACTTCCTACTGCCTTCGCCCTGTAAAATTTATGGCTGGGGAGACTTGCCTTAGTTTGGTGGAATTATATAGTTTAAGTACCCCTAATGCATGCCTGGCATAGTTTCAAGCTACTTTTTTTTAACTTTGGTGGACTAGGACATGTTTGTTGTTGATCTTATTCATAAGTAATCAAAACAAGACCCTATCCAGGCTAGTTCCGCCCAGCCTGATAGAACCTTTAAATGGATTGTGTGGATTAATAGGTATACATTTAGTTTTTTTTTATTTATCTCCAGTCCATAAGTGTCACAAAAGGCTGCAAAACGGCCCACCAGTACTTGCGGACTGTCCAGAGTTTTGGTTGCCAACAATGTATCATCTGCAAAAAGAAGCAGTGGGATCTTCTGTCCCGCGAATACCAGGTGCGTCATTATAGTAGTTCTTCAGTTGGGCTGCCACACCATTTAAATATAGAGACAATAGGGTGAGAGTGAGATACACCCCTGTCGTACCCCTCTGTGTGTCCCTAAGTGAACTGGAAATTCGCTCTGAGGGCCCCAGTGCACTTGTGCGTACGTGCCCTGGTGTAAACAAATCAAAGTGTCAAGTAAATCTAAGGGAATATGTTCCAATACCTCCCAGGATTTACAACGAAGGATCACATCGAGTGCAGAATTTAAGACCACAAACTTCACATATAAGTGTAGCTTCTGAAAAACTACTGTCGTCCAGTAGACTGCTAGAAACTTGAATACCTGGTCGACTGTACCAATTTGTTTTCTGAAACCGGCTTGCAGGAACGAGAGGGAGTTATCGTTCCTCTATCCACACATCTAGTCTATTCAGAATCTGTCTGAGGAACACCATCTCGGTGGCATCAATTAAGCTAACGGGTTTGTAGTTCACTGGAAGGTCCCAAGAGCCTTTTTTATAAATCATAATAATTTCTGCAGCCTTCCAGCTACTTGGGATTTCAGCACCTGCTAGAATTGCATTTGTCAGTTTAGTTATATATTTTGCCCAGTTCTCAGGGTCTGAGGCACAGAGGTCCCCAGCTATCCCAGCTGTGCCTGCTGCTTTACCAAGAACAATGGTTTTAATGGCACACAATGTTTCCTTGAGTTAAATGGCCAAAGGATTCTGACTAGAATTTCTTCAAGGCTCTGTTAGCACGCCAGGATTTGTCTTGGCTGCCGTGAGGGGAACGGCTGATACTTTCTCCAACGCGCCGTGAGGGGAACGGCTTGACAAACTACATTCCCCAGCAGCCTCGATACCCCCCTGACGCCGCACTTGCGCCCGGAGGTGCAATAAAAGCATCCAGCACCTCCCGCAGCGCGGGACGCGCGAATGCCATGAAGGGAACGGCTCATTACTACACCAACAGGCGCCGTGAGGGGAACGGCTGATACTTTCTCCAACGCGCCGTGAGGGGAACGGCTTGACAAACTACATTCCCCAGCAGCCCCCATCAGCCTCGATTCCCCCTGACGCCGCACTTGCGCCCGGAGGCCCAATAAAAGCATCCAGCACCTCCCGCAGCGCGGGACGCGCGCGGGCGGCGCTCGGGCGAAGCCCGGGCCAAGGGCGGGCCCGTCCTTGCCCGTCATTGACAGGAAGAGGCAGGGCAGGGCTATCCCCCTAATGTCTAGGATTTCATCCCTCAACAGGAGTTGACTGAGAGGTACTGTGACTTTTCAAACTTGAGTGCTCCATTAGCCGTATTCGGCTGTATCATACTTAACGAGGCAAGGTCCATAGTCACTTACTTGACATTTATTTGTGACTTTGAACAGTTCTTGTTCTTGCTTTTTGAACTGTTTTTAAATTTACACCTAGCACATTGCACTTTGACTGTATTTTTAATATCGTACTGTCATTTAAAATTGTTAATTTATCTTATTTTTAATCTGAGGACAACTGAAATTTTGAGGTAACAAATTATACCTGTACTTGCATTCTTGGGGCCTAATATTATTATAGAATAAGCACTCTGCACTTTATATTTTGTGTGGGAGAGTTAGGGAACGGGTTGAGCTCACTGAGGATATTGAGCTCTAGTTGCAGTAGTCAATTAGTCTACTAGTACCATGGGAAAAAGAAAGCAGACAGTGAGCCATACACCGAAAACATCAAGTAAGCATAGGAAAGCTAATATGACCTTGCTTAACTATTTAACTGGGGCAGTTGGAGATATCGAAAGACAGATAATCTCCGTGGAAGAAACACTAAGGGGCCGATTCCGATCTCGGCCGGTAGTGCTCCGAATCGGATTCGGATTTACCGGATCCGATTCGAGCCGTTTCCGACCGAATCGTACGCGGGTCCGGCCGAGCGAGTACGATGCAAGCTCCCGCGAAATCGCCGACCGACTCGTACGCGGCTTCAACACGCTCTGACCGACTCGCACGGACACGGCACTCGCACCGCGCTATGGAGACGTTTCCCGGCCGGGTAAGTACGATGCGCGCCGCGAGCAGTCCGACCGACTCGCGCCCGTCCGGCTCGAAAGAGCTGTCGGAGCCGGACTTTGGGGGTCCGCGTCGGACCCCCTGTACGCGTAGGCGCACGAGTCGCACACAGGGGGGAACCATGGGTCCCCCCTACCTGTGCATGTATGCCGCGATGCGCATGGACGCGTACCCGCTGTAGGGGGCGCCCTTGTTTGCCTCGCACCCATTGAGTCAATGGGAGCCCGCGTACGCGTTGTACGACCGGCTCCCATTGACTTCAATGGGAGTCCGATAGCATGCGAATGCATCGTACTCGTCCGGTCGGACTGCTAGGGTCCGATTCGGTCGGAATTCTCTCCGGGTCCGGCTCGGACGGAGAGATTTCCGGCCGGAATCGGAATCGGCCCCTAAATATTGACACGGTGGATCCACTATTGCTACCCCTAAAGCTTAAGGATAAAAATACTATTCCAAATGGTGTAGAGGCTACTGAGCATGCTATCCCGGGTGACACTCCCCTTGAGCACCAAAAAATGGCTGTATCCAGGTAATTACCGAGGACATTTCTTTTGGAGAATTAGATAATGAACACTTTCCTCCCCCAAAAAATCTTGTAAATCGCCTAACTTAAGAATATTGGATGCTGCATCTAAAGGATTACACACAGCACAACTTATTCCAAGACCAATTAGGACTCATCTAAGAAAGCCACAGGGAAAATCTCAGGGCCCCAAAAATAAATTGTATAAGGAAAAAGGTATTATTAACGCATTACAGGTAAGCAACAAATGTGATGCAACCTCATGCGAATCCGTAAGTCTGTCCGTGGCAATTAAAGATTTAACTGAGTCTGTCACACAAGCCATTAATATCCTTATGGGTAGATTGGATAAAATAGAAGTAGGCATAGAGAAAATTTTAACAGCACAGAGTAAGGCCATTCAAGAAATAGGTGCAGAACCCCAGAAATTATTGGGTACGAGTACATACTCTGAGAAGGTAGCCCAAAAGGCAACCCCTCTGACAGCAAAGACATCGCATGGGGCGAGAGATCAGGGTGAGAGACAAGTACTAAACCCTAATACATCTGTAAATACGAAAAATATTTTTCGTCAAAAGGGAGTGGTGCATACACTAAATGAGATGGGAAGGACAGATCACAAAATAGCTGAAAGTCGGCTGGGAGGGAAAAGTACAAGAATGACCCCAATAGACAGCTATGCTCCAGCGGTAATGCATAGTTTGCAAACATTAAACTTGCCGCCGGCAGCTACACCTTATACAATTATTTTGGCAAATGTTCCGCCCTTGCCTTTGGCCGATACGGAAACTTGGCCTGCCCTAAGAAATAAAACCATACACTGGTTGGGAAACAGAACAGGTTTGACTAGTGCCCTTTTAGGGAATTTAAGATGGTGAGGAGAATTGATTGGGTGGGAAATAATAATAAACTCTGTGAAGGTGATTGTATCGCCCTCTCATTAGGATCACCCACATTGGTAAGAGAAATCCTAATAAGAACACAAGAGCCTAGCCCTATCTACACAAATATACAAGTTCTCCCCTTGGGCTTTTTTATCAACCTTCGTGTTTCGCAAAATCAGAAAATCGCGGCCCATGTAGACAGCCTATAGATGGTCCACTCTTTAACTTAGTAACATCAAATAGATTTGGGCCACTAACAACTTTAGATGAAAATAATTGACTAATAAATGGGTTGAATTCATCAGGGAATGAAATCAATCATAGTACAGAAACCCCATATGTACCAGTTTGGTTTAGTCCAACAGAGGCTAAGTTATTGGACGAGGAGAAAAGAAATCCTAAATGTGAGGAGTTAAATGAGACAGATTATATGAGCAGATCCTGCATATTGATGGGTAGTATGGGAGACTTTGATCCTGTCCCGCAATCTGAGGGTGAATTTATAAATCAGCCTGTAACTGTGTCTGAAACAGTTGTTCAGGAAGTAAAAGCCTGTAGAGTCCTCTTTTGGAATATTGCGGGTCTAAAGAACAAAGTGAATGACACAGTTTGGTTGGATTTTATTAATAATTTTGACATTTTATGTATGCAAGAGACTTGGGCCATTGAGGAAATAACTATTAATGGATTTAAGACATTTCATACACCAGCTATCCAATCATCTAGTGGAAGATCTAAGGGTGGAGTTTGTGTATACGTCTCAAATCTGCTCGGGCTCAAAAGATTAATATGATTAGCTCTGAAATTTACTATCAAATTGTTTTAATACACTTGGATGTGAACTGTATTTTAGCTGTGATTAACTTTTATAACAATGTGGAAAAAGGGCAACTGGAAGAAGCTCAGTGAGGATGTTACTAACTTAAAATCAGATGAAGAGACTGAAATCATTCCTATTTGGGGTGGGGATTTTAATGTTGGCTTGTGTCCTTTGGCTAAAATAGGAAAATGTGGTTTAACATTGGAGGAAGATGACCCACCAATTCATTTCTCTCATACCGATAAAGGAGAGTTGTTCAATGAGATTCTGTATAAGCATGATTTTGGTTTTACAAATTGCCTATGTACCCCTAAGGTGGAGTTTGGTCATACATTTATTGGCAGAGGAGCTGATTCGACAATAGATTTTATTATCATGCCAAATTGTTATGCAAGCTATGTTATTGGGTATAATATTCATCGAAACGTAATGAGTGATCACTTGGCAATAAGCGTAAAATTGCAACCCCAACAAATAAAGTAAGGAGAAATTGTAATAAAGTAGCATGGGTACAAAATATAGAATTGGGAAGACAAAATGGTTATACAATTCGATGGTCAAGTCAGGACCCTGCGGAGCTAAGTAAAGAAATAATCACAAATGCGTATGTGCCAATTTCAATATGTTTAAGTGACAGCCCGACGCATGACAATATTTTAAAAGCCTTTTCCTGTATAACTGAGATTGTTAGTAGCACGTTGCAAGTGCAAAGTAAAGGTACCCGTAGCACCAGTAAGGGATGGTTCGATAATAATTGTACAAAAAGTTATACAAATTTAAAGAATGCTCTACATAGATCAGTAAGAGATAAAGAGGAGATTAGGATCTGTAGAAAGTTGTACACCATAGCTAGAAAAAATAGGATGAATGAATTAAAAGAAAAGGCTTGGAAGAATTTAAGTGATGCAGCATTGAGTAGGGATAGTTCACAATTTTGGTCAGCTGTGAACGCCCCATTCCTTAACAATAGACTGGATGCACCATCAATTGAGGTAGCAATAGAGGAAAGAACTTGGGTGGATTTCTTCTCAAGTGTTTATTCCCTACAGAAGACTAGTGAGAGGGAAGTAGTCTGTGCGCAAAACACAGAGGGGGAACATCAGAATTTTACGCCCATTGATTTCCATATCACTTTACAGGACGTTACCTCGGCTATAAAGGCAAGTAAGAGCGGTAAGGCCCCCGGCCCCGATGGGGTACCAATTGACCTTTTTAAGTTTAATTTTGAAATGTGGGGCCCAATTTCAACACGGGTTTTACAAGCATGAGGCGCAAGGGGATTTATAGGTACTTGGTCTGAATCAATTATCGTCCCCATTTTTAAAAAGGGGGATCGGGAAAATCCTGCATGCTACCGTCCGATATCTTTGTTAGACTCACTTATGAAGGTAGCGGGCAGGATTGTTTTAGATCGGTTGCAAACATGGGCGGAAGAAAAAAGTATTTTGAGTGATGTACAGTATGGTTTTAGACCAGGTCTAGGTATTAACGAGCAGATTCTTAATCTTAACATTTTAATTGGAAAGTACACGCAGGCAAAAATGGGGAAATTTTATTTGGCATTTGTCGACCTCACAGCTGCATTTGATTGTGTAATTCATAATAAGCCGTGGGGTGTTCTTAGAGATTTAAAGGTTGATCCCATTTTAATTCAGTTTTTAAGAGAGCTATACTCTGGCGCTACAGCAAAAGTTCGGTATGGACTCAAGGGAGAGTGTACTGTGCCGTTTAAAGTCGAGAAGGGAGTGAGGCAAGGCTGCGTTTTGGCACCACTGGGGATCCGCCATATGTAAATAAATGCCCGATAGTCTCCCTCCTCTATGCCGACGATGCGGTACTTATGGCACGTGCCCAGATTGGTCTTCAGAAGGCTCTTACTTTTTATACAAGTTTTATGGACAACCTTGGACTAAAAATGAATGCAAAGAAAAGCTTCATTATGACCTGTGGGAGAGGGAAACATAAGAACAGAAGTTTTCAAGCTGGGGGAAGTAGGGTGGAATCTATTAACTCCTTTTGCTACCTGGGTGTTCTTTTTAATCGCACTGGGTCTTGGGCACAAGCGATAAAGACTAGGAGCCTCCTGTTTATGAAGTCTACCGCTGCCTTAATTAATTTTACCAAAAAATTGGGGAAAAGGCCACCAGAAATTCTTTTAAAAATCTATCATGCTAAGTGCGTGAGTATAGCAATTTTTGGGGCAGGTATTTGGGGTTTTTAAGACTGTACATCGATCCAATACGTGGAAAATGCCTTTTTAAGATTTATATTGGCAGTCCCGGCCAGTGCTCCAGTTTTTAATTGCCATAGCGAATTAGGAGTAACATATATTTCTGATCTAATTAAGGTGCAACCGGTGCTGCTCTGCCACAGAATTTGGACCTCTGTTAGCACTGGTTTAAATAGGGAAATAATAACTGATGCAATGAAATTAGACAACGCCAGCAAGATTCCCTGGTTGAAGTACGTAAGAAATTTTATGCAGGATATCGGGCGTCCAGAGTATTTCTCCTACCTGAAAATATGAATTGTATTAATCGGAAGGAACTTAAAAAATTTGTATGACCCACCTGGAAGAAAATAGGTTAACTTTGGAAATGAATAAACCTACGGTGGTTGAACATCAATTAATTATTATAACATATAACATTCAACCATACTTGACATGCATATTGGGGGGATATGATAGGTATATGTTAACGCGTTTTAGATTTGGGACTTTCCACCGTTTGATTTGCCATCCAGACATTAATAACTGGTCAAGGGAACTTTGGCGATGTCCCTGTGATAATATTTCACCACAAACGACTATTCATGCAATCCTATTCTGCAAATTTTACAAGGTTGAAAGGCGAAGATGGGTATTACCGTTATTAAAACAGGGGGATGGAGACAATGTCGCCCTGCTTTTTGTATTTGCAGATGTTGGGAAATTATTACTGTATTGGATCTATGGTAGGTTTTTTAAAAAGTGTATATAGAGCCAGAAAATCTCTAAATATTTGAATGCCAGATGTAAAATATATGAGAGAAATATAGACATGAGATGATGTATATTAAGTACAGCATAATACATTTTATTTCCCGGATGTAAAAAATAGTTATTGTTAAATGAATTTTTATGAATTTGTATTTAGCTAACGTGTCTCAATGTAATTTTTAGATGTGTGATGATATGTTTTAATTGCCTGCTTTTATGATTTTAGTGTTTAAAATCGAATAAAGCTCGTTTTGATTGATTGATTGACTGTGCCAATTTATATTGCTACCTCTTTATTTTAATAACATTGGTGTTAGCGCTTTTCAGTGCATGGTGTAATTCATTTTTTGCACTCCTACAGTATTTATTATACCATGTTCTGGTCAGTTTCCTAAGTGGTGGACCACCTGAAAAAATGCTGATGAAAGCATTCTCCCACTACGGTGAAGAGTTTCTCATAAATAGCCAACATAGTGAGAATGTTGGGCCCAGTAGACTGGTTTCTATCCAGCTCCAGCAGAGTGGCAGAGAGAGTCTCATTTAAACAGCCCAGGTTTCTGGGTGAGATTATATTCTTGGCCATTTTAGTGTGCGCATATTATGTGCCGGCCTAGGGTCCCTAGATAATGACAATGGGACTTTTTTGAGGTGATTTATTATGCCCAGAAGGGTAAAGTGGAGTTGGGGAGATGAGTTGGCCTAACGGCTAGGGCGGTCGACCTCGAATCTGGGGAACCGGGTTCGAGTCTCGGCAATGACGCTGAACATCCTGTGATTCTGGGCAAATCACTTATTCTCCCCGTGCCTAACAAAAAAATGAATGTGTCCTCATTTAACGCAACTGGTGCTCGTTTAAAGTGCTCTGATACCCGATACCTTCGGGTCAAGTTTGCGCTATATAAAACTCTGTAAAAAAAAAAAAGTGAATAGCACGGTGATCACTGTCGCTCCTTATGACTACCTTCATATCTAATACAGACTTCCATAAAGGCAGGGCGATCAATACGCAATCTATCCTACTGGAGTACCCAGGACGGTTATAAGTATGGTGTGCTTGCAAATCAGACCGAGTTCGGCCACTGCATGCTCTTATGCCATAGGTAAGAGTTAGAGCTATAAATTGTGAGCAGCCTCAGTCCACCGCTCCAGTGGCATTATATTGATCCTAGGAATGTCTCATTCTTCATCCTCTGCCTCAGTGAGAGAGTAACCATGGTTGTCAATATTATTTACCCAGTCAAAAGCTGAGCTTAAGTCCATAAAAGAAAGATATAACACCCCCTCTTTGCTACTGTATAGTTGTTGATAAGCAACATTAGGTACAGACACTGCTCCTGACTGCCTAAACCCTCCATAAATCCATATTGCACCAGCGACATTATGTTGGATGCCTCTGTTAAAGCCAAGATCCTCTGGAGGACTAAGCACCGACTATTTTGACCACTAAGTCCAGCAGAGAAATAGGCGGATAGCATCTAGTTTCCTGCCTACTGCCTTTCTTGTACAAAGGGATGTATGACGATACATCGCCAACCATTACAACGCCAGCAACAACCACGCATTTTTCACTTCGCACATGGCATTACATCGCACGCATTCAGTGCGCATGCTGTTGCCACGGGATTGTAGTGTCTCTGCTGCTTTAGGCATACAGAACGCAGTTGACCAAATCGCATGCCATTACATCGTATTTTCAACCCGGCGGCGTGTTGTATTGTAACCCTGGACTTTTAAGTTTGTATACTGTATTCATAATGTACTAATTAGCAACATACGCTCAGCAATCGATAACGTCACAAATGTTATTACACACATACTTTCACTTAAAGGCTGTCTATTGTTTTATGTATCAGAAGTGCTTTTTGGGGATTAGGGACACGAAATGTTGTACATTTGCAACGTTTCAATAAAATCTGGGTTACTGAGACACTATTTAAAAAAGTGCGTACTACAAAAGTCCTACCACACTTTCACTGACTGCAACACTTACATTAGGGTATAAAAGGAGGCGCACTCCATTTGCAGGCCTGTTTGGACCAGTTCCCAGGGCACACAAGACGTTGTGCTTACGTTCGGACTACGACTTTCAACCTAACAAGTAAGTCACTTAAAACTCATGCAACTCATGCAACTAACTGTCCTGTAGCCTTAAATGAACGTAAAGTCATGCTTTCTTCTTTTTTACAGGCTGTGAACGGCTAAGGTTTTTTTTGTTAAAGGTGCCAAAATCGGGAGCAATCTCTTCAGCAGTGAACCCTGTAAGTAATTAACTAAGCCAATAGTCCCGTTTTGTTGTTGGTGTAATGCAACTTGCAGTATTATATATCTGGATGCAATGACAGAAATGACCTAATCCAAGTTGCACGGAACACAATGCTAACCATCGCAGCGGCATAGTGAACCCTCCCCCACCTCACCCCCCACCCTGCCCCTAGCTTTAGAGAGTACAGCAGGGCTGAATTTGTGTGTGCAACTTTGGTGTGAAAGGGCCAGCTGACAATGTGAAAAGGTGGGTGAGATGGATAAATGATGCATGGGTGAAAGGGTGGATGGATGGATAGATGGATGGATGGATGGGTGGATGGATGGATAAAAGTGAGGATGGATGTATGATGTGTGGATGGGTGGATGGATGGATGGACGGATGGATGAATGGATGGCTACAATTGTGGATGGATGGACGGATGGATGGATGAATGGATGGATGGATGGCTAAACTTGTGGATGGATGGACGGATGGATGGATTGATGGATGGATGGATGGATGGCTAAACTTGTGGATGGATGGACGGATGGATGGATGGCTAAACTTGTGGATGGATGGACGGATGGATGGATGGATGGATGCATGGGTGGGTGGATGGATGGATGAATGGTTAAAAGTGTTGATGGATGCATGATGTATGGGTGGTTGGATGGATGGATGGATGGACGGACGGATGGATGGACGGATGGATGGATGGATGGCTAAACTTGTGGATGGATGGATGGATGGATGGCTAAACTTGTGGATGGATGGACGGACGGATGGATGGATGGATGGATGGCTAAACTTGTGGATGGATGGACGGATGGATGGATGGATGGATGGGTGGGTGGATGGATGGATGAATGGTTAAAAGTGTTGATGGATGCATGATGTATGGGTGGTTGGATGGATGGATGGACGGATGGATGGATGGACGGATGGATGGATGGCTAAACTTGTGGATGGATGGACGGATGGATGGATGGATGGGTGGATGGATGGATGAATGGTTAAAAGTGTTGATGGATGCATGATGTATGGGTGGTTGGATGGATGGACGGATGGATGGATGGACGGATGGATGGATGGATGGCTAAACTTGTGGATGGATGGACGGATGGGTAGATGGATGGATGGGTGGGTGGATGGATGGATAAAAGTGAGGATGGATGCATGATGTATGGGTGGTTGGATGGATGGATGGATGGATGGCTACAATTGTGGATGGATGTATGATGTGTGGATGGGTGGATGGATGGATGGATGGATGGACAGATGGATGGATGGGTGGGTGGATGGATGGATGAATGGTTAAACGTGTTGATGGATGCATGATGTATGGGTGGTTGGATGGATGGACGGATGGATGGATGGATGGCTAAACTTGTGGATGGATGGACGGATGGGTGGGTGGATGGATGGATGAATGGTTAAAAGTGTTGATGGATGCATGATGTATGGGTGGTTGGATGGATGGATGGGCGGATGGATGGATGGATGGGTGGATGGCTAATCTTGTGGATGGATGGACGGATGGATGGCTAAACTTGTGGATGGATGGACGGATGGATGGATGGATGGATGGCTAAACTTGTGGATGGATGGACGGATGGATGGATGGATGGATGGCTAAACTTGTGGATGGATGGATGGATGGGTGGGTGGATGGATGGATGAATGGTTAAAAGTGTTGATGGATGCATGATGTATGGGTGGTTGGATGGATGGATGGACAGATGGATGGATGGACAGATGGATGGATGGGTGGATGGCTAAACTTGTGGATGGATGGACGGATGGATGGGTGGGTGGATGGATGGATGGTTAAAAGTGTTGATGGATGCATGATGTATGGGTGGTTGGATGGATGGATGGATGGGTAGATTGATGGGTAAAAGGGTGGATGGGTGTGTGAAAGGATGGATGTGTGAATTGATAAGTAGAAGGGTAAATGGATGGGTGAAAGGGTGGATGGAAGAGCGAAAGGATGGATGAGTAATAGGGTGAATGGATAGATTAATGGATGGCTGAGTGGACAAGTGGGTGGATGGGTGGGTGGAAGGATGCATGGATGAGTAGATAGGTGGGTGGGTGGGTGAAAGGGTGGATGGAATAGTGAAAGGATGGATGAGTAATAGGGTGAATGGATAAATTAATAGATGGCGGAGTAGATAGGTGGGTGGGTGGTTGGAATAGTGGATGGATTACTGTATGGGTGAATGGTGGTCTATGTGAAGATGAGGGGCACCATTGGAGGGTGGTAGTAAGGCCGGACTGTCGGAGCCGGACTTTGGGGGTCGGACCTGTACGCGTAGGCGTGCGAGTCGCACACAGGGGGGACCCATGGGTCCCCCCTACCTGTGCATGTACGCCGCGATGCGCATGGACGCGTACACGCTGTAGGGGGCGCCCTTGTCCACCTCGCACCCATTGAGTCAATGGGAGCCCGCGTACGCGTTGTACGACAGGCTCCCATTGACTTCAATGGGAGTCCGACCGACTCGAGTCCGATGGCATGCGTGCGCATCGTACTCGTTCGGTCGGACTGCCAGAGTCCGATTCGGTCGGAAATCTCTCCGGGTCCGGCTCGGTCGGAGAGATTTCCAGCCGGAATCGGAATCGGCCCCTAAATGTCCACATTCGAACAATACATTACATGTATCTGACCAAAACAACTGCTGCAATTGTGTCCAGCCGACATTTAGTGAGTATAGCGCGTCTGTACATTCCTCGAAAAACATAATAATCCACCAGCCAAATGCGTCTGAACCCAATGTGTTGTATAGTACTATGGTAGTTTAAACACCCAAATAATAATAACGCTACAAAAAAGAAATTGCTTTGTTGTTACAGAGTCTCCAGGTCAACGCAGTTGCAAGGAATGCAAGATATTTTTGTCTTTGCGCTAAGTGGCAGAGCACGCTAGTAAAACAGATCCAAAAAGATAGTTTGTGATTGAACCTATTCTAATTTTGGCACGGCTAACAAATTATAACATACGTATTGAAATTTGATATCGTAATGTACCTATAACCGTTTACACCTTTTACGAATTACTAATTTTGCTTCTGTTTTTATTGTTTTTTAGAGCTAATGTCTGTTCCAAAGATGGCGAAATACATCACCTCCAGCAGAGGAAACCGTCTACTAAAACATAGTGGTTATGTATATTGTAAAGAGAGACATTCGGAGCCACGGGGGCATTGGAGGTGTGTGCACTACTACTCCAGCCATTGCAGAGGCAGAGCGGTTACTCTGGGTGACTCTGTTTTAAGAAGCACAGACCATAACCACTCTGCCTCTGCAACGGCTATTGAAGTGAGAGAATCTATAAATGAAATGAAAGCGATTGCAGGCAACTCCAATGACCCGTGCGGTGCTATTTTAAGGAGGTATCACAACACATTCCTGAACATGTTGCCAGTAGTATGCCCACTATTCCTAACTTGCGTAGAATAATCCAACGTAAGAAACGGGCAAGTAACCCTAAACACGTTACACCACAAACATTTTCAGATATAACAATTCCTCAGGAACTCTCTCTTACTGTTTCAAACGAACCTTTCATATTGCATGACAATGAAAATCCTTTAAAGCGTATTTTAGTGTTTAGCACCCCACGTAATTTAAATAGATTGGAGAACAGTGATATTTGGATGATGGATGGTACGCTTAAAAGTACGCCCACCCCTTTCACCCAAATATACACTATTCACGGCTACGTTAACAACACAGTAGTTCCTTTAGTGTACAGTTTACTACCAGACAAACAATCCTCAACGTATAATGAATTTTTGTCAGTACTAAAATTAAAAATTCCAAACAAAAGTCCGAGAAAAGTAATTATGGACTTTGAGTTACCGATGATGAATATTATAAACACATTGTACATGGATACCCAAATTCAAGGATGTTTTTTCCACTTTTCTCAGGCGTTTTGGCGTAAAATAAAAAAAACATCCCTAATTGAGGATTATGTGTCTGACAGCAAACTCCAGTTTGAGCTTAAAAAACTAACTGCCCTTTGCTTTGTTCCTCCTGACAGTGTAGACGAGTACTACACATCGATTACAGAGTCAGAGTACCATATGGCAAATGAAGAGAAATTGGCACCAATTTTAAATTATTTCGAAGACACATGGATTGGCCATCTAAGCAGGTCGGGTCGCCGGAGGAAACCACGTTTCCTTGTCGACTGGTGGAACTGCTACTCGACCTGCTTAGAGGGAGGAGCAAAGACAAACAATGCCATAGAGGGTTGGCACAACTCCTTAAACAACAGTATTGGCAAACCTCACCCTAATTTCTATAATTTTTTAGAGATTTTGCAAAAGGAGCAAAGTTACCAGGAATTGCGAATGTCACAATCGTTAGCAGGTACACTAAATCCACGTATTTCCCAGCGAACAAAAGAAATGTCGGCAAGACTATTAGCAGCACTAAAACTTTTACGTTGTCTGTGGCTTCTGACTACCTAGCTTCCATTGCACATATACTGAATTCTTTTGCCTAACAATTGTTGTAGTTTACTTTTAGCATCCCAAATCTAAGTCAAAATGTCCCTGTAGTCTACACAAATGTGTCCCTAAATCGACACATGCCTAAAACTTCCGACTTTCCTTTTAGCATCCCAAATGTAAGGCAAAATATTCCTGTAGTGTACACAAATGTGTCCATAAATCGACAAATGCATAAAAATTACGACTGTGGCAGACTCTGATTATGGCCAACCACTCATTTTGTGCACCGCATGCATGCCAGCCATACCTTTCCCCTAAAATGTTGTTTTATTAAGCCAGACAATCCCATGTAACCAAGAATCCGATCAAAATCCGATGTGAAACATGTAAATTCTTTTTTGAATACAGCATGTGCAAGTATTATAACTGTATAATAAACCATGCCATAAATGTAACATTGACACATACCACCAAAACAATTTGTAAAATGAAAGCAAAACTCCCTAAAACGTATAATATTTTTTAATAAACAATAACATTCATGTTATATGCTAAAGTTCCAACTGCATTGTAGTTGGAACATGCCAAACGTTATTTACAGTGGAAATTAAATGTGCTAAATTTGTGTCATGAAGTCAAATGTGAAGGATATAATGTAAATTGATATAAAACAAAAAGTGTGAAATTTGTATTATATTAATGCAATAATCTGCAAATGTAATTTTCCACGTTGGAAACACCCAAAATGTAATATGTGTTTTTCTATGGTACAACAAACGTGAATAAATAAGTGACAATCCAATTATGTGTATGTGATATTTCAATCGTGTAATTAAATATGAATTTAATGATTTGCATGTAAAAGTGAATAGTGCAATAAAATTGCCAACAGCACCTTGTAGCTTCCACAGCTG
Source organism: Calotriton arnoldi (assembly GCA_963921515.1). Classification (NCBI taxonomy): domain Eukaryota; kingdom Metazoa; phylum Chordata; class Amphibia; order Caudata; family Salamandridae; genus Calotriton; species Calotriton arnoldi. The sequence goes on from CAWUFW010013146.1 coordinate 43,729, forward strand.
AAGATGTATTACACAAGCTGCATAAATAAGTGTTGCTCTTTGAGTTTATTGATATTTGTTTCGTACTATTATTTGTCAGTTAGTAACGCAACCAAAGCTGTTACAAACAATGGAATTAGAGGAGGTAATACCGATTGTCACAGAACAATGTGTATGTGAGCGTCAGTGTCCTTCCCAAAAATGAACATACCTTTACCCGACCTACTGAGAGCAGCAACATGGAGAAACCCAAAGTGTTTTGCGTTTTGAAAGGATGGAGGGCTGGGCAACGCGGCAATAACACACACTTTCCATTTCTCGTAGCAGAAAAATTAGTACTTGTATGTTTATTCTTTCCACAATTGTTGCCAGATATTGCCTGGCTAAACTTGTTTTGGACAAATGCTGTAGGTAATTGTCAAAATTATTTCCTTACAAAACGCAGGGTAACTAAAGATTTATTAATTAGGTCACAAAACGCACAGGTTGTGTGATTCACCAATTAGTACGCGAAATGCACAGTACAATAAAGTTCCAAAAAGTCTCAGACTGTAACAAAATGCCTTTTTGCCATGTCAGCATCAAGGGTAAACGGCTACCTGTGCCTTAACGCTAAGCAATAAAGTTCACCTGCAGAGCCAATGATGATAACACAAACCCCTAATTGGACTTTCCAGTGTTGGAAGGACCAACACACAAACTTACAACGAATACAAAGTCTTTGCCTTTACATGTGACGCTTAACCCTTCTCCACCAAGGCAAAGAAGACAGAGTGGTATTAAAGGTCACTTCTTCAGAAAAACAATACCATTCTGAAAACCAAAATGCAAAACCACAGTTCGACTTGCAGTCCTCCAACGTCTGAAATGTGTCAACATAGTTCCTTCCAGTGTTCTTAGGTCAACCCTGATCTCACAGGTGACCATCCTCTACGCAGTTACCTATCTCATCAAGGGCACAAAACAAGTCAACCTTACATTCTCCACCTTTATACATATAATTTTTTTGTTCCACAAGCCTGTACCATCCTTAAGTTACATTGGTTCAGGTTGGAGTGTAAGAAACAGTCCACCACACTACCTCACTGAAAAAACAAACATCTCTATCATTGATCGGAATGTACGTAGTGTACCTAATTACATAATAGTGTACATAATTCCCAGATGTTTAAGGTTATAATTAATGAAAACTCACTTACTTTGACGGAGCTCTGCCTCCCACCTGCTCTCTGTCTCACGCCGTTTCCCGGAACCACGGCAGTAACGTATGCGCGCCGACGTAATTGCGTGCTGTGAACATGAAAAAAGGACAACGTTTATTTAAAAATCAGCTGTTAATATTAATGTTTTCGTTGCACCAATGAGGATACGTGATAACTTCTGTGCTGGGCAGTCCAACAGAGGGTATCAGAGAAGTTTTTTTTTTTTTTTGTTCATCATTTTTAATGTTCCCAGCAGAGAAGTTATCAGGTATCCTGCTGTACATTTCAAGTCACTTACCTTGTCTCACACTTTAGTATTATCAGGTATTAGTCCAACAGAGGCTCGCTAATTTGCTAGTTCCGCATTTTCAAAGTGCTTTGTGGCTAATTGAAAATCGTCTGTGCACGCTTTTTGGCCTAATTTAAAGTGCACACTTTAGTATTTGATATAAATTGTCACTTACCTTTCCACCTGCTCTGTCCCGTGACTCTGCCATGTTCCGTGCTTTCCACCTTCTCTATCTTCCGACGACCTGTGTCTTCTGACGACCTGTGTATTTCATATTCCGTGCTTCCCACCTTTTAATAAATCATCTTCACGCTCTGTACGCTTTTTGGCCTATTCTAAATTGTCACGTATTACATATTCCGTGCTTCATATTCCGTGCTTCCCCCTGTGTTTGCTGTGTCTGCTGTGTACCGTGACTTTTCCATATAGCGTGCTCTGCACGCTTTTTGGCCTAATTAAAAGTGCACACTTTAGTATTTTTGTCACTTACCTTTCCACCTGCTCTGTCCCATGACTCTGCCATGTTCCGTGCTTTCCACCTTCTCTGTCCCGTCACTGTGCCATCTTCCGACGACCTGTGTCTTCCGACGACCTCTGTCCCGTGAGTGTGCCATCTTCCGACGACCTGTGTCTTCCGACGACCTGTGTATTTCATATTCCGTGCTTCCCACCTGTCCCGCGTTGTAAGTGTCTTTGCGATATAAATGGCATATGTCTGCTGTGTCTGCTGTGTACCGTGACTTTTCCATATAGCGTGCTCTGCACGCTTTTTGGCCTAATTAAAAGTGCACACTTTAGTATTTTTGTCACTTACCTTTCCACCTGCTCTGTCCTGTGACTCTGCCATGTTCCGTGCTTTCCACCTTCTCTGTCCCGTCACTGTGCCATCTTCCGACGACCTGTGTCTTCCGACGACCTCTGTCCCCTGACGGTGCCATCTTCCGATGACCTGTGTCTTCCGACGACCTGTGTATTTCATATTCCGTGCTTCCCACCTGTCCCGCGTTGTAAGTGTCTTTGCGATATAAATGGCAAATCGAAGTTGTAGCATGCGTTGTAAATGCATGCGATGCCAATGATCCTGCAATGTAAAAGTCGCGTTGCGATGGCACCGCGTACAATTACATTCGTTGCAGTGGGTGTTTCCCGTACAAAGGGACACAATAACCGGAGACTGCCAGATGGTCAGGAACTTGAAGCTCACTGCTGAATTAACAGCATTAGTAATAAATGGTGCCTGGCCTTCTCCAGCTCCATTGGGATCCCATCAGGTCCCAGTGCTTTATTAGACAAACTTTGGGCTATTGCATTCTTCACTTCTTCATATTCAAAATTGATTTTTAGGGGAATGGGTGGTCCTGAGATTCTTTTATAGGGTCTCCCTCACCACTTCAGCAATATATTGATCAAAAATGCATGACCTAGATGTTTTTGGGAATATTAGTCCCCAGACCATCTGGTAACATGGCTAAAGGATCCCCTGAGTTAATTAAAAGCCAGAATCTCCCTGTGTCCTTAGCTTCACAGGTGTTAACTAGGCTATCCCAAAATACATTTTTGATCATTTTTCTTTCTTTGATAGCTCTCTTGTAGACCCCCAAAGGGCGGAGATGGCTTCCCTATCCCCATGCAGGTTATTCAGAGCTAGTCTCAAATTCTTATTGGCTTTCCTACATGAGCTTTTGAACCAATCTGGATCATTATCCTTTATTCATCTCGTTCGTACTATAAGTAGATCTGTAATTTTGTTACCTAAGCTGAAAAAAGATTCTATATTTGAAGGGATAGGTGGAGAATCAGATAATAATTGTTTTATCAACACCAGGAGCTGCATAACTATATTCCTAAATAAGGCCTCTGTGTCAATAGCTCCCCACTTAAGAGGAAGCCTGTTGTCTATAGTGGTAAGATTGATCAGTTCCATGAGCTGTACTTTCCTGTTGCATGTAGGAAAGCCAAGGACAAAATTATTAGGATTGTTGTCACTATATCTGCTTTACTTTATGCCCCCAGTAATAACAGGGGTGTGCATTGGGCATTAAATAAAAATGTAATCATTTATAGTCCCCCATCCACAACATTTATATGCAGGAGGTTGGTTCTCATCTTTCCCTAAGATCTTCATAAAATCACAGAGATCATACTCTGGTAGGGAATTAAACAGATTAACACCACTGACATTCTTTCTAGTCTGGATATGGTACCTGTCCTCATAGATATGTATCATTTCCATGGGGAGGAATTAATTACTATATGTGGCTCTGATCCAATCTTGGCATTAAAATCCCCATCTACAATTAAGTTGAAACACTTAAAAACATATCGTGACATTTGTCTCAAAATACCGATCACATCAAACAAAATATTAATACTACAGTAATTATCTCTATGTTCGATTGAATTATTAAAATGAATCAAGAAATAATAAAAAAAATCCGAATGGGCAATCAATACAATTTGGATGCCTGGATGTTGTAACGAGACTGAAGACACTTTGACCAGCAAAGATAAGCGTACTAGTGTAACCACCCTCTACTTTGTCTACAAGAAGGCTGAAGGGACTGCTGGGTTGCTAAAGCTGTACAAACCATTCCGCACAATTTCCTTCGATTCCCAAGTTTCTTGGAACAGAATAGCACCAAATTACTGGGCATATTCAAGTCAGTCATCATTTAAACATTTTGTGGTGACGTTCGCAGTGTAAAAGCTAATGATAACAAACAATATGCTGCATTACTCAACAAGAGCTCATTGGAGGTTGCAAAGCGACAGGTAAATTTCCTATTTCCTCAGAGTCTTTAGTCTTGGAAACCGCCTCTTGATCAGTTTGTCAATCCGTTTAATCTAACCCTGAAAATGGTGGGAATTGATTTCCAGTTAATAATAAGTCTTGAGGCTGCAACCTGTTGATGGTTACAGGATTCCGCTGTTGTGGGGCAATTCCTGGCACTAAGGGGCCGATTCCGATTCAGGCCGGAAATCTCCCCGACCGAGCCGGACCCGGAGAGATTTCCGACCGAATCGGACCCTAGCAGTCCGACCGAACGAGTACGATGCGCACGTATGCTATCGGACTCGATTCGGTCGGACTCCCATTGAAGTCAATGGGAGCCAGTCGTACGACGCGTACACGGGCTCCCATTGACTCAATGGGCACGACGCGAACAAGGGCGCCCCCTACAGCGTGTTCGCGTCGATGCGGGTCGCACCGTACATGCACGTGTAGGGGGGACCCACATGGGTCCCTCCTGTGTGCGACTCGCGCACCTACGCTTCCAGGGGGGTCTGACACAGACCCCCAAAGTGCGGCTCCGACAGCTCCTTGGAGCCGGACTGCGCGAGTCGGTCGGAGCGGTCGAGGTGCGCATCGTACTTACCCGGCCAGGGAACGTCTCCATTGCGCGGTGCGCGTCGTCCACGTGCGAGTCGGTCGGAGCGGTCGGGTCTTGCGAACGAGTCGGTCGGAGATTTCGCGAGCGCACGCATCGTACTCGCTCGCCCGGACGCACGTACGACTCGTCGGGAAATAGGGCTCCGAATCGGATCCGGTTAAGCCGAATCCGATTCGGTGCCCTACCGGCCGAGATCGGATTCGGCCCCTAAGTGTTTTAAAAAGAAGCTAAGAGGTGGAGGAATGATCATCCTACCCTTATCCATGCAGGTATCCCTTTGGGAAAGGATGTTTCAAACCATGGCTTGGTATCTAACGTTAATAGTCACACAATCACCGCTAAAACCCACCCTTCTAACACGCAAAGTGTTGTTAAAGTCAGTTATATTAAAATTTGCATTGGCAGTGATCCAGTTACACACCTTGTTTTTAAACTGCACAGTGGTCTCTATGACAACAGGCGTGATCACTAGCACATTAGCCAAAAAAAACACATATGGTCAAGCTTCTAGAGGCAAGTTAATAACCATGTGCTATCCCCTTTGGAGGAACCCATGAAAGGTGCTTTAGGCCAAACCTAGCCCTACTATCGCCTAAGTCAGGCTGAGTGGGCTGACTACTCATACCTGGTATTTCCGTCGTCTTATTGTTTAGATCCCCTCTGGAAGAGAAGATGTGACAGATCTTAAACTGTGCCTAGATGGGAAAGGCATAGCTGGACCAGGATCTGCTGATGGTGACTTTACTTGCTGCACATCACATCCTTGGGAAGGATTAACACTAAACTGGGCCTTGTACAGTTTTGCAATCACTTTTTCCAAAGTTCCAAGGCACTCAACTAACTGACTAATGCTTCAGTCTATCAGGGCTTTTAGTTTGTCAAAACGATTGTCCCAATCAAGTCCTGAACTGGGTCCCCTTGAAGCTACAATAAGCCCTTCCTGTCACATCGACCTGGAGCCTTAGCTGGGCAATCCATATCGGCTTTAGTACATCTTGGTCTTATTTTCCTCTTAGTGCACAGACCAGAGTCTTCCAGCTGAGAAGTATCCAGAATTATTGAATCTGGATCAGTAGCCAATGGCAACGAAGATTGGGCTAGAGGGATTGGTAGTATGGTTTCAGATTTGCATGTTTTGCTCAATTTGCGATGGTGCAGGTAGGTGATCATTAAGGTTCAGCCATAACTACCTCTCCACCAAGTCAATTTCGTTAGAAATTATTCCCAACTAACGCCCCCCAAATGAATCCAAAGTGCTATAGTTCTTGCTATCGGCAGTTTTTTTTAACTGGTTTGTGCCCTTTTACCTATTTAACCGGCTTATAATCAGAGCTAGGTGCCTAAGATGCCCCAAACCAACTCAAGCACCTTACCTTACGCCTTGCAGTGGGGGGGGGGGCTAATCCAGGTCCAAGAGAGGTGGCCTAACTGGCTCCAAATACACACTTTATAGTGCTCACGTCCCCTCCTCCAGGTCCTCAGGGCAGGGTTTCTGGGACAGGTAGTCCCCCTTTCATAAACGCCAAACATTTCCACTCCAGTTTTTCAGAGCTCAGTTCCTGTGCAACAGCAGAAACAACCCCTTCCTCCTTGTTTGAGAGCCATCTGCTGAGACAGTTCACATCCTTTTGATGAGACCCAAATGTATTCTTTTTTAGCATCTTTTTCTCAAATTGCAAATAGCCACTATAGAGCTCGGGAGTGGCATAGCAAGGATGCCATCAACCATGGTGCAATTAAGGAAAATGCCCAGCCCCAAAGTCTCGTCTTTGGTAAGGAACGGTAGTCTATTTAAGATAAAGTATCTCTTCGCACATCTGGGCCCTAGTGCGATTGCACCAACTTAATTTACAATATCTACATCCCTCGTGGCAGGAGCATCACCAAGTATATGAAATAAAACTGTGGGCTTTGCCGAGACTTTGGAATATTACTCAGTACCAGGCATAAGAAACAAGAGCTGAGCTCAGTGGCTGGCTTTTGGGGGGAGGGGGGGGGGTTTAAAGGAAAATATGTGTTTTGGACACCAATCAAATAATGTTATTATTTTTGGAAAGATGGAATACTGAGTGAAATTGCTGGGATTGAAATTTGCGATATCCTGACTACACACAGATATGTACAGCTGGCATATTTACCAATACTATTAGCATGTATGATTAAAGAGTGTGCTTTGAAAGAGGTGGATCACCAGCATGCACCATTATTTACGTACTATAATATTTTATCTTGTGGTACCTTGAAAGTGGCTGAGCAGCAATTGACATTCTTACATTTCAAATAAACACTGGGGCAGATTTATCATGAAGATGCGTTGCCCTTGCTCCATGCAAGGAGGTGCAAGGACGACTCAACTACTAAGCCAGATTTATCAAGCCACGCAAGGCCGCCTTGTATGGCCCTGTGTGGCTTGATAAACCTATAGTAACGCTCTGGAGTGCAAATTGCTGCATTGCATTACTCTGCCTCAGGGAAGCATTCCATAGGTGGAGAGTGGGTGCTCCCATGCTCCCACCCCTGGATTTTGGCACATTCACAGATTTACAATTACTGTAGACCTGGAAATGCATCAAAATGCCATGCCTCTCCAGGTGAGGCGTAATGAGGAGAAATATCTTTATTTGTTCCTCATTTCTTACTCTTTCTATTTGTGTTGCATTTTGCAGCACACATAGAAAGAGGACAATGCCTCAAGTGATTGTTTTTGTGCAGGAACGTGCCCCTTCCTTGACAAAAAGTATTCTCTCTGCAGTGCAGTTACCCTTGCATCATGGAGCAAGGGTGCCTCCATTGGCGCTCGGCAGCACATTGTGCGTCAGAGTAAGGAAAAGACAGGAATACACCATATTAGTTAAATATTGCACATTCCTGCCCTTTCCCTTTCACGCAGCGCAGGAAGGTGGCTTGCAATGCTGCATGAAATATTGTGCACAGCAGTGATGTTCACTCTGTCCTACTAAAACAACCTCTCTATCTTCTCTGCCTTACGTCTTTTTCTATCCACCCCTCTACCCTTGAGCCTACATGCGTTTGTATGAATGCTGGAAAGATTTTTCTGCACAAACCTATTGGCTTTGTCGATATTTATTGAATTGTAAATGGAATGTACACACTGCCGTGTCAGCAACAGGACATTGTGCACACACTGCAGAATTGGTTTTAGAAAGAAGATCTGCCTCTTCTCCTCGCCACCCCGTCCCACCCCACTCCAAATAAATTGAATTGGCTTGTTCCTAAAGCTGACATCACAAGGTCACAGATAGACCTTACGAACTTTCGGTTATTACAAGCGGCAAATCTTTTTATACGTTGCTATCTTAGTGCAGGGCCCTTCTTAAACCCCAGTTCAACTGGCTCAGTTTGAACCCACCATGTGATGGCCCTGTGCAGGCCTTTAGTGTGGGTGAGCTTTGCTCACGCCTGTAATGTCGCGGCCCGGACCGCACTAAGCAGAACGCCGAGGGAGGGTGAAAGTGGTGAAACCCCCTCGAGCGTAACTCTGTTGGGCTGGCCCGGCGTACGCCTGGCCAGCGTGTAGAAAAGAATAAAAGGGGCAGACGTGCTTAACGCAAGTTAGTTACGTACTAGCCATCACCCTAGCCTTGACTCACGTGTCTCATTGCTGGCCAAGTCAGGCCCCAACCACGACACGACATTGGCAACGAGGTGGTCTCACCCCTCGCAGCGCTCGAGTGTGCCTCGCGCTAGTCACCTGCCTCCACGAGTGCACGCGCTACCGAGCGCCGGCGGCCTCTATGCCACCCCGCTGGCTCCGCCGCCTGCCACCAAGGCCTGTCACCTGCCGCACCGCAGCGAGTGCGCGTGCCGCACTGCGCCTCTACTCACCCGCGGCCGCTACTGCCAGCCGCGGCACCACCGGGAGCCACCTCTTGTCAGCCCGGTGAGTGTCCCCGCGCGCGCAGTCAGGCGCGAGGGCGAGCTGTGCATCAGCGGGTGTACACCCCGTCACGGCCCTCTCAGCGGCCCACCGCCTGCGCTGCCCGGCCTATGAGGAGGTGCGACGCTGCTGCCCAGGCCCCCACCGTCTCTTCGGCCTACCGCCACCTCACAGCTGGCCTGTACCGCTCCAATAGGCCCTGCCATCCCTGCGACACGCACCAGCAACTGGTTTCGGCGCCACCCCACAGCCACTGCCAGGAAGCATTATCGGGTCACTCTGCGGACCGGCCAACACGTGCCCACCGCGCACTTCTTCCACGAGTGCGAGCCCTAGCACAACCCCGCCTACTCACCTGCCCTCATGGTGACCGTTCCGCACCTGGAGCCTTTCGTCATCACTGGTCCGCCACCCTCCCAAGCGGCCAGGTGGCGAGTGTGGGTGGAGCGCCTGGAAACATACTTCGACGCGGCGGACATCCCAGCGCCGCGATGTCGCCCCATGCTGCTTCACCTTGGAGGGGCTGAAATACACAAGATAGCGAAGACGGTGCGCGAAAATGGCCCTCCCAGGAACTACGCCACAATGCGCGACGCCATTACCGCCCATTTTGAGCCATTCGCCAACCCGGATTACGAACGGTTCCTGCTCCGCCAGGCACGCCAACAACCGGACGAGTCAGTGGATGTCTTCCACGCGAGGCTCAAGGAGATAGCGGGCACATGTACCCTCCCAGATGAGGACGATGAGGTGAGGGTGCAATTTATCCAGGGCTGCGCATCATCGAAGTTGCGGGAACGCGTTTTGGAGGCCCACAACATGCCAATGAGGGACATCCTCACGTTGGGTCGCTCCAAGGAACTGTCCAAGGTGAGGGCGGCACATATGGAAGCCAAGCCGGCAGTGGTGGTCAAGGAAGAACCAGTGTGCGCCATCCGGACAGAAGCCCGACACCCGCGGGCGAAAGACAGCGTGCCCGCACCGCAGCCACCCAAGCAGCCCCAGAAGAACCGACCGTGTGGGTGGTGTGGAGGCCCTTACCCCCATGAGGGTGCCTGCCCCGCGAGCGGGAAAACCTGCAGTGCTTGCGGGAGACTAAACCACTACTCGAAAGTATGCCGCTCGTCATGAAGAGGGACGGCGAGAGGCCCACGCCGGCAAGTCCGAGCACTCGGCCCACTCCCAGACGACCCGCACAGCAGCGATATGGACGACGACGAAGAGAACACAGTCCACGTAGTCCGAATGCTGCACTCTCTCTCAGCCTCTCAGCACGCCACGCCGATGTGCGAAATCGACGTACAAGGCCAGGCAGTGGCCGCGCTAATTGACACCGGTGCCACGATCAGTCTCATGGCCGCCAGCGTCTACCGGGGGTTATCAAACCCTCCCCCGCTCCGCGAAACCAGAGTACAAGTCTATGCGTTTGGGACTCAAGCCCCCCTTCGCCTATGCGGAGTCTTCCAGGCTGACCTCTCCCACGAAGACACTCAGCAGCAAGCCAAGGTGTATGTGTCTCAGGAAGGAGCCGGGTTCCTGCTCAGCTGCCGCACCGCCCAGGACCTCAATCTCATCCAATTTGCCTTCACGGTGCACGCCCAGGACCTCGGTGGGCTGCTAAGGGACTTCAGCTCCCTCTTCGAAGGCATCGGCTGTTTGAAGGGACCAGCCATCCAGCTGCATATCGATAAATCAATTGCGCCAGTGGCCCTCCGACACTGACGAATCGCCTTCCATCTTCGCCCCAAAGTGGAGGCTGAGTTGCGTCTGCTGGAAAAAGCCAGGATTATTGAGCGAGTGACCGGCCCCACCCCGTAGGTGTCGCCCATCGTCATCGCAAAGAAGCCAAAGCAGCCAAACGCAGTCCGAATCTGCGTGGACATGAGGATCCCGAATCTTGCCATCAAACGGGAGCGCCACCTGACCCCGACTGTGGATGACATAATCGGAGAGCTTGCAGGGTCCCGGTGGTTCTCGAAAATGGACCTCCGTTCCGGATATCATCAGGTCCCCCTCCACCCGGACTCAAGGCCGATCACGGCATTCTCTACCCATGCAGGGCTTTGGCGATACACTCGCTTAAACTTTGGGATATCCAGTGCGGCTGAGGTGTTCCAGAACATTGTGAAGAACGTCCTCCAAGGCCTAGACGGCGTTCTTAACGTAAGTGATGACATCCTCGTGCATTCCCCCACGCTGGAGCAACACCTCCTGCGCCTCCAAGCAGTGTTTGCTCGCCTACGGGATAACGGCCTCACCCTACACCGGGAAAAGTGCGAGTTCCTGAGACGTGACATCAGTTTCTTCGGATACCGGTTTTCAGACAAAGGCATTGGCCCGGACCCGGACAAGGTCAAGCACATACAGGAAGCTCCTGCCCCAACGTCCGTATCTGGAGTCCGCAGTTTTTTAGGGATGGTCACCTACTGCGGGCGCTTCATCCAAAATCTATCTGACCTAACCGGACCGCTGCGAGAACTCACAAGACATTCCAGCCACTGGACCTGGGAAACAGAACAGGAGGAAGCGTTTCGGAATACGAAGGCCGCCCTCTCTGCTGATACTACGCTGGTGTTTTTTTACCCCAGGCACGAGTCGCAACTGGTGGTGGATGCCAGCCCAACCGGGCTAGGAGCGGTGTTGGCACAACAGCTGGACTGTGGAGAATGGGCCCCTGTTGCTTACGCCAGCAGGACACTCACCCCCACGGAGCAACGCTACTCCCACAGCGATCCTGTGGGGGTGCCGCCATTTCCACATCTACCTGTACGGACACCCCTTCACAGTCATTACAGATCACAAACCCCTCCTTCCCCTGTTTCAAGGGTCGTCCTCACGTCCTCCACCGCGCATCGAAAAATGGATTCTACAGCTGCAAGAATTCCAGTTCACTGTGGAGTACAAGCCCGGTACCCGGAATCCGGCGGATTTTTTGTCACGGCATGCTCGTCCTGTCACCGGGCCAGAAGCAGCTGAGGCGGCAGCCACGGAAGACTACATCAGAATGATCGTGGAGCGGTCCCGGCCCCTGCCGATGTCACTGGCAGACGTGGTGCTAGCCACGAAAGAAGACGACTGCCTTCAGGTGGCAATCCAGGCAGTTGCATCTGCCAACTGGAAGCCGCTACAATGCCCGACGCAATTCCGTACGGCGACTGCCCAGGCTACGCTGAAAGCTCTCTATCTGGTACGTCACGAACTGTCCGTGTCAGCCGACGGCTGTCTCCTGAGAGGCCCGCGCCTGGTCCTTCCGGAGAGTCTCACCCAGCGAGCGGCCCTCTTAGCGCATGGAGCACACCAGGGAGTGGTGAAGTCGAAGAGTCGCCTGAGAAGCAAAGTCTGGTTTCCCATCCTCGACCGGCAGATCAAATTGGTCGTTCAACGCTGTCCTGTTTGTCTAGCAACCAGCCTGCCCACCAAGCCCGCACCGATCATCACCGAAGCAGGCCCTACAGCTCCCTGGGAAAGAGCGAGCGCCGACTTTGGTAGCCTACCAGGAGGTAGATACATGCTGGTTGTGGTCGACGATTTCTCCCGTTACCCAGAAGTCGAGTTCGTCTCTTCCACGGCGGCAAGTGAAGTCATCCCGAAGCTAGAGAAGCTTATGGCCACCCACGTTCTAATTGGAGAGATCAGGACGGACAACGGGCCTCCGTTCACCAGTGCCGAGCTTGCCGAGTACCTTGCGTCTCACCGGATAAAGCATCGCCGCGTAACGCCGAGGTGGCCCCAAGCAAATGGCGAAGTGGAACGTCTGATGCGTACGTTGAACAAGGCAATCCAAATTGCAACGGCTGATGGCCGTAACCTGGAGCAAGCAATATATCAGTTCCTAAGAGAGTACCGGCTCACACCCCATTGCACCACCGGTATCTCCCCAAGCAGGTTGTGTTTTGGTCGTGCAGTAACGGACACCATCCCGCATCACCCAGTGTGGGCTGAGTCACGGGTTCCCCCGAACCAGTCACTTGCCAGGCGGACAAAGTCGAACCAAGACGCATCCCAGAGGCGACATGCGAAGGAGAGCAGTTTGGTGGTCGGCGACCGTGTACTAGTGCGAGACCGCCACCCAGGTGGAAAGTTCAGGCTGCCATTCGAGCTACATCCATGGATCATCACCGAGGTCAAAGGCACGATGGTGACAGCGTCCAGGGGAAATGAGATGGTGACCCGCAATGTGTCCTTCTTCAGGAGAGTTCCGGAAGACGATGACGAAGGATCCCTGCCGAGGAGCGAGCCCGCGACGGATACCCCTGGAGGTCCACCAGAGACTTTGTTGGAGCGAGAAGACCCTGCGCTACCCGTTGTGAACAATGGACACGGCACGGCCACCCGGACGGGTGCCCCGGGCATTGACTTGGACTCAGGACATGTGTCTGTGGACAACAGCCAAAGTGTGGAGGTACCGCCTGACCCCGGAGTAAGGGGCAGCCAGAGCAGGTACAGTCTGCGGCCCTGTCCGAAGCCGTCCCAGAAGTACCGAGACTTCGTGGCCTGTTGCCACGTCTCCCGCTGAAGAGTATGCTGCTATCTGCTGACCAAGTAAGACCGTTCCTGTAATCTGTTGTTCGTTATGGACCACGAAATGTGTTGATGTTTGGGGTTGTTGTTTTCCCCCCCTTTTGTTTGTATTTGCTATTCATTGTTATCCTCTGGGTGAAGGAGGAATGTAATGTCGCGGCCCGGACCGCACTAAGCAGAACGCTGAGGGAGGGTGAAAGTGGTGAAACCCCCTCGAGCGTAACTCTGTTGGGCTGGCCCGGCGTACGCCTGGCCAGCGTGTAGAAAAGAATAAAAGGGGCAGACGTGCTTAACGCAAGTTAGTTACGTACTAGCCATCACCCTAGCCTTGACTCACGTGTCTCATTGCTGGCCAAGTCAGGCCCCAACCACGACACGACAACGCCCAGGGCTCTGACTTTCACCGGGTGCACAGACCATGCTGTAGGTGCCCTCTGCTCACGCTCTAGTGAAAACTGTTCTTAATACATTGTATTTTCCCGCAGCCTGTGCCCTGTTGATAAATCCTCAATCTTGTCCCTGTTCCTTCTCCCCTTTTCTTATCCCCACCTCCCCCCGGTTGCTCACCTCCCTTTTGGTGCTGACATGAAGGAGCTAATTGAGGGGATTCATGTTAGGTGGCTGAGGAGCGAGGAAATGTCTGCTCACAGTCACTACTCTGGTTGCATCCTCCAAGGACAGACTTTGCACCGAAATTTGACCTTAAGGTTGATAACAGCAGAAGAGAGGCAGTCAGGACTGATTAGCATACGCCCAGGAGGGTACAGAAGGTCGTGAGACGCAGAGAACTCTTCATACCTGGTCAGCAAATTCGCTTTTCCCCCCAGACAAGAGGCACAGAGAGGGCAAGGTGGGGTTTGTTGCCTAGGCCCAGGTTAACGTCACCACTTTAAAGATACAGTATGTTCGGTGTAGGTATTTATTATTCCTATATTTTCTCCTTTCATTCTGGTGCTTGCAGTTATTTTTCTTCTTGTTACAAATGCAGGACAACAAATGTCAAGACCCAAAAAGCCCGGGCACTGAAGTGTGCTTCTTTTTAGGTGGGTGTGAACATATTATGAGAAACACGTCTTCACCACAGTGCAAGAGAGTCATTGGCGAAAGTGGGCTGACCCATTGTCACATACTGTAATCTGCGGTGAATTGAGACAAAATGTGAATGAGAGCAGAACAGACCAATGGATGACGAGGACTGATCCAAAACTATCTATGGTCCCTCTATGTATGTAGGTAATAATGCTTTATTGATGATTTCTTTAGTTACATGAGGATAGTACTACAGTTAAAGCTGTCTCTAGGCCAGTCATAGAAAGATATTTACTCAAGTTATGATTTGTTCTTTGAATCTCTTCTCAGGCAAGGGATAGGTAGACCACAGCAATCTCAGCCCCATTTCCCGCATACAAATACAAAGGCAATACCAGTAGTAGACTGCAGCCCTATCTTCACTGGTACACAAACAGAAAGTAAAATGTTCAAGCAGCATGGCGAGCTTCTTGAACCATAACATCAGTTCATTGAGTTGAATGCTCACTGTTGCCTTATGAGGTGATGTTCAGGTCTCAAGTCCAAATTCTAACATAACAGACTCACTCTTTTATCCTTCTGAGGTCAGTGAATTGCATTCCATAAAATACCTAATTGTAACGTCTGTTATTTAAGGTGCTTAAAATGACAAAAGCGCAGTGTGAAGCGCTTTATAAAAACAAGTTATAAACATTATACACGCAACTGCAGAGGGCGTGCATGCATTGAAACATACAGCCGCAGCTCAGTCAGCATCTGTAAAACTTCTCTCATTCAGAGGTCAGTACAGCAAAGGCACAGAAAGGCAACTCTCGCAAGCACACGTGCTACAGCAGCAGACCTTTCTGTATCCCTCACACATAGACCAGGCACAGCAAAGGCACCAAAGGGGCAGATTTACTGATATTTGGTGACAATGCAATGCAGCAAGACAACTGACAACTTGATGTGCAGTGCTGCGTCAAATGAAGAGGGCAGGAATGTGTTCCATAATTACTAACATATGGCACATTCCTGCTCTCCTCTGCACTGGTGCTTTGTGGTTGCTAAGTGCCATGCTGAAAGGGTGCATGTGTTACATACAGCAAGATTGGTTTTGTGCAGGAAGGCACCATTTTATGCACAAAAACAAGACTCATGAGCATTTTCCTCTTTCTAGTGTGCTGCAGCACACATAGAAAGAGGAAATAACGAGCAGAAATAAGTATATTTGCCCTTGTTACAATTCATTTGGGAAGGGATACCATTTTGACACATTCCCAGGTTTGCTAGTCTTATTAAATTTGGGAATAAGCCAAAACCTATGGGTGGATATGTGAGGACACCCGTTATCCACCCAATGAACACCTTCCCAGTGCAGAGGAATGCAAGGCAGAACTTGCGCTGCCTTACATTACTCCAGATTTACTAAGCCAATCAGAGCCACACAAGGTGGCTTGGCACGGCTTAGTAAATATGACTTAAGCCCTTCTGTTGCCCTGCATCCCCTTGCGTGATGCAGTGGCAACGCAAGGGCTTAGTAAATCTGGCCCCAAATGAGGATGCTTCTCTCATACTCGGAACAGACAAGAAGGACAGCCAGGGGTAGACCAAGCTTCCCTCTGATGCAGACTGCAGTGAGACCCTAAGGTGGCTAGGCGCTCATCACACAAGTCGAATGGACTCTGGGATATATGATGTTTTGATTTAGTGATGCAGAATCCCCTCTTCATATGAATGTGCACATAAGTTGTTCAGAGGCCTCAGTATGATGAGCGTCTGGTGAAGAGACATATGTATTACCTACAATAATATGTACTAGTTTCAGGTCACTAGCAGGGTAGATTAAGGATTTGATAGTCCTACTCAAGATACCAATTTTAATCCCATTCAGATAGTTTAGTGCAGTAATTCTTAACCTGTGGTCCGGGGTCACCTGGGAGTCCATGACTCCTACTCAGGGGGTCTGTGGCTGCTTAGAAAGTTAAATAATATTAAAAGATTATTAGAGTGTATCTAAATATAGAAATAAAATGTAAAAATTTGCTTTTTAAAATGTCCTGTATATGTGAAGGTATTTGAAATAGGAGACCAAATATTAAATTGGTATCCTCAGATTCATTCTGGTAACAGTGCCACTGCACCAAACAGAATATAGTATGGATAATGGGATGGGGGACATATTTGGAAGCACTTACATATGAGGTCAAGGCATGACAATGGTTTGAAGAATAAAGCTGTTAGCTGTCTTATTGATATCACCTGGAACAAAGCCTGAGAGCATTCTGCACTTTGTACAATTTAGGTTATTGTAGGGGAACTATTATAAATATTTATTGCGATGAAGTGAGATGCTCTCTCTCTAGCCATCTATATGACGCTTGAAAAATCATTTTAACCAATGGTGATTTCTAAGAGATTTGCGTACAGTTTAATATTACTCTACTTTTGAAACTTTTTTTTACTTTTGTATTGACTTATTGTGAAATAGAATTGAATTATATTTTATTATTGTATTTTATCTTGTTATATTCTTCTGATTCTTTTATGGATATCATTTTATCCGAATAAGTTTTGTGAACTGAACTGAACTATTGGGATGCCTCATTTGAATTTAGAAACTCTCCAACCTCCCAAATGAATTTGATTTAAAAAAAAAAAATATTTGTGAAATAAATAAAATATTTCATCATTTGTGTAGTTGGTTGATAAATGCTTGTTTCTGTATTTTAAGTATTGTTTTATGGTTCAAATCATTGAAATTGCTCAAGCCTGGGTCACAGGCTTCCAACTATGACCCAGTAGGGATCTCTCGATTCCAATAATGATTCAATGGGGTTCTCCGATCCCAGTAATGATTAAGTAGGGGGCCAATGGAGTCAAAATTTTAAGAACCACTGGTTTAGTGGTTTAATTATTTAATACCGCACTACACAGGTGGATCTGTGTATAAACGTACATCATACTAATTTTCAGGATCAAAGCAGTCTCATTCCCTTCCAAGGTAGACACATATGAGCATTAGTAATTCAATTTGAGAAGTGGCCATGAGACAACTAGGTTCAGAATGTAGCATTTCATACAGACTGTAAAACGTCATGTATTACCAGTGTCAGTCTGGGCGCATCTATTCAGTTTTTTCCTACTTGCTTTATTGGCCTAGGCAATGCATTGTCTTTAACTTTATGACATCCAATTCAATACTTTGTTCTTGCTTAGCTTCCTTCTCATTACAGGTTCCACTACAGAACAGTTGCAGCACTGTATCCCACAATACACACTAGACTAGGACCACTTGCACAATAACTTGTCGAATTTCTATCGAAGCGCAATAGACACGCAATGCAGCACAAAGTCTAACAGGATCACAAATGACAGACTACATCACAATATCTGACACAGACAGGGGGTGGTTCATGATGTCCACACTCCTACTGAGACACACCTCATGGTGAAAACCTAAAAAACCTAGCTAAACCAAACATAGGCTTGTCTGAAAGGTCACAAAACTCCCTCTCCACTACAAATGCAAACACAAGTAATATCTAACACGCCACGCAACTCTACATTCATGTAACTATGGCATGTCTGGTCTTTGGACAGTCCAAACTGAACAGTGGGGTATCTAGATTGCAATGGGCCTTAGTACAAGCAATGTAACTGGGCCCCCTCACTAGTGTTACATCTTAGTCTGTCAGCTGCCCCGGCACTCCTCAAAGTCCTTTGACAACGTCTGCATCCGCCATATCAAAACTCATTATCATTCTCCTATATACACTATTGTATTTCCACTCCCTCCACTGCATTTATACAAGTCAAAGTCATAACCCTAAAAAGCACTACCAAAGCCAATAGGTTTGGCCCTTGTAAAGTACATACGCACAAAGTTATAAAATGCATGAACAGCACAATCACACTTCTGACCTCACATAGGCACACCCCTCATGCTGTACTCACACAGGCATATGCCTCACTCTGCACTCACACATCACAAATTTCATCCTTTAGACCACTTACCCTGTACCTACAAGAGACAACGTTAAACCAGCATTCATACAGGCATAGCCCTCAAAATGCACTCACGATTCATGGTGTCTATCCTGCGGTCACACAAGTGCACCACTCACACACAAGTACATCACTCACTAAGAAGAGACAGTTTGGACAGACAGTGGCATAGGAGACACAGTGTGAATATCTGGTGCATTGGTCCACTAGTGTTATTCAAAGCACTTGAAATAAGCTGCACTATAGATAGAATGTACACTGAGGTTATCTAATCTCCCATCAGCCACACTTGGACAAGCACTGTAGACTGTGTGAGTCTGATCATTTTTGGACTTTTATGGGCAAAAGTCTTGGCAACAAAAAAAGCCCTAATTGCATTCTAAAAAATAAGGTGATGGTTTTCTTTTAGTGCAGGCATATGCTAAATTGAAGAAAGAAACAAAGAAAAATAAAAGACAAAATATACCAACTAAATGTGGAGGATGTGGTTAAAAAAAAATGAAAAATTAAAGCTTTGTACTGGTCTGCCATTTGGAACATAAACAAATGATAGAGTATGCAGAATAATGTTTCAAGATTTTGGCACAGTTTTGATGTTTGTAGCAGTGATGCCTGGTGCTCTGCATAAGAATGTTGTGGTCTACTAGCAGTGGCAGCTGAGCTGCTGATACTCTCATTATTCAATTTGCAGTAGTCTGCTTTTGCAGGCGAATTGCTGGGGGATGCAGTAAAGGGAATACCTCCAGAGGTCAGACTGCTCTGGATGCAAAGTGACACAGAGTAAGCAGGTAAAATACTGTTACTCAGACTACCTGACACATCCTGAAGGGCAGTGGTTGTCCGCTGGGCAGAGCCAAACACTAGTAACAAAGCCAATGGCTGAAGAGGACTGATATACTTCACAATTATATGTATGATGTTCTGAAGGGCTGACTAATATGTGAATGACAGTCTGTCCGATGAATAACTGAAGTGGTCTTCCCTGAAGTCCAGTTTCACTGTGCAAGATTATATATTATGTTTGCAAAAACATGAGGATTGTGAAACAGCTCAAACTGTTTTTTAGGTCAGACCTAACACACACAGAAATAGACAGAACACGGGGAGCAGGAGTGCAGGGGATCTTTGGCTCACACATATAAGACATACATCACTGGTCAAGAGCATCACAATGTTCCATGAAAGACATGGAACGAGTGTGGTATTGCAGGGCCATCAAGTGCAAGCTTCCTTAAAAGACATGGAACAAGTGTAGTATTGCATGCCCACTGCAAGTTTCCTTCAAAGATCTGGAACAAATGTGACACTGGGCAGTACCATGTAATGTCTTCTTTAGATACAATGTAAATACACACATACAAGGTGCAGCATTTAGGGCAGCAGTGTAAGCTCCTCTCACACGCAGCACAGGTACAAGATGATCATCAGCAGTGCAAGCTATGATAACCTAACATACAAAACAGGTATGACACTAGCAGCAGCATCTAAGTTTATTTCAGGCACAAAATACCCAGAGTAAAGTGTAGAGGTGTGTGAGAAACTGGATGCTCAAGCCAGTGCTAGGCTCTGGTTAAGCTTGAGGTCTCCTTGAACCGTCGAGCTCAAAATGGGCTGACCTTTCTTGTGGCTTCTGCCTTCTACCACGCTCCCTCATGCACCAAAAATGAAAGACAAATCATTACAATTTGATGCCATACAGAAGCAAGAAAGGGATACCAATCTAGTGGCTGAATTACGCAATGTGAGACCAGGAAACCTAGGATCAATCCCAGCTTGGCCACTTGACCAAATTGTGTGATGCTA
Source organism: Calotriton arnoldi (assembly GCA_963921515.1). Lineage (NCBI taxonomy): Eukaryota > Metazoa > Chordata > Amphibia > Caudata > Salamandridae > Calotriton > Calotriton arnoldi. Next base: position 63,829 of record CAWUFW010013146.1, read on the forward strand.
GGCAATTATTTTATTTTATTGTGTCTCCTATTTGTTTTCTATTTTTTCATTATTGCATATACGAAAGACTTGTAATACGTGAGAATGTGTGCTGGACAAAAATCTCTCTTGTGCTTGACTATATGGACTATAATCTGGCTGCATGTAAAATAACAATATAATGCAGATATAGTGTTAGAAAATTGGCTCTCTAGTTGGCAGAGATATGCACCCTGTTCAAGTAGGGACTACTATCCTAGTCAGGGTAAACTAGATACACACTAAAAGATAACCTGTGCTCACGCTCTGGTAGCTTGGCACAGAGCAATCAGGCTTATCTCAAGAGGCAATGTGTAAAGTATTTTTGCAACACACACACACAGTAATACAATGAACAAAACACAAAAATACTCCACACAGGTTTTGAAAAATAAAGAATATTTTTATGAGGAAATCTAGACCAAATGACAAAAATCCAATAAGCAGAACCAGAGTTATGAATTTCTTTTTTTTCAGTGTAATACTTTGCTTTATTCAGACAATCAAGTCCTTTAAAGTACAAACAATATTATTTAGAAAAGAGATTTCACAAGTCTAAGACATATTTCTTAAATATAGTCCTCAATATAATCACCAATATAAAGTGCTTACACAATCCTGATTGTTTCTTGGCTGAGGGGTGGTAATAAACAGATGAGCCTCAGTGTAATTGTCAGTAAAGGGGTGCAAATGACTATTAATTTCAGAATCATATTTGTCATCAGTCAGTAATCACTAGAAAGAATGTAAACAATTCCACTGTTTTAGCCTAAAGTTTATGTGGCTAAGCAAAAACATTTCATTGCCTTTGGCAGTACCTACAAGGTGAAAGAAGCCTGTGCAAATGGGCCCCAGATATTAGAACTACTTTGATAGTATATAAAATGCTGTACTCTAAAACAATAAAGAGCTAAGTCTAGTGCAGGGCTGATAGTAAAGATGTAGATTTTACAGGCTAACTATCCGCAATCCAAAAAATGAAAAATAAAAACATATGCTGTCACTCTGATCTATTATATGCATCAGTGGTGGTGAAATGCAGCAGTGTAATCTTTAATTGTGGAAGCTTGTATTTTCAAATAAAGTGCAAGTGCTTTGAAGCACTTGCACTTTATATCTAAATGTCTTTAGATATAACAGCTAAAAATAACAATTAAAGGTAAAATGCTGTGATGCTGTTTGTCTATACAGACAGTCGGCTTATCGGGGTGTAGATTGAAGAATGCCCAAGACAATATTGCGAAAGTCACCGATTTGGTCCTCCAGCCGACTAAACCTTTTTGCTGTGGTCACAACAAACTTAGTAAACAGAATATTGAGCACTGTGTTGTCTGGATTCAAAGACGCAATGATGGCCTGTCGACAGGTGTGAACACTGAGTTTGTTCCATTCTCCTCATAGGTTGACCCTGCATTCCTTGAGCATTGCTGGACAAAGGCATATTACATGCTCAAGTAATTCCTTGCTGGTTCCACAGCCCCTGCAAGTTGTGCTGTCACTGGGGCGACACAAACTGGCGTAATGGTTAAGGAAGAGCCACTCCACCAACCTAATGGACATAAATCTTTTTTTTCCAGAAAGCTGAAAATGTGCAGGGCAGTTAAGATGCCAGGGTACCTGGCTGATACCTGGCTATGGACCACCAGGCATGTTGACATTTTGCCAGTTGTGCTCTGTCCGAGTGAAATTACCAGACCCGTATATTCCTCTTTATGTACATTTTGAAAGCTTGCTGAGTTGGGTTGGTGTCCCAAAATTATTTTGCTTCTAAGAGCTGCAGAGAGTCTTCTAAGCTTCTGCGATGTTTTTGACCTAGTTGACTGCCGGTTATTTCCTGCCACAGCATTGCTCAAAGGCTACCTGCTCTGGACTTTCATAGCTTATTGCATAGTTTAGGTCTAAGAGGCCAAATTCAAGTCTGACCTGGGAGGGGGATGAGGTTTTCGGTAGTTTGAGTGTTTGCTTGTAAATTCTTGTGATGAGTTTATTCGACAGTAGGGTATTTTCCTCACCCTGATTTTCTGGCCATGGGTTACAGAGCACGGAATTTTTGTCCTCATGACTGTTATCAATGTATCAATGGGGACAAACTTGGGCCAGATAGCAGTTTGGCTAGTTTTGTAAATGCCACCTGTAACATCAGGGCTTTAGCTCCAACCTCTTGCTGTTGTTTTATGAAGAAACACCTTGTATCGATGTGGACCCCTAAGTATTTGTAGGAGTGTTCCGATAGAATGCTTTTGCCATTGTAGAACCATCCTACTCCTTGGTATTTTCTTCTCCCATAGGTCACTACCCTGATTTTCATCAGGTTCACCTCATGATTGTTCGCAGATGTATAGATACATAGCTGGTCGAGAAGCCGCTGTAAGCCTACGCTCGTATGACTGAACAATGCTAAATCGTCTGCATTCATCAGGTTACTAACCAGATTGCCACCAATTTTTGGGGAGTGGCTCTTGATGTCATCGAGGGATTGTGATAGGTCTGAAATGAAGAGATTGAAAAGCAAGCAGGGGTGCCAACACACACCCTTGTTTCTCTCCACGTGAAGTTTGTATTTTCCTCAAGATATGTGCTCCCTCACCCAATTTTATGCAGATCCATGTGCTGGTTTGAAGCTGGATTATGGCCTCCAAAAGGGGACAAGGTATCCCCCATTTCTGTAACTTGGACCACAGTAGCCCACTTGGCACACGATCACACGCCGCCTTAAAGTCAACAAAGCAGCAGTGTATTAGAGATTTTGAAGTTCTTACTCTGTCCATCAGGTCTGATATTGCAAGTAAGTTGGATAAGGTTCCTAATTGTGCTGCAAATCCTGTCTGATTAAAAGGGAGTATATATTTTTGTTTAGCCCACAGTGTGAGATCTTCCAACAACAGACTCGCAGTAATATTTGGCGTTGATGTCTAGGAGGGATATCAGCCTTAGTTATATGGGTATGATCTTGTGCCTCCTTTATAAATCGGATGTATTATTGCCCTGCACCAGAAGTGTGGTATCAATGATGCGGTCTGACAATAGTTGAATAGGCTTGAAAGCTGTTCCCCCAAAACTGAGTATCCTGTTTGTAAAGGGACTGCGTTAGTTCGTTTGGCCCGGGTGCCCCATCGGATCATCCTTTGGTTATGATGTGTGCTATTCATGATACCAAGAGTTCCGGGACTTTGTTGTCCGGATGCTGAAAGTCCCGTTGTTGGGGGGAGGCTTCATTGTCTGTTGTGGGTAATGTCCAGATGGTGCTGTCCCGATATTCGTCACCTTCCTCGGAGGTGATCGTACCTATGATGGGCTGTAATTGATGCAGAGAACCTGTTTTAGTTGAGGTTCCATTTGTGCTTGATTAACAGCTGAAATAACTTTCTTATATGTGGCTTCAAAATGGATAGTTAAGAAGTATGCCCATTCTTCTTCCAAGATGTTTGCACTACATTGTCCCTTCTGACCATTCGTTTGTCCATTCACAAGGGACCAGAAAACCTTTGAGTTAGAATTCTTACTGGTATGAAGTAGTCTTATCCAAAATTGCTCTGAGTGTTTGTGATTCTCTACAGAGACTGCTTGTCTGAGGGCTTTCTGGGCTTGCTTATAGATAATAAGCAGTAACTCAGCCCAGGGCACCTCCAGACTCACCTCAGCACTGCGTTTTCTGTGTTCTTGAGTTTCTTGATCTCAGCTGTGGTGACAATGTGATTGCCTCCATTGCATCAACGGGTAGGGAGAGCAAATTTTTGGAGCAGTTGGTCGGTAAAAATTTCCGCTGTAGTCGTTGATGATACTTTGTTTGTGCTGGACTCACCTAAAAAAATCCCTACATACTGTCATGATTGTAGTTATGAAGGAATTTGTCCATTTTAGCCCTTTAAGATTCTCTGTGTAAATTCAACAGGTTGTCGGTCTTGTCATAACATGATGTGGTATGCTAACTGACAGAGTTATAATTTGTGGTCGATGGTCACTTTCCCTCCGTGTTGCAATGCAGTAATTCTCAATCAAGGGGAGCATTTCCTCATTGCAGATGGTGTAATCAAGGCAAGAGTGGGTTTGCCCATTTGTTCTTGTCCAGTTGGGTGGCTTGTCCTGAGGAAAATGACCATTCAGAATTGTGCAACCCATGCTGGTGAGATGTAAAACCATATGTTCGCCGAGCTTGTTGTACTTACAGCCGCTAGGTTTAATTTATTCCATGACGCTTTTGGTTCTACCAGGGCACATTTCTTCATAGTCTTCTGGGAAGTCTTGGAAAATATTTGTATTATAGCACCCTGTGATCATGCAAGCTGTGCTACCGTGGTTGTTTAATAGCCCACACATAATTTGGATTAGATGATCGAGCCTGGACCTTTTCTCCCTGGCGCTTGGGCTGATGTACAAGTTTATCAGAAGCAGTTGTTTCTGCAATTTCGAGATTCTGATCCTTACACTAGTAAGCCAGTCCTCCTCGAATGGTAACTAGTCAATTGTTACTTTTAACTTGACTGAGACATAGATTGATAGCCCACCTCTTGGTCTACCAAATTTGTGAGTTCTTGTGGCAGAGGTCCTGTATTCTAGGTAGCCTTCTAGAGGTGGGCTTGTCTCAGCCCATGTTTCCTGAAGGAGTATAACTTCATGGTTCTTTAGAAACATGATCACATCCGAGACTGGATTTTCTGGGAGAGGCCGCTAATATTCCAGGAGCACATGGATTTTCCAGGTATATTGAATTCGACAGCTGTTTAAGAACTAATTCAGTTGTGACTTCCCCTGGATAATGCTGCTGACATCCATGCCCAGTCTCCTCTCATGTGGTCTGAGTCCTGCACCTTTTGAGCTTTGTTTTCTATGACAGCTCGACCTTGGGCATTTTTTAATATTGAGAATGGGTTATTCCTGGTGATATTAGAAGTAACAAATGGCTTTGCTAGTACCGCAGGATAGCCTGGATCTTTCTGGGTTAGTATTTTAATAGCCTACCTGTTGAGTTGCTCAGTTCTTAGTAAGATTTGCTCTGTAATTTCTGCTGATGCTAATGTAACTAATGTGGGTTCAGTAGTTTGTTGACCTTTGGGGGGAAGAAATTCTATTGCTACGATGTCACTGAATTCCAGTTTGCACAATTCGGGGATAGATTTAAACGGCCTTAGGATGTTCTCCCTGTTTAAGATGTCATGGGAGCCTTGAGAGGAGTACTCTGGGTTGAACAGTAGCTTGACTGTTTGATTTGTGGAGGTAGGCTCCTGGCCTGAATCTGGATTGTAGTCCCTGGTCCCTTTTGGGACATGTTTATTCCTTCTTGAGTCTGTTGTTACTCCTTGTTTTTGCTCCTCTTGTTGGTCATAGTGCAGATGATTTGTTTTGTGCAGTGCTGCTTTGTGCACTTTCACGGTGGCGGGATCTTCTTTGATTGTAATTTAGATGCTATCATTATGGCATAATGTTGGATCTTCGCTAAGAACTATATTTAGGCTATGTGCCTCAGTGACTACTTTTCTGACGGGCCTTGTGTTTGATGTGCTCACATTCCCTTTGTCGGCATTGCTTGTTGTTAATCCCATTCCACTTGAGATAGGTGTCGGGGATAATAAGGTCATGACTTTTTTAGTTGACTCTGCTGAGATCAAGTTATATTGTATCTCCCCTAAGCCTCTCCCCGTGTGGACTGGGGTTTGCCTTAGGTCATTATTAAGACTTGAGTCCTGTGACTTAAGACCTATTGGTGTGACTACTATTAGATTAGAAATGTTCACGTTTGCGCTTTGCCCTATGTAAGTTAGCATTCGCTGCACCATTTTCTTTGCAGGCGCCATTTTAGGCTGTTCGAAACTGATCTAGTTTGATTCCGAGAAATGCTCCACTATAAGTTTAATTTCGCCATGTTAGACTTGTTTCCGTAATGAGTACACTGTTCCTATTAGCGAATACCTTTCTCACTAGATAGAGGCCCTCTGCCACTAGTCTGGTGATGGGCCCGAATGGACGACCTTGGAATTGAGATACTTTGTAAATGATAGAACCACTGAAACCGTTTTTTCAGTATTTCACTGTTTAGCTGCACCTGCCTGGAAAATTCCACTGTGGGCGTGTTTTAGCCCAGTTACGAAATGTACATAATGTATCTCTATGCTTGTTGATGTCAGTCCTCTCTGCAGCACTCCTAGCGACTGGGCAGACCGGGCTCCGCTCTGAGTGTATATGAATAAACAGTTATTGGTTTGTATTCTCTACTGTTTGACTGACTCTTCATTTGGTATGGAAGGCTGAGATGTGGTCATTAGTGACCCTGGTGACCCTAAACGGGCCACTTCCTTCACTACTACCTTCGAGGGTGGCGTACGAGTTGGTTGCAATGGTGAAGTGCTGCTTTCGGTGCCTGTCAAGCAAGATCCTGATTTGCCTTTAAAAAATGGAAAGGAGTAACATGTTGTTTTTTGAGTCAGGTGACCTTATTACACTGTTTTATGAGTCTTTTTTTCCCTCTTACTGACGGGTCATTGTTGCAGTGGTTCTTTAGTGACTCTGTACTTGATCAGCCTTCCCCATTGCCCAATGCTGTCTTTGTCTTTGCCGAAGTCCACTGTTCTATCCTCTTCCCTGGTTGGTCTGGATTAATTTTCTTGGGTTGCTGAATTTTTCTACTCTTGGAACTTGCAGGTTGGTGGTTGGGTGACAGTACGGACGCTGTTTCTTCTTCTGGAGCTGTGTTGGCCCTTGAGCAAGGAGCATCATTTCCTATGTATATTCCAGAGTTTATTTTGTTGTATGCTTTTGAATCTTGCTGAGTGACGATGTCAGTTTGTTGTGGACGTTGTGTCGATCCTATGGGTAGTTTCCTGATTTCTGGCAGGACTGGGGTAAGGAAAGAAGGAATTGATGCAAGCTATCCATGAATAGTGAGCAGCAGCATACTGATTGTACCAAGTTGTCTTTGTTTGAGCTCTTGTTATCAATTTATTTAGGCTTTCTAGTTTACTATTTAATGTATTTAATGTACTTGGAAAGCGCAACACTAATCCCAAGGGATATCACGGCGCAAAGATAGCTAACCCATATTGTGAAGACACTTGTTGAGGCACGAGCAATTAAGTCCTGAGCAGCCATGTTTTCAGTTTCTTCCTAAACCCCATGTGGTCGTCAGCTAGGTGTAGGTCTAATGGACGCTTATTCCAGTAAACAGCCGCCTGGTATGAAAAAGAGTGGCCTCCAGATCTCACTTTCTTTATGATTCTAGTTTTAGCAAGAGCAGGATTGCAAGACCTCAGTTCTCGCAGAGGGACATCGAAGTCAACTTTGTCCTGCAGGATTTTTGGGCCGAGCTTCTATAGGGCTTTATGCGCATAGCACAATAGTTTAAACTTAGATCTTTGATGCATAGACAGCCAATGTAGCGCCTTCAAACACTCAGAAGCTGAGCTGTATTTGCTCTTGTTGCAGACCAGCTTAGCTGCTGCATTCTGGGTCACCTGCAGTCTGGAGAATAAGTAGTCAGCCACACCAACATATAGCGCATTCCCAAAGTCCAATTTGCTAGTTATCAAGGCCTGAACAATGCTTTGTCCCCAACTGGCCAGGATCCATATGAGTTGGCGATGCAGCGAGAGTAAGGTAAATAGTTTTATTTATTTATTTACTTACTTTACTCCTGCCCATCGTATGTCCGACTCCACTACCACCACACCCAGCCCCTCCCCCGCCCGCCCTACTGCCCCGCAGCTCTCCCTCTGTGAGCCGCCACTGACAAGCTGTTTGTTAATCAGTTTCACTAAAACCTTGGATGCGTAAGGAAGTTGGGAGATAGGTCGATAGTTCAAGAGGTTGGAAACATCCATACCTGCTTTTTTTGGCAATGGAAATACGATAGCTTGTTTCCAAGCATCCGGAAACATAGCTGTTTCTAACGACTGGTTAAAAATTTGCATTAAGGAGGCAGGACAGGTGTTAACCGGGCGTAGTTGAAGTGTGGGGATGGATATAACAGGGAGCCCGATTTTACCTCAGTCATTACCTTCACTACTTGCTCTTCCGTAAAAGGAGTGAAATTTTCTTAAATGAGAGGGTACTTCAGGGTAGGGTTTCAGAGCTTCCCACTTAATGTCCTCCAGTGTGGGTTGATTTTTAAATGTGGAGTAGACGTGGGAAACTTTATCATAGAAAAAGTTGCTAACTTTCTCACAGTTAGCTTCTGAAGGAGTCAATGATTGGGAAATGCCGATCTGTTCCAGCTGTGTACACTGCAAGTGCAGTTAAGAGGTCAACTTGGAGATCTAGTTTGTCAGAATGGTAATTTAGTGCAGAGACTAGGGACTGTAAAGTTTGCAGGAGTTGGGGCCAAATTATGTTTGTAGCTTCTGCCACCATTTCAGGGGCTTCATGTGTATTCAGGTTCCTATTGGTATCCGATTGAAAAAAGGATAAGTCCAATAGTGATTGATCATTTGGCTCTCCTAATGCATTACCAGGATGATCGCGGTTATCTAAGTTGAGTGGGGTCTTTGGATCCAGAGGTTTTATATTTCCAGTTGAAGCCCGAGTCCATTGTTCTGCTGGGTGACTGGGGTTATTGCTATTACCAGGAAGTTGTGTGTTGGTTAGAAAAGAAGTATTTGCATCCTGGTGCGGGGAAGAGCTCCGATTAATAGGGGAATTTTTCACTTGATATGATGATTGGTGATGAATTATTTGCACAGGGGACATCACAGAAAAGTGGCTGACGATTGGCTTTGTCATCGATCTGGGATACTGTCCTCAACATGAGGTTTGCTGATTTTGATGGCTCATCCACATTGATTAAACTACCAAGGTATGTGTGAGCACCCTGTTTGGGCAGGTGTGCGTGGATCATGGCTTGGGCTATTAATTGCACAGGTTTTCTTACTGGTGGCTCAGAGATCGATTGTATAGTTGGGACTGTCATTTTGGTAGAGCCGTTTGTCGTTATTGTTATGCAGGTTTTCTTGAAGTAGTCTCTGAGTGTCGCCTAGCAGGCTCCCGCTACGCAGGCTGTCTGTTTGTTATCCAGATGGGGTACAGGAGGCTGATGTGCTATTTGAATTTGTTTCTCTTTTATATGACTAGAAGTGTGTGGCCTTGTTCTGAAAATTAGGCTGGGATAACTGAAGTTACTAGGAAAAGGTTCTGCTGCTCACGTTTTGGGATTGTTGGTGCCGAATCCATAGGCACTTGGATGTCTTCCTTATTGTTCATCCTGTGACTCCGGACTGTTTTGTTCCTTAGTCTCCTTGACCTCATTATATGATGATTGTAAATTGCAGTAATTGCACAGTCTCTTCTCCCTCTTATTAATGCTCTCCACAGTGCACTATTGGGAGGGGCACTAGCGCACACATTTTTGTATGTTGACTTATTTGTTCCTTGATTTTGAATCTCTTCACCACCCATAGGCAGAGGTTTCACTGCTTCCCAACTTGTGGGTGGTGTTTACTCCACTTCACAGGGAAGAAGATTAGGGTCTCTGGGGGTGAGGTCTATGAGGGGGTGGGGCCCACTACGCCTGAGATGTACTTGGGTGGTAGTGGGACAGACCAACCTAGACAGTCTCTTGCCTCCTGCCGGCCACACAGTCCATTTGCCTAGCCACCTTGTGGCCTTATGACCCTAATGTTGCCTACTGCCACCTGACACATTCCTCCACCACCCTATGATATATTTCCCGTTTGTAGTCTCTGTGCACTACACCATTCAGTTTGTTGAAAATTAGCTCACCTCTTGGCAACACACGGACCTGATTCCTCCAGGGTCACCTCTTAAGGCCAGTTGCAGACAGTGCAGGTGTTGGTGCGAAGGAGCCCATCCACCTGGGCACCTAGACAGATTCAGGGGGGGCGGGTAGACTAGCAGATATAAGCCGCACCAGCCTAATGCCAGCTGCCTCTGTGAGCCGTTGAACCCACCTGCTGCTTCCTAGAGCTCTCCTCACCCTGTCTTTGGTTGTGCTGAGTTGAAGGAAGGGTTCAGCTGGTTTCTCCCGTGCTCCCTGTTTTCCCTCCCTGCAAAGCTACCAACTTCCTGAATTCCTGCAGCATATGGCACAGGCGGGGGCTCCAGCGGGCGTAGGCTCCCAGGTGCTCCACGTACAACTACTGCACCTGCCGCTGGATGGCCGCCGACCACCTGTCACATTATTTTCGGCTGCGGTCGGTTTTTGGGGGCTTTTTCTGTTTGGCGGGTCGGACCGGTTGGCTATTCCGGCAGCTCAGGCTCCGACGGCTCTGCGTCGTGTCATGTGATGCAAAACAAGATGTGTTTTAAGCGTAATCTCTCACCTGTGTATTTTTGTCCACCGTTTATTCCAGTTCCGAGGCAGAGAACCCCCTCACTATGCTGGTTACATCTCTCTCGCTCTTTACTGTGTGTGGCTATGTCTTCCATTAATTTCTAAAGAATAAACCAAAAATAGTGCTTAGAAGTCAATAGAGCTAATAGTTTACTTGAGGTCACACTAGACTGCAGTAAATCCAAACTTCAGGCCAACAGAGATGGAGCCCAGCAGTCTATACTCCCGGCAGAGTTCTTCACAGATTAAGTAGTGCACTATCTTGGTAGGGTCAGAGTCGCAGTACATATACCCAAATGTGCCTCTGATGTGGGGGTGAATTCAAAGCAAGCCCTTAAAGTGCACAGGTCCCCTTTAATTCAAGCCCTGTCTGCCAGGATATCTATGGGGGTAATCAGCCATTTGTGTAGGACACAAGACACTTCCTATTCAGGTGTAAGTGTCAGCTCCCATCCCAATTCCTGCCCAGGAAGAGCTATCAGGATGCACATGAATGCAGATGAGTTCTCCGTCACACCCACCCTTCCTGGTTTCTAACTGTCTAAAGGGAATCCACAAAGTGTAGCTGTCACCCATCCCAGACATGTACTGGAGACAGGCTGCAAAGCATGCAGAGCAGTAAGAGCAGAAAAATGTTTGTTTTCTAAAAGTGGTGTTTCTAAAACAGTAATGTTAAATCCAATTTTGTGAGTAAAGAGGATTTATCATTATCAATCTAAAGATATGAAACATGATGCAACTATTCCTTTCTAATCAGGAATTACAGCTGTTAAAGTGTTTCCCAATGCTAGCCTATGAAAGGAGTAGTTTGTCACTACCAGGACATGTAAAATATAAAAGTATATGTCCTACCTTTTAGTTATACAGCACCTTGCCCTTAGAGCAAACTAAGGCATACCTAAGGGGTGACTTATGTGTAATAAAATGGGGGTTTAAGGCTATGAAAGTGATTTTAAATGCCAAGTCAAAGTGGCAGCAAACTACACACACAGGCCTTGCAATGGCAGGCCTGAGACAGGTTTGAAAGCCAATTCGTGTGGGTGTCACGTGTGGCTGGTCTATTTGTAGCATTTAGATTACAGGCCCTGGATATAGGGTATACCACTGTACAAGGAACCTCTATGTAAACTAAATATGCCAATCAGGTACATACCAATTTCAGCATGTTTAGGGGAGAAACACATGCACTTTAGCACTGGTCAGCAGTGGTGAAGTGCTCAGAGTCCTAAGGGCAACAAAAAGATACTGCAAAAAGTGGAGGAAAGCAGGCAAAACATTTGGGGGAAGACCACCCTAAGGATGACAGGTCTAACATATAGTGTGCACATGAAAACTCACCTGCCTCTTAGCTCACTAATAATATTGTTGGAGTGGGGGTTGAGGGCATGAATGTTTCTAAGTCATTTTTAAATGGCTCTTAATGCAGTGAAATAATCTGATGCACTAAGGTGAAATTCTAGTCCAAGAAATATAGTTTTTTGAATTTTTTTAAAACCCCTTATCATATTTGTACATAATATTTGTTACACGATTTCCATGCCTAATGTTCCCATGGCTAGGCTTGTGTCTAGGCTCTTAGAGGCAAGACAGGCTCTAAGAGCAAACACAGGCCCTTAACTTGGCTCTCCCTGTTAACTTGTTGGTTCACCCACCTTTATTCCAGTACTGTGTATGGCAGTTACTCGAGTTCCCCCTCTCTCAGTATCTCATTCTGAGAGCAACATCTTGTTTACCAAGATTCTGACTGGTTTTCCTGGGTCTCAGAAGGAAAGCTATTCCTACTTCTGGTTTAATATGGAAGAATTGTGCATTAGCGACCCAGATAATTATTTTAAAGTTACCTGCTCGTCTTTTTTAGCATAAACTGAAACATACAATGCTCAAATCATTCATTTTCCGAGTTTCATCTCTCTGTCCTAAGGACGTCTATGATGTTTTACTAGCTGACATCCTCTGCCCTCCACCCATCAGCCTGAACACAGTGATTACTGTAACTGTCTTGTCTTTAGAAGCCACACAGCAGCATGACCATAACTTCTTCTTTGATGTCTGCTGGTGTCAGGCAGTCAGGGCCGAATGGCGTACTCTGCATTTACAAGAGCGAGCATGCGCACTGCTTGGCCATTTCGTGTGCGTGCAATAAGGCCTTTGTAGTGCTCCCATAGGTGCTTCAGTAGATTCTGCTACTTCGAGTCTGACTCCTGCAGCTGAGGGAATTAGACGGAGCTAACACCAAGCTCCTTGTGCTGTAAGATCTCATGTAGCCCTCATAAGCAGGTGTGTTGAATCAGACGGAGCTAACAGCAAGACCCTTGTGCTGTAAGACCTTCTGTGGTCCTCATAGGCAGTGATGCTGGAACACTTTTTTAGACTGGTGGTGCTGCCATTAATGTTACATCACTGAACTCGTATGGGTTTTGAAAAATCCAAGCATCGAACAAAGAACAAGTGTTGCGATTGAGCTATGCCCACTATCATTTATAGGCAGCATATTTTCCATTTAAATGACCTCTAAATTTGCATAGACATACAATATTACTCATAATGTGTGGAAATTGGTTTTCTGTGAATAATTGTCATGTGGGTATCACCAAGTAAAGTGTCTTGATGTGTTTTGACCCTATAAAAATCTTTTTTCCATCACACTTGAAAACAAGAAAAAAGTGCTTAGAAGACAACAGCATCATACTTTTTTTTTTTTTAACACCAGAAAGATGTTTACTTAGTTTACTTTACAAAACCCTCACACTCTGCAGTAAGCAGACAGAAAAGTAAACACCGATCTCTACGTTAAAAGAATAGGCAGCAATTTGTCAGAAGTCTAGACTGACATTTGACCTCGGTATTTGAACACACAGCAAATGTGACAGGATAAAAACAAAAATTAAAGTCATTTTTAATGCTCCTTTCAGCCTCGGAGCTCCAGCGTGGTTATTTGGGTGTTCTTTCAGGGCCCAAAAGGCTATAGTAGTTGAGGCCCTCCCACCTCTGGGCCCCGGTGCATTTCACTAGCCGCACCATTGGTAGCTACACCCCGGCGACTGAATAGCCCATTGTGTTACCAGTCACCATGATATCAGCTCTCTTTCCGAAGTTCTATATGGTCCTCTTTCTTTATTGTTGTATTCCATGCAATATAGAAAGGGAAACCACATAGATCTGGATTTGTCATGTTGCCAGATAGCATAGTATAGATTTTTGTGCAGGTGTGTGCTATTTTTCCTCAAAAGGTGAAAGGAGGCGACAAATTTGGTTTCGCAAGTTATACTTACTGCACAAACGCAGGTCCTTTCCTTTGTGTCTGACTAGTGTGACAGAAATAATTTCTACTACTGTAAGGTGTAATGCAAACTATTCGCAAGCTGAGTGAATCCTGCTGTGTGACTGTCTCTCAGTTGCTTTACTAGTAGCATCCATGTGTTGGAGCAATGAGTGCAATATCTGCTGTGATGCCTCCTAGTCTTTTTTACGCTATAGGAAGCGCATAGTTAATATCCATCGCCACATTGCAAGTTGGTGTTTGTAGGAAGAAACATATAAGGGATACATAAAAATGACAAGACCAAGAATGTGAAGTGACCATTGGCTAAGAAAACAGACTGAAGGTATCACACATGACTTGGGCCGCTTGGTATGGCACCTAACATGATATAGGCGGTCCAGTCAGAGAGGCCACTTATTCTGTGTTAAGCAAAAGGCAACATGAGGGACAAATGAGGTGATAAGTAAGACCTTTTCAAGCACACCTTTCCTTAAACAGTGTGTAAGTTGTTTTCATCCAAGCGATTCATTCATAGACATAGGTAAATAAAACATATGAAAGTTACATTGTTAGAATGAACACTGATGTTGAAGGCATACAGCACAGTGAAACAATTAGCCATATATCTCTGGCTATTTTGCAATCAGACAGCCCATCTTAAAGACTGTAAGGGTAGATGACGAATTCTGCTCTGCCAAAGAAGTTTGTAGAGTTTTGCATACTCCGCTATCCACGCAGAGCACGGAGTTCCCAAAAACTCTGTGAATTGGCACAGAGTGGTGTTTTCCCTCTTGCGTGGCTCACACATGTAAGTTGGCGAGCACAAGCAAGAAAAATCATACACTAGACCACCTCTAGGTGAGATTTATCGGCTAGCGTTGAGAAACTTGCCGCTCGCGTTGAGGAAGCTGCCTCTCGAGTAGAACATCTACCCGAGCAGCAGAAAGAATAAGCACACTCTTGCACTGTGCATGGTCACCGTAGTGATCCTGCGTGCCTGATGTTCACTGAATAGTTCGCTGACTGCCTCCCCCACAACCTCTGAACTACAGGGGGTCCAGGTACTCGTTTTAAATTACCTATCTTCAATGTGTGTCCCCAAATTCCTTCACTGCTCCTCCACCATCTGACCTCTTAATAAAAATTTTAGTATTTAATTCATTGTCCATTCCCCTACACCTCTGCAACAGTTAGTTCCGTAATGTAATTATTCAAAAAATTAAATACTACCATGCGTAGAATAGAAAAACAACCAACCCACTACTGTTTGGCTGCAGCAACTCGACTTACAACCACAGACAATGGCAGAAGTAAGAAATATGGGAATGATCATAGAATCCAAACATTCTCTGATCCTTCAAGTAAACCAAGAAACTAGAAGCATCAGGGCTACTTTCCAAACATGCAGGCCACTGTCATACGTAAAATGCCTGCACTAGACTCACAAATGTTCTTCACTTTGTGGACCCACTCTTCCTTCATGAAATCTACAAATATTCCAAAATGTATCAAGAAAATAGGCCCTACACCATGGCCAATTAGTACAAGTCAAAGCAGATGTACAAGTGCTTCACTCGTGCCATATATCCATTCAATCTCCATTGTCCACGTTTATCCAGAGCAAGGGTCCACCATGTATCCAATGTTAAAAAGATATTTACGGAACTGTTTTGGCCATTTTTGAGTTCGTTCTTGTGCCTGGCCTGAGCAGGACCATTGTACGCACACTATGTCATGTGATTCACACACCTCTAAACCCCCTTCACACTTATGGAACAGACACCACACCCCATGCCTTTAACACGTCCCATAAAAGGTTCACTGACAAAAAAATCAATGTTAAAAATATAGAAGTAAAAAATATCGATGCAAAAAATACAGAATGCAAAAATATCCACTCCCTATACTTAAACAGGTAAATACAAAAATATCGAGAAAAATATATCAATGTAAAAAATATAATTGTACAAAATATCGAATTTTATAGATATATAAAATAAAATAATAAATATTAAATAGGTTAAATAATAAAATTAATATAAAAAAATAAAATAGATTTAATATAATTTTTTTAAATATAATAAATAAACTTAATTAACAAAGTTAAACACATGCATAATAATTCATATATATTTACTTTAAAACAATTAATAAATGATTAATTTTTATTTATTTTATAATTTTAAAATTATATAAAATATATATATATATATATATATATATATATATTTCACTTGCGTAAAACCCG
The DNA here is from genome assembly GCA_963921515.1 of Calotriton arnoldi. NCBI lineage: Eukaryota > Metazoa > Chordata > Amphibia > Caudata > Salamandridae > Calotriton > Calotriton arnoldi. The sequence continues at coordinate 79,633 of CAWUFW010013146.1, forward strand.
GAAGTCCGGAGCTTCTGCTGCGGCGGTCCTAGAGGGGTTCTGGTAGCCCTTATTGTCGTGCACAATTCTCTCCGCTTAAAAAGAGATTCCAGGACACCCAGGGATGCTTCTATTCATTTATTAGGCAAGATCACACCTCACCAACGCATTTTGTCTTGCGGCTTTCTCACGGTATGGTTGGAGCCTCCATACTGCCATTTTTTACACACAATATCTTCGACATATCTGAACAGGACAAGCCAGTAGAGAACACGTGTGTATAAACAACGAGGTACAGATACATTTACTGTATGACAAATTAGAAAAACTGTACAAAAAAGAAATGGCTAAATGGTGGGAGACAGAATCCCTACAGAAATACATAGATGTTGGCCGTGTTCCAAGGGGACTCCGAATTTATACTGTCCCTACCTACGAGAACCCAGACCCAGAGATGTTGGAGGAGTGGGCTGGAAACTCCTAAGAATGCTCCACTGTGATGATGCGTATTTTGATTAAATACGCTTTGAAAGATCGTGCACTGATCTTTGTAGAAATTGACAAAACAAGTGAGGAACTGCTCAAATTGATTTCAAAGGAAGCATTGGAGGAGTTCAATGCCAAAATACAGATTAAGCTGATAAAATTGGAAGAAGAGATTACCAACAAAAAACAGCGAAAGTTTATAAGGGATTTTAAAGATTACCAGTCTGGCAGAACACTGACATTTCACAAAAGATATGATCATATGTTCAGTGAAATTGGGGAACAGAAAACAAGTGATGTTAACAGCAGAATTAGAGGTGAAGTTACGGAGGAAAGCGATGTCTCTGATAGTAATGTATCGGATATATCAGTTGAAACATTAGCGCAAAATGCTCCGACAAGCAATATGGGCAAAACCAACTTCCTCAAACAGATCCAGATGTTAACAAGGGCAAAACAGAATCAACAACAGGAGGAGCAGGATTTTCGTCGTGGCAGAGGACGTGGGACACGAGGAAGAATAAGAGGGACAAGAGGAACCAGAGGAACCAAAAAGCCAGGGCAAGAAGAAAGAGGAGAAGTCAGCAAGCCTGTGGCAATGACAACAAGAGCCAAGAAGGGAATGCAATGACGGTGGTCAACTTATCTAAACGTGAGTTAACACCCATAGACACTAAACTACTTTCATTGGGTCTATCATTTTGTCCTTCCAGACATTTAGATTATGTACAGACAAGGATTGACATTTTCTGTTTTCTAAGAAAATTAAAATTGAAAAAGTGGTTTCATATGCAAGTACCATCCCGGAAAAATAAAAAAACTGATCGAGCATTAGATACTTTGTGCATATCTGATATTGAAACACTGCATACAATGGCACAATTAGATGAGAATATATCACATCATGAGGACCCCTTTTTAAATTTGGATGTATTGCAATTACCTGTGGATGCATCATGTTCTAGTAATTTTAAACCAAAATCCACGTTTACACCAAATATACACTGTGATGCTTTGGAAGTGTTTGAAAAAAGTGTAACTTCAGAATTGAAGAGAATGAGGTATAAAACAGAGGGTAGGGCTAAGAGAAACCTTACAAATGATCAGCTCAAAGCTATTTAAAATCTAAAAAATGATCCCTAAATAGTCATTAGAAATTCTGCCAAGGGGGGAAATGTTGTGGTTTGGGCTAATTTGGACTATTTGAATGAAGGTCTACGACAGTTAAATGATTGTTCATGTTACACATTGAGTGTGAAATCTGAGGTATTAGCATCTTACTCACAGTATAATGAAATGTTGGTGAACTGGAAAGATCAAGGATTGCTGGAGTGGGAGGAGTTTCGCACCTTGTACTGTAAGCAATTGCGACTTTCTATTATGTATTTACTTCCAAAGTTACATAAGCATCCAGCAAAACAACCTGGTAGGCCAATAGTCTCTTCTATGGGGTCACAGTTAGAAATGACATCTAAATGTATTGATTATTACTTGCGACCCTTTGTATTTGCCTTACCAGCTTATCTAAAAGATACTACACATTTTCTAACATTAATTGATGGGTTAGCATGGGAGGACAACTACTTACTGGTTACATTAGATATAACCAGTCTGTATACCAGCATCAAACAGACCTGGGGTTCCAGGCCATTAGACACTTCCTACGGGCCAGGTCAATTTCTTTACTCCTACACACAGAAATGCTGGTTGAAATGGTGAGGTATTGTCTGACCAATAATTTCTTCCTCTTTGATCAGAGTATCTACAAACAGATACAAGGAACAGCGATGGGCACCTGCTTCGCCCCCAGCTATGAAAATGTATTCATGGGCTGGTGGGAGGAGCAGGTGTCTGGGAGCTGGGAAACCTATGGTGACAATGTCATCATGTGGACAAGGTTCATAGATTATATTTTTTTAATTTGGAAAGGGGATGAATTTTCTGCAAATGAGTTTGTGGCTTTTCTTAATGACAATGACATGAATTTACATTTTTCCTCCAATATAAGCAAGGAGCAAAGTGTGTTTTTGGATGTGGAGGTCAAAGTACAGGGTAACTCACTGGTCACCAAATTACACAGAAAAAAGACTGCAGGGATTAGCTTATTGAATGCTAATAGTGCACACCCTTCCAGCCTAATTCAGAGCATTCCCTATGGGGAGCTGATTAGGGCTAAGCAAAATTGCAGCACACAGAATGAGTATAATAAAGAAAAATTGGTGATGAGTAAAAGATTTGAACCACGTGGATATAGCAAAAAAATGATCAAACAGGCTATAGACCTGATCTACTGCATCCAAAACCAGTTGCAGTAGAGAGTATGGATCAGGTTAGATTTGAAACAACATTTTCTAATAATGCATATCAGATTAGGAAAATATTCAATCAAAATTGGCACATTCTTAGAACTGACTCTATACTTCAAAAATATGTCCATGAAACACCACAGATCACATTTAGAAGAGGTAGATCGCTTAAAGATGAACTAAGCTATAATGCAATATCTACCATAGACTTTATGGGACACAGGGCTGCAGTCAGTGGTTTTAAATGCTGCAAACGTTGTAAAGCATGTGCCAATAGTACAGATTGTATGAAATTGAAAATTCCAAACAGTGAGAGAGAATTTGTAATTAAGGGTAATTTTACATGTGAGACTGACAATTGTGTCTATTGTCTGATATGCCCTTGTGGCAAATTTTATATAGGTAGCACTGTTCATCGGGCTAAGAAAAGAATACTAGAACACCTACGTGCAATCAAGCGCAATGATGGGCAATATCCAGTTGCACAACATTTTTTTAGGATGCATAATCAGAATGAGAAATTGTTATCCTATGTAGTTTTAAATGCGATTGCACTGCAGGAGAGAGGAGGCGATAGGGAACGCCAATTAAGAAGGATGGAATCAAGATTTATTATTGATTTCGACACCTTAACTCCTATAGGTTTGAATTCTAGTGAAGAGATGGCAGTACATTTGTGAATAATTACAGGATGTTACAGCCCAATATCTAGAGAAAACGGTTCGGGTACCAGCTTTCAGAGTACAGTAATCAGGGTCAATGATTAACTGTTTTTAACATGTATAGAATAGAAATTGTTTTTTATAATACATGTATTGTTGGAGCGGTTTTAGAATAGTAGATCTATTGAGTAATCTTTTTTCTGTTTTTTTTTACATACATAGGAAAATTATGTGACGAGGCAGGAAGTACTAGCATCGCCATTGTGACAATTTAATATAACATCGAGATGGCAGTTCCATGTTGGAGCCCACTTGGGCTGGAGATATATATTTGCCCACTGGGCGGTATTGTTTGTTCAGTTTATTCAAATTTGGACATGCTTGCTATTGTAACAAACAGGACATTTTATTGCAAGTAAACACTGTAATGCGATGAAAAATTAAATGCATCTGGAATAAAGTGGAATGTATATCTGGGCACAGGCTATGTCTTGCTGACCAAACTAGGTCGCTTTTTTCACTATGGATGTAGTACTCTACTGTAAATATCATGAAATTTGGAGGAATGATATGTAACAGAATGTACATTGAATTAATATTTGGTGATTATATTATATAATTTATTATATAATTTATTGCAATTATATCATTTAATTGTATTTTTACATATGTGAGGAGCAAATTGGTTACAAACGAGGAGTCTTAACTTAAGATGGGGCTCGTGAAATCAGTTTAAACAGTATACATTCAATGCTGTTCTTCCTTAATGTCGATGATATTGTGTGTAAAAAATGGCAGTATGGAGGCTCCAACCATACCGTGAGAAAGCCGCAAGGCGAAACGCGGTGGTGAGATGTGATCTTGCCTAATAAATTAATAGAAGCATCCCTGGGTGTCCTGGAATCTCTTTTTAAGCGGAGAGAATTGTGCACGATATATATATTTATATATATATATATATATATATATTCACTGAAAAAACCATAGGTTTTAGGGACAGTTATAGTTAGTTGGACATTGCACTCGTACAAAACCCGTGAAATTCCCCCGTTATAGTTAGTTCAGCTAACTATAACTCGCGCCCCGCAATGCACTGCTGATGACGTCACATATTACATCACTCATGACATGGTCAGTGACATCACTGATGACATCACTGATGACATCTCAAATGACATCACTGATGACATCATCCAGTGACTGTGTGTTTCTGTAAAGTTTAAATATGTTTAATATATATAGGGAAAGGCGTATTGAAGAATGAGTGGGTGTATAAGTGTCTGAATGGATGATTTAGTACGTGCGTGACTGACTCTACAAGTGAGTGATTAAACGTATCTTACTGAATGCATGGGTTAGTGACTAAACTGTGTGAATGTCTGTATCCGTCTGTTGGTGTGTAAGTGGATGCATGGATTTGCGAATAGCTACATGAGTGTCTATATGGGTTATTGATTGGTTCTATGAGTATCTGTATGGGTGCCTGAGTGTTTGTGTGGATGGGGTGTGTGCGACTGTGCATAGATGTGTGAGTGGGTGATTCACTGGGTGGATGGTTTCAAGAGTGCATCTGTGATAGACTGTATGGGTGGGTAAGTGTGTGTAAGAGTGTGTTAGTGAGTGAATGTATGTCCCAGTGGTACATGTGTGAGTAACTACATATGTGAAAGGCAGTATATATGTGTATTGGAGTATATAAATAGCTATAAGCGAGAGTGAGTGATTGTGATAGTGGCTGTATGGATGAGTGTGTGCTTGTATCAGTGATTGTATAAGAGCATAACAATGTGCTAGTATTTGTATGATTAAGTGAGCTGGTGTGTGTATAACTGTATAGGTGAGTAAATGGCAGTGTGTTTAATTATTTGCATGACTGACTAGGTGTGTGAGTACCTCTATGGATGAGTGGCGGTGTTTGAGTGTCTATATAGGAGTAAGAGTGCATATGATAGTCCTGTACTGAGTGACCATAAGTATGAGTGACTGTACGGGTGAGTGAGTGGATGTGTGTGTGTAGACCTAAGAATCAGTGAGTGGGTATGTAGTTATTGGTGTTGGAGTGTCTATGGTTTTGCGAATGGCACTCTGTAATTTAGATTGGGTGTATCAAAGGTTATATTAGGGTGTGAGGAGCTGCATCAGATTATCACGTGGATGATGTCATCAGTGATGTCATTTGAGATGTCATCAGTGATGTCATCAGTGATGTCACTGACCATGTCATGAGTGATGTAATATGTGACGTCATCAGCAGTGCATTGCGGGCGCGAGTTATAGTTAGCTGAACTAACTATAACGGGGGAATTTCACGGGTTTTGTACGAGTGCAATGTCCAACTAACTATAACTGTCCCTAAAACCTATGGTTTTTTCAGTGAATTTCAAAGGTTTTTTAAATGCTAATTTCTAACTATAACGTGTCTGAAACCTATGGTTTTTTCAGTGAATTTCAAAGGTTTTTAAAATGCTAATTTGTAACTATAACGTGCCTGAAACCTACGGTTTTTTCAGTGAATTTCAAAGGTTTTTTAAATGACAATTTTTAAATGTATTAATTTTTATATTAATTTTTTTCATACTGATTTACTACATTTTTAGAAACAATTTCTTTTACATATTTTATTTTTTAAATTACATTGTAATTACATTATACATTACATTACAAAAAATACTTTCTCAGAATGAATTACTTTAGTTTAAATACTTTGCACATAGGCAATAGACTTTTAAGTACAGTAGTTACAGTTGTTGCAATGGGCAACACATTTTCAAACACAATGCAACATTCAGCTCAATGTGAATTTCTAGTTAAATGCAATTAGTTACTTTATGGATTACTTTTTCTAACCACAGGACTGGATCCTAGATTCAGTCCTGGTACATCTCCTGTAAACAGTTGAGTAAAAGCGTTTTGGTTACAGTCGTGATTTTTAAGGAATATTATTGTATTTTAAAAGTTGACACTTAGAAACTTTTTCTCATAGAATCACCAATGTTATCCTATGGAAGGAAATTCACTTAGCAGGTAAAAACTGTTATCGTTACTTTTTCTTACTCAGTGTTGGATCCTGGATCCAGCACTGGTGCATCTCCTGTAAACAGTTGAAAGAATGCGTTTAAGTCATACAGGCGATTTTTAAGGAATATTTGTAGTTTGTGAAAATCGACACTTTGAAACTTTTCTGCTGAAAACCAGACAATGGATTCCTATGGAAGAAAATATAAGTTACTGGTAAGTACGGTTAAAATTACTTTTCAGGACCAGTACTGGGCTGAAAGATACAGCACTGAGGTCTCTCCTTATAACAGGTGAGTAAATCGGAATTCGTATTTCGGCTGATTTTAGAGGAATATTTGTATGTTTCAAAAATCAACACTTAGAAACTTTTTCAGCAAAAAAGCAGGCAATGATATCCTATGGAAGGAAATTCAAGTTACTGGTAAGTACGGTTAAAATTACTTTTGAGGATCAGTACTGGGCTGAAAGATGCAGCACTGAGGTCTCTCCTGATAACTGATGAGTAAATCGGAATTCGTATTTCGGCTGATTTTAGATGAATATTTTAAAGTTCCAAAACTCCACACTTAGAAGAATTTCCAAGTGAAACCAGTCAATGTTAGCCTATGGAAGGAAATTCAAGTTACCGGTAAGTACGGTTAAAATTACTTTTCAGGACCAGTACTGGGCTGAAAGATACAGCACTGAGGTCTCTCCTGATAACAGGTGAGTAAATCGGAATTCGTATTTCGGCTGAATTTAGATGAATATTTTAAAGTTCCAAAACTCCACACTTAGAAGAATTTCCAAGTGAAACCAGTCAATGTTAGCCTATGGAAGGAAATTCAAGTTACCGGTAAGTACGGTTAAAATTACTTTTCAGGACCAGTACTGGGCTGAAAGATACAGCACTGAGGTCTCTCCTGATAACAGGTGAGTAAATCGGAATTCGTATTTCGGCTGATTTTAGATGAATATTTTAAAGTTCCAAAACTCCACACTTAGAAGAATTTCCAAGTGAAACCAGTCAATGTTAGCCTATGAAGGAAATTCAAGTTACCGGTAAGTACGGTTAAAATTACTTTTGAGGATCAGTACTGGGCTGAAAGATGCAGCACTGAGGTCTCTCCTGATAACAGGTGAGTAAATTGGAATTCGTATTCCGGCTGATTTTAGAGGAATATTTTAAAGTTCCAAAACTCCACACTTAGAAGAATTTCCAAGTGAAACCAGTCAATGTTAGCCTATGGAAGGAAATTCAAGTTACTGGTAAGTACGGTTAAAATTACTTTTCAGGACCAGTACTGGGCTGAAAGATGCAGCACTGAGGTCTCTCCTGATAACAGGTGAGTAAATCAGAATTCGGATTTCGGCTGATTTTAGAGGAATATTTGTATGTTTCAAAAATCAACACAGAAACTTTTTCAGCAAAAAGCAGGCAATGATATCCTATGGAAGGAAATTCAAGTTACTGGTAAGTACGGTTAAAATTACTTTTGAGGATCAGTACTGGGCTGAAAGATGCAGCACTGAGGTCTCTCCTGATAACAGGTGAGTAAATTGGAATTCGTATTCCGGCTGATTTTAGAGGAATATTTTAAAGTTCCAAAACTCCACACTTAGAAGAATTTCCAAGTGAAACCAGTCAATGTTAGCCTATGAAGGAAATTCAAGTTACCGGTAAGTACGGTTAAAATTACTTTTCAGGACCAGTACTGGGCTGAAAGATGCAGCACTGAGGTCTCTCCTGATAACAGGTGAGTAAATCGGAATTCGTATTTCGGCTGATTTTAGAGGAATATTTTAAAGTTCCAAAACTCCACACTTAGAAGAATTTCCAAGTGAAACCAGTCAATGTTAGCCTATGAAGGAAATTCAAGTTACCGGTAAGTACGGTTAAAATTACTTTTGAGGATCAGTACTGGGCTGAAAGATGCAGCACTGAGGTCTCTCCTGATAACAGGTGAGTAAATCGGAATTCGTATTTCGGCTGATTTTAGAGGAATATTTGCACAATGGTGAAGGGAGGGGGCGGGGCCTGAGGTGACATCTGTGCAAACGCGCCCCGTGGCGCGTTTTAAGTTGGGGGATTAAGTCCCCTTGAATCAGGAGGGTCCCTACGGGCCAACTAGCCCACCAGGAACCTCCAGTATGCGCCAGGGGTCTGCGTTGCAGAGACATGTACAGAGGCCACACCCCTTTTTACACCTCTCTGCAACGCAGCTCTGTGGCGCTTTCTGGACGTACCTGTTGGGCTAGTTGGCCCCCAGGGACCCTCAGGATTGAAGAGGATTTAATTCCCCATCTTAAAAGCGCGCCACGGGGCCTGTTTGCACACATGTCACCTGAAGCCCCGCCCTCTCCTTCACCACTGTGCAAACGCGCCCCGTGGTGCATTTTAAGTCGGGGGATTAACTCCCCTTGAATCCTGAGGGTCCCTGGGGTGCAACTAGCCCACCATATACCTCCAAAGCGCCATAGAGCTGCGTTGCAGAGAGGTGTAAAAGGGGCGTGGCCTCTGTACACCTCTCTGCAAGGCAGCCCCCTGGCGCATACTGGAGGTTCCTGGTGGGCTAGTTGGCCCCCAGGGACCCCCAGTATTCAAGGGGATCGCTTCCCCTCTGCAAACGCGCCAGGGGCGCGTTTGCAGAGTGGTGAAGGAAGGGGGCGGGGCCTACGGGCACGATCGTTTTTTTTTCTCCCTGAAGGGGGCTGTGTGGCCCCCTTTCCTTTTTCCTATTTTTAGGCCCTGGGGACCCCATCCCCCAGGGCCTTACCCCCTTTTTTTAAATAAAAAAAAAAAAAAACGGGAAGGGGGCCGCGTGGCCTCCCTTCCCTGGGCCTGTATTGGCCCCGGGGACCCCATCCCCCTGGGCATGGCCTCTTTTTTTTTATTTGGAGGGGGCTGCGTGGCCCCCTCCTCCAGGCCATTTAAGGCCCCGGGGACCCCATCCCCCGGGCCGGCCTTGCACTTTTAAAAAAAATGTTTTCCATTTTTTTACTTTGGGGAGGGGGCTGCGTGGCCCCCTCCGTGGCCACTTATGGCCCCGGGGACCCCATCCCCCGGGGCCTGGCCTCTCATTGGGGACTGTGGGGGTCCCCAAGCCCCCACAGTCCCGCCGGCTCCCCGTGTCCTACGGGAGCCGGCATTGCTTTACACATGGGGAGCAGCTAACATGCTGCTCCCCATGTGGAAAAGCAATCGGCTTTGGTATATTGGAAGAGAGGCAGGTTTCCTGCTCTCTCTTCCAATATCCAAAGCAGTTTGCAATGACAGGACGGAGCCGCGAGGCTCCCGTCCTGTCATTGCAAACAGCAGTGTCCCGGGGCTAGACACCCCGGGACACTGCAGGAGCCGGCCCTGGGGGTGGCGGTCCCCAGGGCCACCACAGGCTCCAGGAGGGGGGCCGCGCGGCCCCCCTCCTACATTTTGAAAGCCCCGGGAGGTGGTGTCCCCGGAACTTGGGGTCCAAAACGGACCCCCATTTTAATTTTTCTTAGTGCCCCGGGGAGGTGGTGGTCCCCGGGGCGTGTGGGGGCTGGAGACCCCCACACAGGTTTTTAATTAAAAAAGAAGCCCCGGGGAGGTGGTGGTCCCCGGGGCTGCGGGAGGGCTCAGAGCCCTCCCGCACCATCATACATAAAGCCCCGGGGGTGGTGGTCCCCGGGCTTGGGGGGCCCTTAGAGACCCCCCACACATAAAATTACCCCCCCCCCAGCATGCCCCCGGGGGCCAATTAACATCGACCGCGCGTCGATTTTTTTTTTCGGCAGGGTTTGCGCACCCTGAGCGCATCCTGCCGATTTAAAAAAAAAAATCTTTTTTGCCCAGGGGGTCCTTGTGGGACCCCTGAGCAGACCTAGGGGTCAGGGTGTTTCTACCCTGCCCCCTTTGTGCGCTTTGCGCACTTGTTTCTGTCCCTCGGTTCTACCGAGGGACAAAATGGCTGCCAACACTTCCTGATTTGGAGTGTTGCCAGCCAATTAACATAAAGCTCGTGCTCGGGAGGATCCGCGGCCCTAGATATATCTATCTTTTTACTTTTGATTTTCTCAGCAACTACTGAACGGATTTACACCATTTAACAAAAAGGGTTCTTTCTGAACCAAGAACTACCTCTTTGCCAAATTTGGTGTAATTCCGTTCAGCAGTTCGAGCTGTAGCCGTGTCTAAAGTTTCCTATGGAAAATTGCATGGGAAAACGCGTTTTGGGACCCCCTTTGTTCTCGGCCCCCGCTTGACGAATCCCCCGAGACTTTCAGGGTAGGAGCGGACCGGAGCGCCCCACAAAGTTTGAAAATGTTGCGAAGATACGTCAACCGGCAAGAGAGTTATTTCAAATAGAATGTCGCGGATTTCCTATGGATAATAGGTTGTAACTATAACTATCTACTGGCGACCGCCAGTAGATAATATATATATATATATATATATATATATATATATATATATATATATACGTGCACAATTCTATATATATAATGTGTACCAATAACATAAAAAATCTAATTAAAAAAACATAATATAATAAATTAAAACATTAAACTATTTAAAAATCTTCAAACTTACATTTCCCACTCCAGTGAGTGCAACAGTAGGGAAAGTGTTGGATAGCGGAGGGGTTAAAATTACTATTCCCACTCCAGTGAGTGCAACAGTAGGGAAAGTGTTGGATAGCGGAGGGGTAGAAATTACTATTCCCACTCCAGTGAGTGTAACAGTAGGGAAAGTGTTGGATAGCGGAGGGGTAAAAATGACTATTCCCACTCCAGTGAGTGCAACAGTAGAGAAAGTATTGGATAGCAGAGGGTTAGAAATGACTATTCCCACCCCAGTGAGTGTAACAGTAGGGAAAGTGTTGGATAGCGGAGGGGTACAAATTACTATTCCCATTCCAGTGAGTGCAACAGTAGGGAAAGTGTTGGATAGCGGCGGGGTAAAAATTACTATTCCAACTCCAGTGAGTGCAACATTAGGGAAAGTGTTGGATCGCGGAGGAGTACAAATTACTATTCCCACTCCAGTGAGTGCAACAGTAGGGAAAGTGTTGGATAGCGGAGGGGTAGAAATTACTATTCCCACTCCAGTGAGTGTAACAGTAGGGAAAGTGTTGGACAGCGGAGGGGTAAAAATTACTATTCCCACTCCAATAATTGTAAAAGTAGGGAAAGTGTTGGATAGCTGATGGGTAAAAATGACTATTCCCACTCCAGTGAGTGCAACAGTAGGGAAAGTGTTGGATAGCGGAGAGGTAGAAATTACTATTCCCACTCCAGTGAGTGCAACAGTAGGGAAAGTGTTGGATAGCGGAGGGGTAAAAACTACTATTCCCACTCCAGTGAGTGCAACAGTAGGGAAAGTGTTTGATAGCGGAGGAGTAAAAATTACTATTCCAACTCCAGTGAGTGCAACAGTAGGGAAAGTGTTGGACAACGGATGGGTCAAAATTACCATACCCACTCCAGTGAGCGTAACAGTAGGGAAAGTGTTGGATAGCGGAGGGGTAACAATTACTATTCCCACTCTAGTGAGTGCAACAGTAGGGAAAGTGTCGGATAGCGGAGAAGTAAAAATTACTATTCCCACTCCAGTGAGTGCAACAGTAGGGAAAGTGTTGGACAGCGGAGGGGTAAAAATTACTATTCCCACTCCAATAATTGTAAAAGTAGGGAAAGTGTTGGATAGCTGATGGGTAAAAATTACTATTCCCACTCCAGTGAGTGCAACAGTAGGGAAAGTGTTGGATTGCAGAGGAGTAACAATTAATATTCTCACTCCAGTATTTAATTACAAATAAATCACTTCCCACAATTAACGCTATAAAATCTAAATTAAATAAATAAAAAATAATCATTATTTTATTATAATTAAATTACTTCCCACCCTATTCCCCAATAAACCCACAACCAGCTACGGAACTAAAAAATGCTCAATTTAGTTAAAATAAAATTCATAACTACAAAAAATGTAACACATATATTAAAAAACAAACAATACTTATACAAAATAAATACGTCACATACACTTAAAATATAAACTAAAATACATAACACTAATTAAAAAATAGATATTTTAAACATCTATATTTTAGCAAACAATATTAATGACTTCTTTATTTTTTTAAAACGATATTTCTTACCTTAAATTCGATATTCCTGATCACGATATTCTTGCTGTCGATATTTCTGAATCACAATATTTCCTACTCGATATTTGTGTAAGTCGACATTTCCAACTCGATATTCTGACTCAGCACCCCAATAAAATACTCTATTGTGGCCCATCTCAAAGAAGTAATGTATAAAACCTCAAAAAAGAATCTGCTTCTCGGTGTAGCATATTTGGTTTATAATTTTGAATTGATGTGATTTGATGTTGCACAATGATTGAATAGTTACACTGGCCTATGTGACCAATGGTGCAACCAGCATTCCTGAAGAGTATGGAATGAGAGACATCTTGCAGCAATATTACGGTTAGATCATTTGCCTATCGCTCACAATGCCAGTGGACAAACAGGGACTGATTGCATCATCTGTTGTATTCTGCCTCTGACAACACTCTTGACAGTGCCCTCAATAGAAATCAGGAGCATCAGATGTTAATCAAAAAAACTCACTGGTTAGGTATTTGATCTATATCACTGCATAGATGTGATGGTATATCCGTGAATGGTTCTCTGAAAGCATGAATTTTTACATCAGTGCATGATTGCGCATGTGTATATTTCTCTCTTTGTATATGTGTGTGAATGTTTACATTTGTAGTTTTTTTACTGAACATGTATGTGAGGGTTTCTATGCATATTTGTGCATTTGTGAGTGCATGTATGTGTGATATTCCATTCTGTATGCAAAATACAATGTGTTAAGTGTGTGCATGTCTTATTGCTCGCATTTGTGTGCACTTGATGTATGTCTGTATGTGTCAAAGAGAATGTGTGGGCATACATGAGTACCAGCTTGCTTCACTTTGTGGAATTATTTTTTTTATGATTGTGAGTATGTGTTATTTTGTGGTGTTTGTATGTATGTGTTAGTGTATCTGCATGGTTAGAGTCTGTACTCTTGAATCTGTATTGTGAGAGTCTGTAAGTAGTAATATTTGACATGTGTATAGGAGCAGTATACTGTGACACACAGCCATATGGTGAAAGTGCTCGGGGTGGCAATTTTCAGCATGTTGGGCGTGTGACTAGAGTGCATGGGGGTGATGGGACAACATTCGACATATCAGAGAGGTACTTTGACATGTAATAGGACTAGCTCAGAATATACGTATTTCCAACATTGCAACACCAATACACTGCCCCAACTATCCATGCATTCAGTCATACAGCATACGCAGCCACAAATACACAAACAATTCGCCCATACAACGATTTGAACCGCAACAAGCAAACAACTACCCAAAAGCAAATAATCACCCACTCCCCAAGAATGCAGTCATATATCTGTTTTAGTACAGATGCCTACCTGCTGGTTTGTAGATGGTTGATTATATAATGCATTAATTCACAATAAGTGCAAAAGTCATTGGAAAACGTGTTGACGTGAAGTAACACGTCTAAACATTCTCCAATCATACTGACTTACCTAACGTGGGCTTAAAACCTCTTCCTGGTCGTGAAAAGGGGAAATTTCCTGTAGTCACACTCTTATGATGGTAAAAAGTTTAAACAGCCATGTAGATATATTGGTGCATATATAACAGGTCCAACATGCTCAGGGTAACTTCTGTTGTATATATGTTGTTGTTATACTACTTTATACATTCACGAACTGAAAATAGTGGTGATCATTGTTTACACCACATAAAACAAACACACCTCTGCAATCATTCTACACAAGTGCAGTTATCAGGCTAAAATGTTGCCATAGTTAGTAAGTGCCATAATTAGTTGACCGCCAACTTACTCCATGAAGGGACAGTGCCACCGGATTACCTATTTGGTCCCCTTCTCCGTCGCATTTCGAGGATACACAGGCATTCAGTGTGGGTTGTTGCGATATTGTTATTACCAAGTCCCCCAAATCTTTGTCCTTCTCCGAGTGCTGCCTCTGTCTTCATAAATTCTGTTATTCTGCTAGCATGCACGAGTCCAAATCTTCTTTCCAAGCATTCAGGCCCCGTAGCTTCGGCCCATCAGAGCTTGGTAGTTTTTCTTTTGCGACCCTCCGATCCAAGAACCATATACAGTTTTGTGTATTTGGGGACCCTTTCTTCCCCCCAGATGTTAACTATTTTTAGTTTTGCAGAACCTTTGATTCGGGTCCTAGATATCCAGACCCATCAAGGGCACAACTAGCCTCAGACTTCGGGGGTGGGGGGGAGGGGGGGGACACACTAGCACATGGATTATTGAAGGCGGAAACATCAAAGAGCCGAATTAAAATTACTTGTGGGGGGCTCCCTTTGCTTTTCCAATGTAGTGAGTCATTCTTTGTGACTACATGCGGCAAATAGAGTAATTTTAAAGCGCACTAGGTCAGTAACATTATTCTTGGCATAACATGATTTGGGGGCTCTCAATGAATTTTAGCACAGTGAATGACAAATGTTCTATTTTAATACACATTAGGCCTTGCTCTGGCTCACCTTGAGGTCCTCTTAGACCCTTATGACCAAAAAGAGCCAGGCTTGCTTGAGGCTTTTCACTGCCACCCACAATCTAACCTCATGCAGCAATAATTAAAAACAAAGCATTGATCTGTGATGTAAAACAGGAGAAGTAATAGACATCTACTGTCTGAAATTCACAATGAGAAACCAGAAAAACTGAGTTCAATCCCAGCTTCCTCGCTTTACTAAATGGTGTGATCCTAGGCAACATTTCATTTCACCATACCTACTTTTATTTCATTATTGCTCATAGCAGCACCTTGAAATACGTGAGCACTGTACAAAAACCTCTTGTATTTGAATTAATAGTCTATAATGCTTTCACATGAATAACAAGAAACTAGGCCGCATTTTAGGTACACATGACAATTGTCTTGCCTCTTAGTGGCTTATTTATGGGATTTTGGCATAGGGCAGTGCAGCAAGGCACCATGCTGCGTTGCCCCACGCCAAAGTGAAAGGGCAGGAATCCATTGTATTTTTGAAATATGGTACATTCCTGTCCCTTCACCCTGAGCTGGTGCCGTTTCTGTAGCCTAGCGCCAATGCATGCACCTTTGTACCTTGGTGCAAGGGTGCCGTTGTGAATGCAGAATTGCTTTTGTGCAGTAAGGGGAACATTCCTGCACAAAAGCAATTGTATTAGGTGTTTTCTTTTTTCTGTGTTGCAAATTCCATTGGTGTTGCGTGGGAAAACCCACTGCAACACCCATGGAATGCCTCCTGGGCGCAGATTAAGGCTACGCAGCAATTTGCGCTGCGTCGTCTTATTCATGATTTATGTGCCACTCAAAGCCATGCAAGGTGGCTTTGCATGGCATCTAAATCGAAATGAGGGCCCTGTGTCATGCATGTACCGCTTTCATTGGTGCAAAAGTGGTGCCGGGCTCTCATAAATAGGCCCCTTAATTCTCAAATGGCATTGCCGTTAGGGTGGGGGGCATGAATGTTTTCTAAGTTAACTATCTCTTCTAATAAATACTCGTCAATGCAATGATATATTCTGATGTACTAACGTGAAACACTTCTGCATTTTAAATAATTTTATTTTTTTGAATTTAGGATGACATTATTATATTGTTGCATGATGATTTGTTGCACAATTGAAATGGCAAACATTTTCATTGCGTGACTCGGGCACAGGCTCCTAGAGTCAGACCATATCCTTCACTCGATCAGTTCTCCCTGGTAATTTGCTGGCTAGCCCACCTCTATGTAAAAGGTATCTATATCGAGATAAATATTTTTGACATTTTTCTATTGCATTTAGATCATTAGATGATGTTTTATATTTGTTTTAACTCATGTTGCACTGCACTTTATGATTGGTCTTGGGCTACTAAGAAAATAAAAGAAATGACTACAAATATTTATGTTGTAATGGCATGCACAATTCGAATTTCCTGCGAGTTTTCTTCCCAATGGAAAATCCTTCAGGCATAGCACTTTCTTTGTCTAAATTGCCCTGTGAGGGGCGCTTACTGTGCAGTTTTTATTGCAATGAGAGTGTTGCAGGACATCACTGTTGTTTATTTGGGGATGAGGGCAGGATCTGATAACAGCAGTTTCGATCACTGCTGCTTCTTTCACACCTCCTCCACAGACCAAATGAGCATTGCTTAAGCAGAGCAGGGAGACTGAGAAGTGGGCACCTGAGAGGAGAAAGAAGGACTCTACAAAACAGACATGTTTTAAGGCGAGGTGAATACTTTGCAGTAACTGACTTGAAGGCCAGGCTGGCAGGCACCAGCCCCAGCCGGGGCAGCCCATCCTACGTCAGCTGACGAGGGGGTTAAAGCCCATTCTGCCCAATGGGTGGTGCGCACCTGAGACCCATTCACCCACTTATCTCTCCCCAGTAACATTGTATACTAGGGCAAGACTACAGGATATGGGAAAAGAAACACACCTGGGTGCAGCCACTGAGGCAACCATCAGAGTCAGTCCTCCCCTTTTTTCTGCACCATTCTGGAGTAGTACGATCTACGCAAAATGCGTAATTGCACCAGTCTAAAACCTGATTAGATCACCAGTTCACATGGTACTTTAAGCACTTATTACCACTCCTCCCCAAAGTCCCCCACATCCACCTCCCAGCTTCCCTTCAATTTCGCAAGGAAGTCAGGAAAATTAAGTATTTTTTTCTAGATCAACGTAGCAGACTTTTTTTTATGGGGGTCATTCAATACTCTATCCTCGAGAGGTGTCGGGCAACATCAATGCCTAAAATTAGCTTGTTTAGGCGTTGAGCTGAATGTATCTAAAGCTTTCATAATTTGGCATTTAATATTCCATCAGGAGATCACTACATTGGATCATCTCATCATCTGCCCACGTCTACTAATTTACAAATTCCAATCCGGTCCCAACCATAGCATCCCTTCAGTTTGCCTACCTCTTCTAACAAGTCACTTTCCCATACAGAAGTGTTTCCAGTAAGGACTCCCTCTCCTTCCAGATGTTTTGTGGCTTCTTTCAAAGCTAATACTACTGTCTCTGTGTGGATCTGAATTTTGGTAGTTGTTTTACTCCAACATTGTGCTGCTGGGTAACCCCGGTCTTTCAAGGCATGTCAATCAATACTGATTGCAGGCTTGTACTGTACTGTGATGCGAATACCCAGTCATTAACCGTCGTCAATTGAGTGGCCCAGAAGTACTTTGTAATGTCTGGTAGTGGTCCAGGGAAGACATGGCTTGGCAGTTCGGGCTGGACTGTTCCCATGAGGCACAGGGTCAGACTGATTTGCATATGGCCATGTCTGAACTGGGGTGGTGGAGTGAGCTAAAGAATGATGATGGATTAAACCCAGATCAGTTGACTGGGGGTGAGTGTTTGATTTGCTCTAACGCTCCGTCCATCATCCCCTTTGGTATCGCTTGGTAGTGCTATCCTCCCATCATACACCCCTCTCATCAATTTGTTGATTGCTATCCGGGCCCTTTCCACAGCAACAACCACATTTCAGTCTCTAGTTTCTTGAAAAAGTCACTTGAGACCTTGTATTGGGTATTTTGAAAAACATAAAGGAAACTGTGTAAATAAACCATTTTAATCATTGCAGCCCTGCCAAGCAATGACAGCGACAGTCCTCCAGCTCTTTACTTCACCTCTGAACCTATCTAATAGAGGATAGAGGTTGCAGTCAAAGAAGGGGTTCCAATTCCAAACGGAAAACATGAAGCGATACCTGTAATGGGCAATCTTTTGCTATGTGTGTAATTTATCTGCTAAATGGATATAAGAATGACTTTGCCCAGTTTATTTTATAGCCAGAGTAATTTCCAAAAATGTGATATACTTGCAGTAACCTGTCAATTGTAATCTCAGGCTGCGCAACATAAACTGGCCAAGGCTCCCCCACCTCGGGGGAGCCGCACGCCTGGTGGTCTTGCCGGGCTATCGTTGGTAGGGGGGTCAATGGTACATTGCGCTGCTGCTCCTCAACAACGAGTGCAGCAATTGGCTGTTGTTGGGGTTGTGACCCCGGAGGCATTTGGTATGTTTCTGGGGCATGTGTCTGAGCTGACTGTGAAGCCCCGCCCATAAAAAGGGGGTGTGAGGTGGCGGTCGGGTTTCTCTGCTCCCGATCGCTGCCTTGCAAGGATGCTGCCCTCGCTGCTTCTGTCGCACTGTGCCAGTGGCATCTTCTTTGTTTTCTTGTCTCTCTCCCATCCTTTTTTGTGTCCCAGATGTCCTGTGCACTTCTGCTCTGCATGTCACTCTGCATCCTCAGGGTATCACGAACTGCAGCGCAGCCATCTCCAGTCCGTGGCCACACAGGTTTGAGCCTAGCTTACCTGACCCAGGTACTTTGTACTCGGTGGCTACTCAGGCTGGGGGCCACTGTTGCTGCAGGTGAGGGGAGCTGCAGTGGTGTGGGCATTGTGTTTTCTTTTAAGTGATCCATGCAGCCAATGATTACAATGCCAACATGAACATCATGGGAGGCAGAGGACATCCCTGCCTGGTTCCTCTGCCTAACTGAAAAGGGGTCAACATAACCTCATTTACATGCACTTTGGCCATTGGCTGTGCATATAGGAGCTCAATCCAACACCTATATTTAGGGCCCATTTTTTTCAACTAATACTTCGAACATATATGTCCATTCCAGAGTTTCAAAAGCCATTGTAGAATCTACTGACATCACTAGTGTTGGCTCTTGGTTAGGGGTGTGTGAAATCTGTGTAATTTACTGTTAGGCAATTATATGAAATTATAGCAAATTACGCAAAATTATGCATAATTATGCAAACTGGAAATCTGTAATTTTGCAAACATGTATCCTTGTGTCAAGTTTTGGCAAAAGAATGCATTTGCAACAACAAAAAGAACTCCTAATTAATTCACCCTGCAACAACAACTACTATGCCTGTGACAGCTGTCACCTATAGCTTGTGGCAAGCTCAATGACCAATCACCATTTGGTTACAAAAAGGGAGAGGGTGCACTAGCTTCAAACAGGGAGGAGGCAGCAACATATATACTGTAAAGAGAACGGAGATGCACCACGTTAGCAACTACCAGATGACTGAACTACCAGATGACTGGTTGGTTATCAAATCTCACCAGCCTGACTTCTCATCCATGGAGTGTTCCTATGTGTACAGGAGTAGGTGGCTAGAAGTTGTAGTATATGTGCTCCTATGCCTGTCTCTGGTGCTTATCACAGTAGGTCCTTTAAGTTAAAGTGTCCATCTTCACCCATGCAGTCTCTTGAACACTCAAGTCAAAATTTAACCAGAGGCACTGCTCGATCTATTTTAATATTAAAGCCCACACCACAAGATTAAAACTAGAAAGTACATTCTCTGGCCAAAATGCAGCAAACGGCCGACATCTTTCATTGCCTAGTAAGGTTTTATGGCCATTTTTTCAGGGCTGGGGATAAAAAACTTCACCTATTTAATAACCGCACCTGTGTAAAGATAAAAAGTAATCAGTGGGAATGGACCCACCAAGTAAATCCTAAAAAAAAATATTATTGAACTATAAAAAATAGTGCATATCAACTTCATATGTTAGACTGGGCAATAAAAAACAATTGTACTTGGATATTTTCCAAAAATCCTTGAGGTGAATGCCGACAAGCAAATGTTTGGATAATTCACAAGGTGTAAGTATAGCTGTGCTACATCTTAACCACCTGGAGGAAAAACACACACATGCTACCATTTACTTATGTTGAGGTACAATTCCTTGTCTATTTTTTCAAGCAGATTCTTTGCCTCCGGTGTTGTGTGATTTTCTTTTATTGCCTGGATTTGTTCTTCTAATTTATCCGCTTGCTTTTTGCAGATCCTTTGTGCTGTCTCTATAGTGTGGACAATCAGGTCTCGACTACATTTCGTGCTGATAAAGCTGAATCCTTTCTTATATTCAGGATCTTCCGTGAAGATCCACGGAATATTTTTCACTTGCAGGCCCCAAGGGATAGCGCCTGCTTTTAGACGTTCTAGTAAAAAGAATCCATGTAATTCAGTTCGTATGTGCTTTTTCCGTAATCGAATTAGCTTTTCGCACTCATTTTGTTGCTTGGCTGAAGTTCTTAAAGTGATCGTGGCAAAGGGGTAGCAATTAATTGCTGTATATGTTCCTCTGTGAATGAGAGTGTATCCCTTTCTGACATTTTATTTACGAGGTAACAGGTGACCTGAACCATCAACAACTATAGTATCATTTACATGTGAACTTTGATAAATAACCCTTGCAGTGCTGTAGGCACACAGAGCTTTAGGAGTAGTGAAAAGCCATCTTTCTAGAAGTGGCATTTCTAAAATAGTATAGTTAAATCCTACTTTGCCAGCAAAGAGTATTTATCATTACTATTCCAATGATATTAAACATGACAGAGCTGCTCCTTCTCAATAAGGAATTACAGTTTAAAAGTGTAACAAAAAATTCCCAATGTTAACCTATGAGAGGGGTAGGCTTCACAATAGTGAAACACTAATTTAGGTGTTTGTCACTACCAGGACATGCAAAAATTAAAAGTACATGTCCTATCTTTTACTTACACATAACCCTGTCCTATGGGCTGCCTACAGCCTACCTTATGGGTGACTTAAATGTAATAAAAGGAGAGTTGGAGAGTTTAAGGCTTGGCCAGGGGCTTTAACTGCCAAGTCGACATGGCAGTGTAAACTGCACACACAGGCTCTGCAGTGGCAGGCCTGAGACAGGTTTAAAGGGATACTTGTGTGGGTGGCACATTCAGTGCACTAGGCCCACTAGTAGCATTTAATTTACAGGCCCTGGATACAGGTAGTGAACTCTGCTAGGGACTTACAGATAAATTAAATATACCAATTGTGGATAAATCAATGAAACGATGTTTAGGGGAGAAGTACATGCACTTTAGCATTAGTTAGCAGTGGTAAAGCGCTCAGAATCTCAAGGCCAGCAAAGAAATACAGCATAAAGTGGGGGTAAGCAGGCAACAAGTTTGGGGAAGACCACCCTAAGGCTTTCAAGTCCAACAGGTTTATTCAAACCTGTGTAACATATGAGTTGTCAATTTACTGGCCATACTTTTGTACAACTCTATGGGTATACCATTTAGACCTGTTAAAACCTGACTGCATTTCCCTAATTGCCACAAAGTTTTTAATTGGCCTCCACAAGATTTCTTATGCTTGTCTATGTTCAGGTTGGAGTTGAGGATGTCCAATATCTTTGAAGAAGTCAGCTACTTCTTCTAATGGTTTCCCAGCAACAGACGTGCATACCTGTTGGCAGCAATCAAGAAACTTCTCTGCTACTTCTATTTCAGCCCAAATCATCAGACCAGAGAATGGCTTCACCTTTGAAACCAAATTCCTAAAGTACTTTCTGCATCCCAGCCAGGCCAATAGCTTCCCAGGTTAGTTTTCACTCATATAGCCTTCGCTGTGAGGCCAGGAAGTTGCCAAGTTCACCACATTCAGCAATACTCCTATATTCCTGTTACTTTAATTGGAGATGACTTCCTATCCCCTTGCTCTAGGATGAGCAGAGTTTTTTTCTTATTTCAAGGATTTCTGCCTCTATTGCGTCCAGCCTAGCTCTCTTATTTTTCTTTCCGCCTGCAATTAGTGACATTGTCTGCCTTCTTAACACAGTCTTATATGCCTTCCAGATAGAGTGCAAACCCTGAGTTCACCATCTCTAAGTTTTTGGTGAAGTATAGGTCAGTGACTTTGCACAATTTATTTGTGAGCTTCCTGTTTTTAAGGTACCATAGGTATATAAACAATCCCTCTCTGACTTCACTTACTTGGCTCCTGAACTCAACCCATGTTAGGAATAGTCTAATATCCTCCTGACTATGTCTTGCCCCTACAAATCACCCTTTATGAAAGCTATGCATCAGAAAATTATCGAACACTGACAGGCTATTTTGCGTGCATGAGTAAAACATGTATTGACTTTCAGATTGGTTATGGGCTCGCCATAGATCTGTTAGGCCCATAACATCAGGAAATTGTGGTAGTGGACTGTCCTTCCTCCTTCTTTATTGGACTGTTTTAATCCATCTCTTCACTAAGTACCATATTTAGATCTCCCCCTAGCACAAGTAGACCATCAGGCAATTGGAGTAGTAAGGAATTCGCTTATTTTAACCCCGGGGGGTGTAACTTGGGTAGAACATAAACTGCACACAGGTTGATTGTCCTCCCATCTTTTAATCCTGTCTGCATAACATTTCTCCCGAATTCATCTGTCTGGGACATATGCTATGTTTTTCTGATCAGTACCCCTACTTAAATCAGATGTGTACCCTGAGAGGGTTAGAACCCTATGTCCATTTCTTACTAGCGCTTTGCAACGATTTCCTTTCAGGTGAGTCTCCAGGATCAAGACTATGTCCAGTCCGCATCTCCTAAGGAACTGCATAACCACGCACCTATTTATTTTGCTCCCCAGCCCATTCACGTTCAAGGACAACAGCTTTAGTGTTATGATGTTATCCATTGGAACCTGCTTTGTGTTCTCCCCTTATTTTATCCAGATATGCCATGCTTTAGTACCGCTCTCTGTTCCATATCAGTGTGTTGTCTCTCCCTGTTTCTCTATGTCTTTTAGATGACTTCAGGAACCAAAAATGTAACAACTCCTTTCTTTCCTTACTGAACTCCCCCCACCCTCTGCCCTGAACTGCAACCAAACTATATGCTTTCCCAATTTTCAGAGTTCCTGTCACTCTAACAAAGGTGTATTCATCACCAAGTAACATTGTATGAACTATTTGAACCTTACCAACATCTCGATACACCCGAATTCAACATCTTGTTGAGCGTCTCCTACAAATATGTTTCTGTTTTAAGTCCCGTGATCCGATCACCACACCAACACATTGAGTAACCAGACGCCAATAGACCAGGAGAAAATGTTTTTTGACTGAACTTCAACTGGACTACGACGGACATTGATCCCAGTGGCCAAAGTTACCTCACAGTAAACATGGACTGAGCAGTAGCCCCAGAAAGACCCCCATTACCAGATCAGCATCCTCAGCATCCTTCAGCATCCTGAATCCCTTGCATCAGGACCACTCCACTAAAGTCTGTCGTGATTCACCAATAGAGCCTAGAACTGGACTATAGACTGCTTTGACTGTATGGCAACTGTCCAAACATGCCTGATTGGCCTCTGTGACCTGCTCCCTGCCAGAATTGGCCTCCTGCAGTGGACTTGAGTAGTACTTTACAACTTTCCAAAGGACCTCATTAGGATGTTGGGTGGACGGTAGTGCACCCGGCATCAAGAGAAACGGTCAGACCGCCGGATTATAATACCAGCGGTCGGAGTGCAGTGGGTGGGGGGAAAGACCGCTGCCTCAGACAGGCTCAAGAAGTCGTTTGGGGCCACGGTCTGTCCCTAGTCACTACAATGGGGATGGTGCCTGCGCTGGCATGCCGTCGGGATTACAATGCCCATTTCCCACAGCCTTTCCATGGTGGCCCCACGGCCATGGAAAGGCTGTGGAAAGGGACTTTGGGGGCCCCTAGCAGGACCCTCATCCCCCATGGGACTCTGCTTTGTGGCCAGGGGGACACAAGTGGTTCACGTTCAAACATCCATGCACCCTGTGCCAGGCACCTCAGGGTGCCTGGCACAGGGTGCATGGATGTTTAAAAACATCCCTTTGTCAATTGCGGCTTATGCACCTGCCCTTTTCCAGGCTGCAGCACAAGCCTCAATAGAAAAAGGGATGCTTCCAACCGCCTAGACGGCAGTCGCATCATAATCTGGCAGGTGGGACCACCGACTACTTGTCGGGTTGTCACAATCCCGCTGCGATGGTGGTCGGATGCTCGGTTAACTGCCATCGTAATAAGGCCCACTGTTTGCAAGTTTTACTGTGAGCTTGGTTTATTACAATGATTTATTGACTTTAAATAAAAAGCATTAATTTATTGTTCCTTTAAAAATCATATCTTCTGAACCCTCTAATGGATTTTTGAAGGTAAGGTGTCCCTCAAAAGCTAAAAAAAAACTATTTATATAAATTTGTGTTGGATTTTTATAAAGTCTTGTTTTTTGTCATTCAACAGTTTTATATTTCTTAGTGCTTAACACTTGTTTCACAAATAAATCCTGACTGCTCAGAGCCACATCTTCCCAGGGCTGAGCTAAGTTTTTTCAAGCAAATGTGACTGGACCCAGAATAGGTAGTGGGTTTATTACACGGTGTGGTCTCACAACTATATTAAACCACATTCCTCACATGCATCTTTCCATTTGAACCTTAAGAGTAAAGTCCAGAAAGATTTGAACTGTCACATTGTCAAATTCAGGGTGAGCTGTCTGCCAGGCTGCTTGGAGACTAGCATCTCGATCACGATGTTTGAAAATCATTGCTATCATTGTTCTGGGCACTGTGTCCAGTCACATTGGCGAGATTAGGGCTCTCTCTGCTCTTTTTATTGAAAATAATTTTTAGATGCCTTTTGGCTTGTGAGTGTGCAGTATAAAGTCTTCCAAAAGAGTTTAGAGCTAGGGTCTTTTGCTCTTTCAGGAATGCTCACTTCTCTAATATTATTCCTCTTGAGCATCCTTCATAATCTTCAAGCTTTGCACGGATTTGTTTGCTCTCTTTGTGAAGTTGATCCACATGTTCTCTCAAGGCCTTTGCTTCTTCCATCACAATTTCCAATCCATTTTCTGTCTCTGTGACTCTGTCCCTCATTTTCTTTACAACAGACCTAGAGAAATTAACTTCCACTGTTGCTGACCATATTTTGGGCTTCATAGAGAAGCTGACATCATGAATTGCCTTCATTTTATTTTTCAGTGAGGGATTATCTGTGACACAGGTTCTGCAAATGGTCCTGACACCATGTTTTATTCCATCTTATTTTATTTTGCTGTCCCCCTCTGCCCCATCATACCCCCACACACACCATGGAAATCAGTATTTTAGGGGTATGTTAACCCGACCAGACGCGGGTAATCCATCCTCCACAGCACAGAATGTATGGCGTCCAAGCACACAAGTCTCCAGGGGCTCTGCCAGTTTGATATTTTGGCACAGAGGGTTCTGCTCTCCACCACCTACCAAAGAAGGGGGGAGCCCTCTTAATTTGCCTCACTCGTTTCCCCTTACCTCATGGCTTCCCAGTTTTCACTTCCCTCCGTCAAGCCATCTCTTCAGCCTCAAGCCTATCTATCAGCTGAATCCTGCCCACTTATTTATCCTCAAGTCAGGGTGGGCGAGGGGGGAGAGCCCCAGGGGGCAGGGGTAAGTACACAGCCCCCTAATCCTTGGAGGCCCTCAGCAGTTTTGTGATCTCCTAGACCCATTATTACCACTCCTATGCTCGGTCGGTCGTTTTTTTCCAGGCCTCCTGTGATTCCCTTCTGCAGCATTGGTAACTTCATCTGCACCCCGCCCTATCCTTTCACCTGCAACCATAAGGGAAGAAAGCAAGGGAGGGTGTTTTCTCTCCATTGCCACTGTGATCGTTAGGCACCTCTGCTCCTTTCGCAATGTAGCTGCACCACTGGCAGCATACATATCCAGGCCAGGGATCATGACACGCCTCACCACAATTGGTGTCAGAGAGAATGATGAAATTCCAATTCCAGCTATGACAGGCACTGGTGCTTCTTCAGATTGTGGCCCTTCATTTTGCGAGCATGCAGTATGGATTCTGTGTCGAATTCTTGGGGATGATTTTGTTAAACCCTCAGGAGTCTTGCTACAAAGTGGTCACCTTAGTCGTTTCCAGCAGACATTGTTCATTGCGTTCTATTTTAACAGTTTTGTTGTAAAGCAGCCTGTTATGTTTTGTGTTGTTATATTATTTTGAATGGTATTGAGTTATGTTCTGCTGTGTACTTTAGAGAGGCTCACAAATGCTGTTGCATTCCTATCCAAAAGCAGCACGTGCCTTGAGATGTCCTGTGACAAGAAACTATTTGCTAATGTCTATGGTGGTAAAATAGAGTTGCTCCAGCTGTATAAGTAATAAATGGATATTACAGCTAAGATGTCAAAGTCATAAAGTGAGTTTTGAAAAAAAAATTGACTTATGCTCTCCATATTGTTAAGAAAGTGTACATTGTTGTAATGTCAGGCATGTCAGTCAGTGTAATTAAAAAGATCTGAAATTAACAAAAGGGTGGATCTACCCCAAACATTACCATAGGGGTTGAAACATGTTGATGGTGATTTTAGGGTCATAGGACCATTATTTCCTAGCCTACCCAGTGACAGGTTTTTATTCATACCTACCCAGACCACTAACAAAGGGATACGTAGGTCTGTCTGAGATATTTTTAGTTTTTAGATACCCTGGTCACAAAAATATCTAAAGTGCTCCCTGAAATACGGTTGAGCCCATCCTGGCTCTTAGTGGCCAGGATGAGACCAATGATGAAGCATGCCACTACTAGAGTTGGAGACCATCTTAATAAAAAAATAAAAAGATCTCTTTTTCTTTTTGGATGAGTGGCATCCACGTGGGATACAATTTCCAGAGTAAGGCAAGGGATACCACATGGTTTGCTGTGTTCCATTCTAGGGTGAGTGTATCCTTTTGGCCGATTGATTCCACAATCTCCCCCTCCTTCCATGTGGGTAGGGTCCCCGTTGTAGGTCTTATCTATGGCTTGTGAAAGAGAGTAGGGATGTGCCAGGAAACGAATCCTGTTTCGCCAACAATCAACTTGAGAAAGCTACAATTTGAGGTTGGAGGAACAAGAGGAAATCATTATATGAGATCAGCCAAGCTTTACAGCACTCCATGCAGATAGAGAAATTTATTTATCCAACAAAGTATGTTTTTTGTCCCATTTTGAGCCTTTGACACACAACCTCTACCTTTTCCAAAAGTCATGACCTAGCCTCTTTTAGCCTGAAGAAAAATGAGTAGAATTTATACAGAGTGATACAAGATTCTGTATTAGGAGCCTGATTTTCAAAGATTACATTTGCAAAAAATGTTTGAAAATTTTGCACCAATTTTTGCAATGTCAATCTGATTTCAAGAAACTGACCTATGAACTAGTAGGTACCAAATCGGAGGGAGTCACAAACTGCCCTGCCTAATTAATATTGATTAGGCATGTCACAATTTGCCATCTACTATATTTGTCTACAGTCATAAGGATGGTGGTCTGCATGTGACAGCAGACCACCTTACTTGTGATTGGTTTCCAAAATGTTTTTTTTAAAGCAGCACAAGTTTCCTACAGGCACCAGGGCAGCTTTGAAAAGAAAAGACCACTGCCTAGAGCCACTGAAGCTGCCACCATGATTCCCAAAGGAGAAAGTAGACCATTTGCCTTTGCAAATCAGTTATCACCCCAACTTGGGAGTTGGTAACTGGTGAAAGGTTTTTGACCAGAATTGTGGTGAGTTGTCAACGTGATACAGTGATACATCAGGATCTAAATCGCTATATGAAAGGGATGGCCAAAACACAAACATTCCAAGTAACGACTAAGAAATCATTATTAAACCCATTTAGAGATTCACAAACTCTGTGATTTAGTCTTGGGTATTTTATGTTTTTATCTGTTACAAGTGGGGGTACAAATTGATATTTTTCATAGAAATGACTGGATTTAATTTGTTTAAGCATCCTGTAGATAGATCTATCTATCTATCATCTATCTATCTATCTATCTATCTATCTATCTATCTATCTATCTATCTTTCTTTAATGTACACACACACACACACCACACCACACACACACTCATATACACATATTACCCAGAGAAAGTCGCCTGTGGGTAGTTATATTTAGGACAACTGTAAAGCAGAGTTCCATGCTCTTCTTGAAACATTAACTGGTATTTATTACTGGGGGAAAAAGCGACACATTTGTTGCATCAAGGGGCACAGAAAGCAACTCCCAAAGGGAAGCATGGAACAAACCTATATCATATATTCCACAGATATCACTGTGTTTCATGCTCCTCCAGTGACATCACCACACTTCTCCCTTCTTTTAAATACAAATTCAACATCCACAGTGTACAAACATTCAAGGTACATTATACAATATATAACTAAACCTTATATAAATATGAGCATGCAAAATACTGAATGCAGATACATCATGCAAGATAACACTAAACCATATCAAATTATAAACATTCCAAATCCTGAACACAGAGGGAAAGATTAATGCAAGATATTCATAACATATTCACATCATATTAACATCTTCCCCCTTTTTATCTAAAAAAAAGTATGTACATAATAAGTGCATATTACTGGCTGTAAGAAAAGCACTGTACTAATTTCCATGAAATAATATAATCCTGCAACTTCTTTGGCCTAGTATGAATTCGCCAACTCTTTCTTCTTGACATCAAATCATTACTGCCATTTTCAGCAATATGTTTTTCAAAATCCTTGACAGGTTCAGATTTGGTAAAACCTTTGCATGTTTTACTAGTATCCAAAGCCACACAGGACACTACTCCACCAACATCCATCTGTCAATTTCACTGCATTTCTGCGCAGCTCACATATGTGCTGAGAATCCTTAAATTTTTATAACCCCTTACTCAATAGTACAGGATTCGTCACATTTACCCAATTACCAACTTTCAGTTTGCATACTTCAATATTGGATTGGTTATTGGTCCTTTTAATATTTGTTTGTTTTTAAACTTTCTCAGATGTCTTCCATACATCTTTCACATTGCACCCTTCATGAAACAACTTTACTATCCAAAATGGACACAGTTCTGTTGATGGTTTTCTTCTCCTCATTAGTTCAAACGGACTCTTACTTGTGGCCATATGTTGTGTAGTGCAGTAAGACCACGCTAAATCCTAGACTGCCTGATCCACACATCAGTTGTTTCTGTGTGCTGCTTGAATCCACTCCAATAATACTTTATTAAAATGTTCAACTTTGCCATTACTTTGTGGGTGATATAAAGAAGTTTTAAAGTGCTTGATTGCACATTTGTTCAGAAATTGTTGCATTTCTGTGGAAGCAAGCTGCACTCCATTGTCAGTTAAAACTTCTCCTGGAAATTCTTCTCTTATAAATATGTGTTTACACAATTGATTACACTTCTAGTAGTTGGAAGATTCACTGTTTCTACCTCAACCCATCTGGACAAATAGTCAATAATAAAAATGAAGTATCTCATGTTATGTGGTAGGATATGAAAAGGCCCCAGAAAATCAATTCCTAATCTTTGCCACGCTCTATTAGGTGAAGGCACGGAAGATTCAACCTTCCCTCTGTGACGGACACTTTATCACTTCTATTGCAACTTACACGCATTTTAACATGCTCAACATGACCAAGCCCTTGCTTAAACGGGATCCCGTTAGAGCAGGTATCCACTTTCGATTCACTTGGGATCACCCTTAGCGGGCTGACAGATTGGTTAGCTCACATTTCCAAACACTCAAATTAGCACAAAACACCGGTTGACTCACAAAGATATTCAGGGGGTCCTTTATAAAGCCTGTCTTCCTGGTAATTAAGATCTATATGCATCAAGCACTGGGGGCTACAATGTTTGGGGCAGAGCTTTGGGGCCACAAGCCTGCCAATCCCCTCAACCTGATAGAGAATTGGTTCCTGATGCAACTGTTGAATTTTCGATTTAGTACAATGCTAGTTCCTGTAAGGCTCAATCTGACGATCAGGTCAATATCAGAGGGGATTGCCCTCAGGCCATGACTTTACTGAAGAAGAGCTTGGGAAACAGCAGAACTGATCTCATATAGACAAGGCCTGGAAGAGATCCTTGGCATTTAGGGTGCTGGTAGATTTCCTGTGGCTAGATTTGTTAGAGATTCTTTGAGATGCATGAGAAAAGCTAGTCTGTGAGAAGATCTCAGCAAGGCCTGCCTCAAATTTCTAAAGACTAATTAACAAAGAGCTGCAAGGATTTTAAACTAAGTAGTCATCTTGTGAGCTCTACACTGGGTGGAGTGACCTATAGATATATACTGCAAAATGATTCCTAGAAAATCAAAGGGTGCCTGGACAAAAGCGAACCCACCCTGGCTAGGAAACTATATGTAAAGTTCAGATTTGGTACTCTTCACCTGCATATATTTACATATAAATGGACTGCTACAGCCAACAATGAGGAGCAGGTCTGTCCGTCCCGTGGCCTTGTTGGCAAAATCGAGGTTAATTTCCTCTTTTTCTGCCCTGTATATAGCAGGGTAAGATGCAAATGGCTAGTCCCCACACATAGGAACCGTGGGATTGCTCAACATAACAAGGTGATCAGAATTCTTAAAATTGATACCCGTCAATTCATAGCATTTGCAGTCTCAAAGTTCTTATTTGTAATGCCGTGCAACAGGAACAAATTCATACCAGTAGATGAAACCAGCTAAAATGTATAATATCTGAGTTGTCATGTATACCACGTGCATAATTAGTGGTTTTCAGAATCCTTCCAAATACCCATCGGTTCTTATAGATTAACGATTCATCATTGTGCGAAGTCATGCTATCTATTGGTTTAGTGTACGATGGAGGAGGGGCAAGAATTGTACCTTTGTCATTGTTTAAAAAAATCATTAACATTTTATTACTAAATGTCAACTAATTTGTGCAACAATAATGGGCTCTGACACCTGTCAAATATCATATTCAGGTCTTTATGGACTAATGATTTACCACTGTGTAATGACCTGTTATTTGCTCATGGATTGATAAATGTAAGAATGGTCAAGTAAGTTAATTTATTCTGCTTCTTTGAAAAAAAATTATTTTAGCCACCAGCATTGTTTTAAATGGATGTTTTATTTTCTATTTATGAGGTTGTGCTCAGGGGCTTTCACTGTACTGTGTTTTAAATTATTAATTTGACTGTCTTTGGTAGCATAATGCCGAAATAAAGAGTATTTGACTTGACTTGACATTCTCATGTATTTTCCCATCCATTTTTGGCCACCCAAAATAAATCTGTATTTTTCTTTTAGTAATAAATGAACCTAAATGACTTGTATGAGCTGTTGAAATTATGAAATTATTCTCTGCCGGAGACATTCAGGTGGTACCAGTTTGTTTCCCCTCACTACCTTCTCAACCTCAATGGATAACTCACCAGCCACTTTCCAGAATATTTGCAAATCAACTGAGATTCCTCTCATTAGGCCATCCTTATTTGACCAAAATCATTACTTCCTTCAAAATCTTGTCTTCATTTACTGCATACACCCATTCCTTCTCTTCCATTCTCATGTTACTACCATTAATACATGCCAGAAAACAATCTTCAATTTCTGTTTCCTAATCCTGCTCTTCTACATCTACAACTGGTCTGCTCTACAGTTTTTTCCTCCCAGAATGTAATGAACAGTGAACGCAAATTCCAAACGTTTGGCAGACAACCTAGCAATGCAGGCTATAGAACATTTCACCTTCTTACCTGACTAAATATCCACTAAAGGACAATGTTCAGTCTTCAAAACACATGGTCTACCCCATAAATACTGTATAAATTTCTCCACATGCACCAGGAGTTCTTTCTCTATTACTGAATATTTTCGTTCCACTTGACGCAAAATCATCCAAACAAACCCTCCTAAACCATATTAACACGTCTACTGTCACAATAGTTTTCCTCCCTTCCACAAATGGTTGCACTGCTGGTGCACTGGTAATCACGTTTTTTATCTTTTGAAACATATTTTCACACTCATTAGACCACTGGAATGAAGCTCCTTGCTTTAAAAATGACCTGAAACATTCAATGTTTTTAGAAATATCTTTTTAAATTTTGGCATATAATTCTCACATTCCTAAAAACAACAACAATTGTTTTCTATTCACTGGAGCCGGAGCATCTACAATGCTTTATACTGGACTTGGTCTGGGTTTAACCCCTTGTTCCAATATAATGTGTCCTAAATATTCTATTTCTCTGCTCTAAAAGACACATTTGTCCTTTCTTAATGTTTGCTGTAGTGTGCACTTAGTAGTATATTAACTCTGATTTGCAAAAGTGGGCAGATCACTGAAAATCCAAAAAGCTTGCAAATTGATGTACTCTGCAATGAGTTTTATTGTGTGCAAATCACTGTACAAACTTACTTCAAAGTAAAACATTTCCAATGTGGCTGATGATTTTACAAGTCCACTTTCCATGTTGTTGGTCAAAAACTTGTATGTACTTCCTTTTTTCCTTTTAGTTTTATGGAACAGTGATTGGAGTGGAAGTTCTTTCCTTCAACCAGCCCTGATCTCAGGTAAGAAAACAACTCTCTAGTAATACTTTGTAATTATCTCAGAGGTGAGGAATAGATGCAGAGGTTTCTCTGAGGGATCCCCATGTGGCCCAAAATGTATTTTTTTAAACATCTTACCTCAAATTTGTTGAGGATCCCCGGATCCGTGGTAAAATTTTAAAAAGGCAGGCTCCTACCTATTTAAAACCCCAGAAAAACAGTGTGAGTCAGGGTTAGGGGGGCAGCACCACCATTCATTTTCATGGGGAGGTGGTTATGGAGCCCCCCTTACTGACCAATGCTATGTCCTGTGAATCCCATCACAAAGGGCCGACTCCGTGACAGTGTCCCAGGCACCCCATTCCCCAGCACACCATTTCCCTGCTCAGGTGAGCATGGGCAGGGAAGCCTACTGTGCTCCTACCTGTTGGAACTAGAAAGAAAATCTGCTCCTGCCAGATGGGACCAATGGCGACTTCCACCGTAATTTGATAGGTTCTAAAAAGTGTGCTCCCATGGAAAAAAAATTATGTGGGGCGCCCCGGGTGGGCACTGGAGCACCCTAGTGTTAAATAATAAAACGTGTCCAGCTTCTCTGCAGCCCCATACAATTAGGCTGCTTCCTGGGAGGCAGCAAGGCAATGGGGACCCTAGGGCTCCCCCCAGCCCCTACTGTATGAGTATTTGTGGCACTTTACCTGAAACTTGGCATCAGTCAGTAATTGTCCCGGTGTTCAAAAAGGGTATTAGGCGTGACCCAGCCTGCTATAGGCCAATCTCCCTTGTGGATATTGAAGTGAAAATTATAGGGAAAGTCATTCTAGAGAGGCTATCAAGCTGGGACAATGAGAACAATATCTTATCTGAATTCTAATACGGGTTTCGGTCAGGGAGGGCCACAGTGGAACAGAATTTAGATCTGAATCTTCTGATCTCCAAATATGCTACGGCCAGAAAGGGTTCAATTCATTTGGCCTTCATGAACCTCAGCTCAGTCTTTGACATGGTCAACCACAATAGATTGTGGGCTCAGCTTGAGTCCATCGGGGTTGATGCGGTTCTGGTCTCTTTCTTGAGAGATCTACATACAAGCCTGTGGGGTATGGTAAAGTATGAGAATGATGGTGGGTGCACCCAGTCTTTTAATATGAAAAGAGATGTCTGACAGGGTTGCATCCTCACCCATTTTGTATTCATAATGTATATTAAACACCTGGATGGGGTGCTGTCCCTGAAGGTAAAGAGTAGATCCATACCTGCCCTTTTATATGCAGATGACATGCTTTTAATTGCATGCATAGCCAGAAGCTTACCACAGCTTTTATATGTATTTGTTGCTTTTATGAATAGCATGGAATTATCCATCAATCACAGAAAATCACACTTTATGGTGGTTGGCCCTAAGAATACAAAAACAGCCACACTTTTAATTTAGGGTCATACTCTAAGTAGGTTGTAAAACCTTTCCTATCTAGTGATTCTTTAAACTCTAATCTCAATTGGCAACCTTTGATTATAAAAAAGTAGGGAATCTAAAAAGGGCTATCTCGGGCCTGAATGATTTTGTTAAACAGTTAGGGTGCAAACCAATAAACCTGATGTTAAAAGTCTATAAGGCAAAATACATTCCTATGGCAACATTTGCTAGTCAGATTTGGGGTTTTGCGTCTATTCACAGTATCCAGGTAAATGAAAATAGGTTTCTAAGGGGTCTGTTGTCTCTTGGACAAAGTACCCTGGTTGAAATTATTCATGAAGAAGTGGGCATGAATTTTATCTCAGATTGTATCCAACTGCGCCCACTTTAATTCTGGTGCTCAATTTGGTGCAAAGAGGAGTTAAATTTAAATCGGCTAATTCTTCGAGATTGTCTGTCCCTAGACAATGCATTTCACATACCCTGGCTCTTCTGATTCAGAGTCCATCATAAAAAAGGATGTTGCTTGTATCAGGTAGTTGTTCACCTGTCGGGGGCGGCTGAACGAGAGTCCACTGCCTTAGCCAAGTAGTCCATGCCCATATACATCATGGTTAAATCAGTGAGAGGAATTGAACCATATCTTCTTTTGGATCTGTCTAAACAACCTCGGCGTCTCTTAACTTACTTTAGACTGAGTATTTTTCACCAGGTCTTGTTTGAAAAAGGCCACTCGCATTAGCCAGCTAACCTGCCCCTATGTATCAGTGATAATGTTTTTGTGGGTGATATTATGCACCTAGTGCTTATTTGCCCCAGGTTCTCTTCCCTGTGCTCTTAGAATATTAGACCACTTTTATTACCAATGAATTTTGGACAGATTAGACCTGCCTTTTTTTATTTACAACAGTTGTCTACACCCAAACTCTGCTTTTTTATATCTAGGTTTCTTGCTGGTGTTTTTAGTGCTAATTTGTAATCGAGGAGGAATGCTGTATCATGGCACTAGACCTTATGAAAGGCTGTTGGGGTAGTATTGTTCTTTGATGGCTCTTATGCACTGATTTTATTATGTAAGAATTTTAAGATTAACTCAAGATTTTTTTGTGTGTTCATATGTACACTTATATGATATCCTTGTAAAATCATATTAAGTTACCTACTTACCCTACTGTAAAAAGGTTGTGGGATTCCCAGGGTGGGCACTGGGGCACTACAAAGTGAAAATAAAATAAATGGGGCTGGCTCCTGCACAGTTCCATTGCATGGGGCCACTTGTATGGAGCTGGTGGGGCCACTGGGCTTTAGGGCTCCCTCACAGTCCCCAACATTAGCAAA
The DNA here is from genome assembly GCA_963921515.1 of Calotriton arnoldi. Taxonomy (NCBI): domain Eukaryota; kingdom Metazoa; phylum Chordata; class Amphibia; order Caudata; family Salamandridae; genus Calotriton; species Calotriton arnoldi. The sequence goes on from CAWUFW010013146.1 coordinate 115,100, forward strand.
AGGTGTGGGTGCTCTAGGTGGGCACTTGGGTATCCAAAAACGATTAAAATGAATGTGAAAAAAAGGAATAATAAATGAGCAGCAGGAGCCACTCATTTATTATTGTTATTCAATGCTCTAGACAAAGACTGCCCCTGCAAGGGCTTTTTGCTTATATTTTTTGATCCTGGAAATGCCCCAAGAAGGGGCAGGGGCACCACCAAATTTTTTTTAATGTTGAGGGAAGGGCGCAGGGAATGCAGTAACCCACTGGCATCATTAAAAGCACATTACGACCTCTGGGTCATTAAATCCATCACCCCAGGACAGCTTAACATATTTTTTAAAGCACTCTGAGCTGGAGGTGTATGCTCTTCACCTGGAGTGCAGGGCCACTTGTGGTGGGTTCTATGGATGCACTTTGTGACATGAAGAATGTTAAAAGAAAGACTCAATGACATGTTGATTATTTTAATTTTAAATAAGGCTTATTTTAAATAAATGATGACAATCACTTTTATTATACATTGCAATGTGTGAATTTATATAACATACAATTGATTATAATTGTTGATGACTTTTTGACAAAGATAATAGTCTGCTTTATACATATTAATATGCTAACCCTTTCATAAAGACAGTAGGTCCACTTTTTATATTTTGGTGTTCTAATTATCCTTAAACAAAGTCATCAGGTTTGCCTTTCTTAAAATGAGACCCTTTATTCATTTATATTCTAACATCACATAGTCAGCTGTGCACACCTGTGGCAGTTTGGGCACAGGTCAGGCCCTGCACCCAACCTCATGCCACGGCTATGCGAGGTAAGGGGTTAGGCGTCAGTCAGGGTTTAGGCACAGGACTTGGCTTGAGGCCAGACTTTGTACCCAACCGCACATGGCAGAAGGCTGTGCACTGTGGGGGGGGGGTACCCTTGGGAGCTTGGGTGCAAGCTGACAGTTGCGCACACCCACCCCACACAGTGCTGTACATCTTACTTTGCATTAAAAAATATTGAAATTCACTGAAAAAACAAAGGTTAAAGTGATGTTATAGTTAGGTATAGTAATAATATCTGACTATGCATTAAAAAAACATCAGAAATACAATGGTTAAAGTGATGTTATAGTTAGGTGAGAATATCAGTTAAAAGTAATGTTTTAAACTAAAAAGACACTGAAATTTAACAGTTATAGTTATTTAAAAGTAACTATAACTCACGTCCTCTACATGCACTACTGATGACCTTACACGTTTCAATACTCATTTCATGTTCTATGACATCAATGATAACATTACTGATGACAACTGAACTGACACTGTGCATGGGGGTGGTGTGAGTTATAGGTAGTTATGAGTTACAGGCACAAGCCTCCCTTGGAGTCCAGCCGTTCACAACCCCCCTTACACCCTACCAGTCCTCCCACTGACAATAGTCACTTGCTCATTGCAGGTTACAACACCAAAGCCATGGAGTCCGCCGAGGAAGGCACTCAAGCAGCAGAGCAAGCTATTGATAAAGGATGGAAGGGATGGCATTGCCCCGTGCTTGAAGAATCCAAAGCGGAAATGAAGGCTATTGCCACCTAGAAAGTATATTACCGCTGAACTGAGTTCCCTGTTCTGGTTGCTGCTACCGGCCCCTTGGCCCTACCACGCACTTTGCACTTTTTCGCTGGTCCCTGGAGGGGCTTTAAACTGCACACAGCGGTCCCGCAGCGCGGAGACCGCTGAACTGAGTTCCCTGTTCTGGTTGCTGCTACCGGCCCCTTGGCCCTACCACGCACTTTGCACTTTTTCGCTGGTCCCTGGAGGGGCTTTAAACTGCACACAGCGGTCCCGCAGCGCGGAGACCGCTGAACTGAGTTCCCTGTTCTGGTTGCTGCTACCGGCCCCTTGGCCCTACCACGCACTTTGCACTTTTTCGCTGGTCCCTGGAGGGGCTTTAAACTGCACACAGCGGTCCCGCAGCGCGGGAGACCGCTGAACTGAGTTCCCTGTTCTGGTTGCTGCTACCGGCCCCTTGGCCCTACCACGCACTTTGCACTTTTTCGCTGGTCCCTGGAGGGGCTTTAAACTGCACACAGCGGTCCCGCAACGCCGGACGCGCGCGGGCGTGCCCGGGCGAAGACCGGGCCAAGACGGGCCCGTCTACGCCCGTCAAAGACCGGAAGAGACTGGACTGGGCCACGTCCCTGAAATTTGGTTGCAAAAGGGTTTGTGGTTCATTCTGTGTTTAGGTGTTAGAGGATAGGGTTTTCTATTGGGGGTTACTGATAAAGTATTCATATTGTATAATGAATAGACGTGATGGGAGGGGGAAAGGGGCTCAGGTTGCCGGGGTTACTGGAAGTGGGTCTATTGCAGGAACATTGGATAAATTTTTATTAAGAGCTACTTCTGTCCTTGAACACGAGATTGTCATGGCGGAGCGGCGTCTATCCCTGGAACCTATAAGTAAAGGGCCCACTACGGGGTTTTTAGATTTTGATATAGATGGTGTAGGATCCCTCGATTGTGGCCCTCTCCCGGTAACTGGGTCGCTAACTAATAGCTTATGTAACCCAAGTAGTGCTGTACTGGAGGTAAATCCGATATGTAATCTAGAATGCTCTCTTAATAAGGTATTGAAGCCACCTATAACAGTTGGTCCTGATATAGCTCCCGTGTCTGACCCAATTCCCATCTCTGTGGTGAAAAGGAAGAGGGGGAGGGCCCACAAAGACCAAACCCTGCTAAAATTGCGAAACAGTCCAAAAAGGGAAGGGAAGGTTTAAGTAAAGGTAAAGGTGTAGTAGAACAGGCAAAAATTCGAAATGTCGATACCCCTCCTACTGTAAGCCTATCTCAGGATGAAGCCACATGGCAGAGGCTAGAAGCTTTGATACTAACTATATTAAATCCGCTTACTATGAGATTGGTTTATATTGAAGATAGGCTTAAGGGTCTTGAGTTGCAATCAAAAACTAATTTTCGGATTCTAGAAGCTCATATAACTAACAGTAAGCCTCCCTACCCCTAATTAGTAATCTAGAGAGTATTGAAAGGATACTTGTTTCTAAACCTAATCCTAATCCTATATTGTCTGAAAAGATGAGCAACGGTGTCGAAGTGATACCTGTTGTTAATCCTATATTGTCTGAAAAGAGGTCCCAGGGGGAGGGCCCTGGACCTGTTGTTATAAGTTGGGTACCAGCACATGATACCAATCGAGCTAAGAGCATGGAACCTACCTCCCTGGGGAGTACCTCAGGAGAATTTGCACAAGACCTTATGAGCCCAACTGGGCCCAATAAAAACAATAATAGGGTAGAGGCAAATAATCATGTTTCATTGGTTGCTAATGTTGGAAATGACCTGACAGGGTTAGGTATATTACCATCTAGGATAGGCTCTACGGGCGTAATCAGGAAGACGGCTGCGGTATTTAGAGATGGGAAAGGTATGGAGAAATGGAGTAGGCCATTACAATTGCCTCCGGCAGCTGCCCCTCTGGTAGTGGTGCTGGGAAATGTGCCATCACTAAGGGAGGGCCAAGTTGAATCAACTGTCCAATTGATGCATAAAGCTATGTTTTGGCTGGATCAGAGTCTGAGGGGGCTGGCGCTTGGGATAGGATAGACAAAAACCATCTTATTATGGCAAGGAGAGTTACCTGGATAGGGACAATGGGGAAAGAACTTGATGGGGATTGTGTGGTATTAAATTTTAATAATGAATTTATTGTCAAACACCTACTGGAGTCGTTGGGTAGTTTTTCTAACAACTTTGTAACTAAGATCATAGTTCTACCCTTGGCCTTTTTTATAGGCCATTATTCCCTAAAGTGTTGGGACCATTACAGTTACGTTTGAGTCCAAGGGCACAGGCTTGGGGGATTCTAGTTGTTTACCCAGGGTCTATAACCCTGGATGTGTGAATAGATTTGCCCCCTTTCCGGCTTGGACGCGTGCGACTGACAACCACAGCCCGTTCAAACTCTTATTGACAAGGTCTACCCTTTAATAAATCCCTCAAGAGTAGAATGGCTGCACCCAGAACCCATAAATCTAGGGAGATAATAGAGAGTATGCCACAACCAGTTTATTTATCAAAGGATGACTTAGATCTCCTGGATAGGGCATCCAATGAACAGGACACGAATATGATGGGTAAGGATCAAACATTGTGCGGTAAACCCCAGGTTGTGGATTTGAAGGGAACATTACTATCCTGGAATATTGCAGGACTAGGATCCAAACTGGGTTGCCCAGATTGGCATAGTTTTATTGAAGCTTTCGATATCTGCCTCTTTCAGGAGACTTGGGCAGAAAGCCCTCTTTTTTGTTTAGGTTATTTAAATTCCTTTATCCCAGCATCAAAAGGACCAAAGGGAGACCGTCTGGGGGTCTGATAATATGGGTAAAGCAGAACCTAGGACTGGATGTAAAAGATATACCGACAGTTAATAAGGATATCCAGTGGGTGCAACTGTCTAGAGGGAAAAAGGTAATATTGAATTTATTTAACATTTATATACGTGGTACCAGGGGAAAAGGTCAGGTGTTCTTACCGCCCTAGATACCATTTTAGAGGATAGTAGAATGACTTCGAATATTGTGATAGGGGAGACCTGAATGTGACGTTTGAGCCCCTTTTGTGGGAGGAAGGTAATTTCGTGGAAGAGGAAGATATTAAGTGGGATATACCGAGACTTGAGCTTGAACCAATAAAAAGATGGACTGAAGTAGTGATACAAATTAACACCATTTGTATAGAGAAGGGCCTACGGGCTGTAAATGGCCGTACGCCATCAGATAAAACAGGAACTAATACCTACGATAATGGATATAGCAGTAGCAGGATAGATTATGTGTTGGTAAGTTTGACGCTATGGGGTAGGATAAAGGATATGCGGGTTCAGGTTAGAATGGAAAGTGATCACAATCCGTTATGCTTGGACTGGGACCTATTAGAGTCAAAGACTGGGCACAAAACAAATGTGATGTATGCTACCGCAGAGGTTGTTCAGTCGAACGATATGAGGCGCCTTAAGTGGGCGAGTATATCAAAGCTACCTGATGTACTAGATAGCATTGGTAAAGAGCTGGCTTGTGCCCTCCAGAAGTTGAGGGTGTGTGCTGAGAACCAGGGGCGCCCGATGATTCTACCAATATACATGCCATTTTTTTTAACCATCTACGATCTTATTTTATTAAGGGAGGTAATGCTAGTAAGGCACCTACCCAAAAAATTCATAAATGGTATAATAAAAACTGTAAAGAGGCACGTGTAGCAGTAGGTAGGGCCATAAAAGCGGGTGCTTTGTTGTCAGTTCAAGAAGCAAGAGCTAGTTATCGTATAGCAATAGCTAAGGCAAAAAAGACCTGGGATAACAGTCGTTGGGAGGAACTCCGGGTCGCTTGTGCAGGGAGAAATACTAAACAGTTCTGGGATGTCTACAAATGGGGCAGTGGGGACGTGCTGCAGCACCCTCGAATTATGTTGCCCAGCAAGAGTGGGTTAACTATTTTAAGCCCCAGTATGCTGTTGAAGTGAGAGACTCAGATTGTAGTTTTACTAAATGTTTTTTAAGGAGATATATTTTACTATGCAAGATGTAAAGCAAGTGCTCAAAGCTATCCAAATTGGTAAGGCATCGGGCCCAGACTGCATCCCGGGGGATGTATTCCATTATGATATTGAGAGCTGGGGTATGTATTTTTACCTGCTAACAAACTCTATAGCCCGGGGTGCTGCTGTTCCAACTTCCTGGGCCGAGGCTGAAATTATTCCCGTTTTTAAGAAAGGGGATAGAGCGCGTCCAGGTAATTACAGACCAATAAGTTTGATAGATGCTGCTCAAAAAATTATGGGTAGGTTGGTCCTAAACAAAATACAGTGCTGGATTGATGAATTTAGTATTTTATCCTCTTTTCAAGCTGGATTTAGATCCTCCACCAGCACAATTGATCAGGTATTTAGATTCACCTTACTTTTTTGGAAGACAGTTGTGCTGGGTAAAGGAAGTCTGTATGCGGTCTTTGTCGACCTCCGATCGGCATTTGACCTCGTACCGCGTGGAAAACTTTGGCAGGTGCTGCAGGAGATGGGCCTACCCCTAGACCTATTGACCTTAGTGGCCCGGTTACATGAGACTAATTCTGCCAAGATTAGGTGGGGTAAGCAGGGAGAGCTCACAGAACCCTTCCCAGTTGAAAGGGGGTGCGGCAGGGTTGTGTGATGGCCCCAACACTATTTAGTCTATATATTGACGGGATAGTGGATTTCATGCTGGCGACTCCAACTGATGCCCCCACTCTAGCAGGAGTAAAAGTGCCGATATTAATGTTTGCGGATGACACATTGATCATTTCCAAGACACCAAGCGGACTCAAAGAGCACTTACCATCTTTGAGGAGTTCTGCTCAAGGCGTGGCTTGGAGGTCAATGTGTCAAAGACAAAGATGATGGTTTTTAATCCGCATAGGGTTTTTAGGGGTGGTATAAATATGAGTAATCTCCTACTAGAGCAAGTCAAGGAATTTACCTATTTGGGAGTGATCATTCAGGAAGGGTTAAAATGGGCGCACCAACTTGATATCTCAACCCTAAAACATCGGCAATTAACAGGAGCACTCCAAAGAGAATTCAATTCCTCCTTTCACAAGCCAATAAGTCCAGTGCTAGAAATATATAATATGAAGGTAATGGGCTCTGCATTGTATGGTGCTGAGCTCTGGGGATATGAGGACTTATCTAAACTCTCAATCTCCGAAAACAAGTTTTTAGGCACATTACTCGACTGCCGCAAAGTACACCTACATATCCACTGTTGTATGATCTGGGGAGGAAGCCTATAGCACATCTAGCAAAAATTCGCCCTCTTTTGTATTGGCGCAGGCTGTGGTCCACCCCAGAACTAGCAGATTATGCAGCTGGATTTTTAGACGTAATTAAGGCAGACACGCAGCACCAGATAAAATGGCTCAGGGAGTTAAAACGATCTCTGGTGGAACTTGGCATGAGCCATTTATGGGAGGACCCGAAAAATAATGTTTTCCCACCCAAAAAGATTTTAAAGGCTAAATACTGGGAAAAGGTCCTTAACTGTACGGAAGCCAGGTTTGATTCCTCATCCCTAACGGGATTTTTCTAGAGCATAAACCAATGCCGAAGTTTGAATATTATTGGGACTGCATTCTTAAACCCCTAGAGCGGAAACTGTATTTTCAGTTCAGGATAGGTACTTTACCTATAAGAGTTTTCACAAACAAGTGGTCTAATGCACATAGTGAGTTGTGCCCAGTTTGTATGATTAAAAAGGAAACAATGGGCCATTTTTTGTTTGAATGTGCAGGTTACCATGCCCCACGCCGGGCCTGGCTGCGCCCTATATGCAAGTTATTGGGAATAAGAGGTGCGAACCAAGCAGTCAGAATATTAAGAAGTGATACAAAGGAAGCAATAACCATAGCAATGGCTAAATTCCTGGGGTGGGCTTGGATAATCAGGGCTTGTTCGCAACGAAAATTTGATGTGTGATTTTAGAAGGCTTAGTAAAAGATACTGAATTGATAGGCAGGACGGGTGTATCGTATAGTTTTACTGTGGGGGTAAACAAGATTACTATGAATTTAAAGCCGGTTGTTACTAAAGCTTGTATTTTGGTAAATATTTTAATAATGGTAGTTTTTAAAGTCAGGGAAATGTTTTGGGTCTCGAAACTTATAGTATGTTTAGCGTGAGGTTCTTTTCGACATATATTGACGAAATGTCAAGAACTAAAATTGTAATTAACGTTTTTATGGTATTTTATGCATTATCTAATGGTGTTTTATTGTTTCTAATGTTTTGTGTATAACTGTGTGCTTTTATGACTGAAAACGTCGAATAAAGCTATTTGATGATGATGATATCCTTGTAAAATCATATTAAGTTACCTACTTACCCTACTGTAAAAAGGTTGTGGGATTCCCAGGGTGGGCACTGGGGCACTACAAAGTGAAAATAAAATAAATGGGGCTGGCTCCTGCACAGTTCCATTGCATGGGGCCACTTGTATGGAGCTGGTGGGGCCACTGGGCTTTAGGGCTCCCTCACAGTCCCCAACATTAGCAAAAGGTGTGGGTGCTCTAGGTGGGCACTTGGGTATCCAAAAACGATTAAAATGAATGTGAAAAAAAGGAATAATAAATGAGCAGCAGGAGCCACTCATTTATTATTGTTATTCAATGCTCTAGACAAAGACTGCCCCTGCAAGTGCATCTGCTTATATTTTTGATCCTGGAAATGCCCCAAGAAGGGGCAGGGGCACCACCAAATTTTTTTAATGTTGAGGGAAGGGCGCAGGGAATGCAGTAACCCACTGGCATCATTAAAAGCACATTACGACCTCTGGGTCATTAAATCCATCACCCCAGGACAGCTTAACATATTTTTTAAAGCACTCTGAGCTGGAGGTGTATGCTCTTCACCTGGAGTGCAGGGCCACTTGTGGTGGGTTCTATGGATGCACTTTGTGACATGAAGAATGTTAAAAGAAAGACTCAATGACATGTTGATTATTTTAATTTTAAATAAGGCTTTTTTAAATAAATGATGACAATCACTTTTATTATACATTGCAATGTGTGAATTTATATAACATACAATTGATTATAATTGTTGATGACTTTTTGACAAAGATAATAGTCTGCTTTATACATATTAATATGCTAACCCTTTCATAAAGACAGTAGGTCCACTTTTTATATTTTGGTGTTCTAATTATCCTTAAACAAAGTCATCAGGTTTGCCTTTCTTAAAATGAGACCCTTTATTCATTTATATTCTAACATCACATAGTCAGCTGTGCACACCTGTGGCAGTTTGGGCACAGGTCAGGCCCTGCACCCAACCTCACGCCACGGCTATGCGAGGTAAGGGGTTAGGCGTCAGTCAGGGTTTAGGCACAGGACTTGGCTTGAGGCCAGACTTTGTACCCAACCGCACATGGCAGAAGGCTGTGCACTGTGGGGGGGGGGTACCCTTGGGAGCTTGGGTGCAAGCTGACAGTTGCGCACACCCACCCCACACAGTGCTGTACATCTTACTTTGCATTAAAAAATATTGAAATTCACTGAAAAAACAAAGGTTAAAGTGATGTTATAGTTAGGTATAGTAATAATATCTGACTATGCATTAAAAAACATCAGAAATACAATGGTTAAAGTGATGTTATAGTTAGGTGAGAATATCAGTTAAAAGTAATGTTTTAAACTAAAAAGACACTGAAATTTAACAGTTATAGTTATTTAAAAGTAACTATAACTCACGTCCTCTACATGCACTACTGATGACCTTACACGTTTCAATACTCATTTCATGTTCTATGACATCAATGATAACATTACTGATGACAACTGAACTGACACTGTGCATGGGGGTGGTGTGAGTTATAGGTAGTTATGAGTTACAGGCACAAGCCTCCCTTGGAGTCCAGCCGTTCACAACCCCCCTTACACCCTACCAGTCCTCCCACTGACAATAGTCACTTGCTCATTGCAGGTGATAACCTGTCAACAGATTTTCCATTGGAAAAGAGCCTTTATTACTAATTCTGAGCAGTTATTCTACAATCCAGGGAAAAACTCATTGTGACTGGAATTTGCTGCTGAGCTGCCCTCTTGAATCATAGATTCGCCCTTTATCTCATTATACTGTATTCATAAAGAAAGCCCAAGAGGAGTGGTGTAGTACTTTTCCTGGTTTTAGTAATGAATGACTACTTTAGTAGATGCTGGTTGGGATCCAATTCTGATTCTTTTTAGCATATTGGCAGTCTTTGAAACAGTGTACTTGACTCACTAATTACTCACACTCAAAATTCTTTTTTTTTTTTTTTTAGTCCTCATTTATTAGCCAATATATTTTAGACTTAAGAAAGAAGGTATTCCGCCCATCACAAACAGCCGATTTGATGGAATCCGGTCACTCCCATAGGAGAGAAGGATACCAAGTATCTCCAGATTCACCCCTATGGCTTCCCCCGTAATGATTCCAACCTCAATCTTAGTTCTTTTATTGGAGCAATGCCGTATCTGCCAATACACTCCATTAATGACATGTTCTTAATCATCGGACCCAGAAAACAAAAATAAGAATAGACAGTGGAGGCGCTTCACAGGGAGACCAACATATTCATATATCAAAGCAATAAATCTAGAAATCAACAAAGACTAACTACAAAAAATTTATGTATATTCTTAATTATCCTTAAACAGAAAGACTCCTATCCACCCAGTTATCCCAGATTTCCCAAAATTTGTTTTTTTGTTCTTTGTCCCAGATTGATCTAAGTTTGATATTCTCTGAATCGAAAATATCCATTCCTCTTCTATAGGAGGACAAGCTAAAATCCATTTAATACACAACTCTCTTCTAGCTAGAAGAATCAGAGTGAAAAACAGTGCTCTGTGCTTTTTTGTTAGAAAGCCTCCGTCTAACTCCCTCGGGAGTATCCCAAAAATTATGGAAACAGTTGTTAATTTTATTTCAAATCCCATAATATCTGAGATGGTCTTACCCACTTTCTGCCAAAAGGAAGATATTACCGGGCAACTCCAGAACATATGCACCTCATCAGCCTTGTCTTCTCCACACTTTGGACACTTCTTAATTTCTCTCATTCCCATCTTCGATAATTTCTTAGGAGTCCAATAGGCTTTATGTACTGTGAAGAGGTGATTCTTTTTTAGAGGTGCAGCACTTACATAAGACCATAGAAAAGACATAGATACTTGCCCGATGTTATCGAGGTCTTCATCTTCTAGCAGGTCTTTCTTCCAAATTTCATCAAACGAAGTCTTCATCTCTTCTCCGTTTTGGACTAATAACCAATACCACTCTGATACTTCTTTTGTCTTTTTCTGATAAGAACATATTTTTGAGGCCAAATCCAGGTTGCCTTTTAGGTCTTTACTTATAGACTTTACCCAACTATTCAGCTGATAATATTTGAACCTAGAAACTAAGTTTTCACATATCGCCGAAAAGTGAGGCCAAGAGATCAGTTCTGCATCAACGATTAATTGCCCCCAAGTAGTAATGCCACAAGCACGGAGAGGAATTGCCAGGGCATCTTCCATACATATAGGCATTCCTGGGGAATCCCAGACTGGTGCTACCTCATTGTAATACGGAATTTTTAGAAGGCCTCTTATCTGAGACCAAAGCTTCATAGCTGATACCAAAATCTTCAATTTAACCTTCTTGAAGTATTTTGGATGTCCAAATTTTAAAAGAAAGCACCCTGCTTGTTTAGAGACCTCTGTTGTAAGAGCTTTAAAAAGTGGGGAAAAAGATTCAGCTTTCCAACAATAATTGTCTAAAATTTTTTAGATGGAAGGCACAAAAGTATAAATATAAATCTGGAGTCGCTATGCCTCCATAGGCTTTTTTCTTTCTAAGTTTCTTTAACGCAATTCTGGGATGTTTATCTCCCCAGATAAAACTTGAAAAGAAGCCCTGCACCTTTTTAAACCAAACTTTTGAGAACTCTAGGGGGATAGTATTAAATAAAAATGTAAATTTTGGCAGAATAGACATTTTCAATAAATTGGATTTGCCTAATAATGAAAGTGGAAGCCCCCCCCATGTTTGAACACTCAAAATTCTTAGAGGAACCGGAATCATGAATCATGCACACTATGCTGTGCCCTGCCCATGGGAGGTGAGCGCCGGAGTGAATGCTGGAGAGACACCAAGGAGAGATCGAATCACTGCACACCTGCTGCCCGACCCATGGCCCATGTCCATGGCTTATGGCTTGACTTGGTTGCTGAGTCGCACAGCTGCTGCAGTCCCGGTCCTGGTGTCCTGGAGTTCTCACAACTTTCCCCCGGAGGTAGGGAGAACTTTATGCACCTGCGCCTATCCATTGTTACGGACTTTCATCACTTTATGTGGAATGTAGTTCAAGTCTAGGAGGCCAAAAGTAGCCCAGGGGAGGGGTAGTGTGTTAGAAATTGGGGTCTCTAGTTGGCAGAGGTAGGTACCTTTGTCCAAGTAGGGACCCTTCTTCCTAGTCAGGGTAAGGGGGATACACTTCTAAAATAACCCCTGCTCACCCCCTTGGTAGCTTGGCACGAGCAGACAGGCTTATCTCAGAGGCAGTGTACATACAGTAATACAGGGAAAATACTACAAATGGACACCACACCAGTTTAGAAAAATAAATAATCTTTATCTAAACCAAAACAAGACCAAAACGACAAAAAATCCACAATACAGTACTAAAAATATGATTCTTAAAAGGTAGAAACAGTTGTGTTCCAAGAAAATGTTGGATGCAACACTTTTACACAAAGAACCTTGGATGCGTCGAAAATGCAAACAAGAAAGGGTCGCAGGGAAAGTGATGCATTGGTTCCTTGCTCTGGGGGAAGTGATGCATCGGTTCCTTACTGCTGCACAGGGGAGGTGATGCGTCGGTTCCTTACCGGAGGGGAGGTGATACGTCGGTTTCTTACTGCGTGGAGAGGTGATGCGTCGGTTTCTTACTGTGTCCCCCAAAGATGCAACAGACTTGATGATTCGATGCGATGCGTGACAATCCAGTTACGATGCGATGCGTGAAGACCCGAAATGCGCTGCGAGGATTTCAGCTGCGTCCCCTCGATGCATCAGTTTTTCTCCAACAGGGCCTGCGTCAGAATCGGTGCGGTGATCTCGGACGTTGGAAATCGGTGCACAGGATTTATTGCACGACAGACACTTCAGCCGCGAGCAGGCGCTGTGTCTATTCTTCGGGGGCGGCGATGCGTTGGAAATTTCTTCTCGCTCTGCTGCAATGCGTCGGAAACAGGCGATGCATCGATTTTCACAGTTCTTGCAGTTTCCAGTCCCAAAACAACCTCCAGAGGCCCAGTAGACTGCAGGCACCTCTCAGCAGGTCAGAACTCCCAGCAAAGGAGTTCAGAGGGGACTGGGGGTGAAGTCTTTGTGTCCCTGAGACTTCAGAACAGGAGGCAAGCTCTATTTCAAGCCTTTGGAGATCTTCCGCAAGCAGGGGACACAGGAAACAGCAAAGTCCTTCTCCTTTCCTTGGCAGAAAGTTGCCACTCCAGGCCATCCCCAGACAGCAAACAGCACAGGGCCAGTATTCCTCCTCAGTTTCTCCAGCTCCTCTCCTTGGCAAAGGTTCATCTTGATTTCCCAGAAGTGATCTTTGAAGTCTTTTCTATCCCTGAGACTTCCAACAGGAGGCAAGCTCTACTTCAATACTTGGAAAAAAAATCCATCAGCAGGATGATGAAAGCACAGTCCAGTTCTTTCCCTGCCCAAGACAGAAGCAACCACTGCAGGCCAACCCCAACAGCACACAGCACAGAGGCAGTACTACTCCTCCAGCTTTCCTGGTTCTTCTTCCTGGCAGGCTCCTTAGTTCAGCAGTAGTCTAAAGTTCTGGGATCTGGGCCCCAATATTTATACAGCAATTCTCTTTGTTCTCTGGTGGCAAAGAAGCCCTGTGCTCAGTCAAAACCAGTTCTGTCCTCTCTGATGCAGCTTCCCGGCAGGAGGTGGAAACTGCATTGTGTAAGGCAGACCAGGCCTATTCAGGTGTGAAAGGAATCTCCTCCCCCTACTCTAAATGCAGCCCAGGTTCATTCAGCCCAGCTCTGACTCATTCAGAAAAGGCAGGACACACATCAACCCTGCCCCCACCCGGTGGCCATCTGAGAGAATGCACATCCCCAGCCCCTGTCATTCAAGAGCCAGACAGTCAATCCACAAACCAGCAGACCCACACAGGATGGCTAAGCAAGAAAATACCCACTTTCTAAAAGTGGTATTTCAAACACACAATATAAAAATCATCTTTACTAAAAGATGCATTTTTATAATCTGAGTTCAGGCATACTACACTCCATATTTCTATCTTGTCCCAATGGGAAGCTATATTTATAAAATGTTATAAATTAACTCCCATTCTATTCCAAGGGACAGATAGCCTTTCAATAGTGAAAAACGAAATTGGCAGTATTTGACTATCAGGACATGCCACACACATCAGGGCATGTCCTACCTTTCACAAACACTGCACCCTGCCCACAGGAGTACCTTGGGTCTACCTTAGGGGTGACTCATATGTTAAAAAAGGAAGGTTAGGGTTGACATGGCAGTACCAAACTGCGCACAGACTCTGCAGTGGCAGGTCCGAGTTACCTTTAAAAAGGCTGCTTGTGTGGGTGGCACAATCAGTGCTGCAGGCCCACCACCAGCATTTGATTTACAGGCCCTGGACACACGCAGTGCACTGTACTAGGGACTTAGTAGAAAATCAAATAACCAATCATGGAAACACCAATCCATCATAACAATTTACAGGCAGAGCGTATGCACTTTAGCACTGATCAGCAGTGGTAAAGTGCCCAGAGTCATAAAACCAACAGAAACAGGTCAGAAACAGAAGGCCAAAAAGCAAAAAGTTTGGGGATAAACCCGCTGGACAAGCCAGGTCTAGCATAGTGTATGTGTTCAGGCAAGGGGCTGATGACTCCTTTCTCCAGTGGAAAATAGTTTGGTGCAGCTTGCTGGGCTTGTTGGTGGCGAGCCATGAGCAAAGCCCCTCTCTGCCTGCACCAAATCATTGTTTCAGGCAAATCAAATCAAAAATCATCCTTATTCAGTCATTGTAGGACCATAAAAGCACAGAATAAAACATTTACATCTTCAGAAATATAAATAACACTCTAAAAGCATCATACAACAAATAGTCATTAAAGTGCATAGGTTCTTCTCAATTTGATAGCAGCAATGATATAGCTGAGAACACCATTGCAAACATCATGTGATTCTAAACTTTGCAGATAGATCAATCACACTTTGTAAGAATTAAGGTGCTTATGCAGTAGGGCAGGGTGTAAAAAAGCGCAATCTAAAAGAGTCATATAAAGTACAAAAGAACATACAATGAACAGTTGATTGGGCAGTAACACAGTCACAGGGGCAAAGTGGGAGGGAGGGAAACCAGGTACCAGCTAGTGGAAAAGCCACAACTATGTTTAGTCTAAATCTAATGAAATAAAATCTGTACTCTGGATTTACTATCCAATTCAGACAAGGCTCCATATCAGATGATGTGAATATCTGGATACATCTTGTAACTGTAGGCATATCAATGAATGTTTCTAGTCCAGTTCCCTCTTTGTAGGTTTCATAGCTCCCCTTGACTTCCATTTAAAGATCAGGGGTTATACTTCGTGGTGACTCAAAGAGATGACTGTACCCTAGGCTATGAAAGGTGTTTCACACATAAGCCAACCATGGGATAACAGTCATGTTATGTAATTTTAGACAATCTAGTAATATCTTCCACGAGAAGTCTGCATTCGGGGAGCTCCATAGCGTTATCCATAATAAAGGAGGTGCCATGGAGATCCGGTCCTCCATGAACTCTATACCCAATTCCAGATGTGCAATAAGGCTTGAAGAGGATTTAGGAATGGCCAGAAGCCTGCACATAAACCTATTTTCGACTACTTGATGGTTTGTGCAGGCAGTACAGGCTCAGACTCCGTTTCCATAAGTGCCCACCGATAGGCACTTGCTTTTATAAAGTTGGACCATTTCGTATACGGGCATGTAGCCTAGCCTTTTTGCAAATCTAAATATTACATCTTCTGCTGAGTGCATTGATTAAGGTGCCTGTCCCACAATCCATTTGCCTCCAATAAAATTCAGAGGTAATTAAAAAAAGCAACTGTGTCCCCCCAATAAAAAATGGTTTTGACTTGGTGTGTTTTTGACCACTGGTCATAATAAAAGATTTTGACTGATTTACATTAAGTTTTAATCTCAGCATAAAATTGTTAAACCAATTCAGGAGCTTTTGGAGGGTGTTTGCAGTCAGACCTAAGAGACTCGCGTCATCGACATAAAGCAGCATGGGGACTGCCTGCATGGCAATCCTAGGGACATCATCACTGCAAGCCCTTAATGTGGTGTCTAGGGAATTGATGTATAATAAAAAAAAGAAATGGCACCAATGTGCAACCCTGTCTCACCCCTCTTGTCATATTCATTGGGGCTGTACAAACCCCATACTGTGTAAAGCGCAAACTCATTGTTAATTCCCAATGCATGCATTTTACCAGATCCACAAGAGGGGGCGTCAATACCCGCCTGCGCCATTAGGTTCCATGAACGGCTCCTATCAACAAGGTCAAAAGCACAGGAGAGGTCCATAACGACATATGTATGGCCCCTTTCCTGGCTTTGGCATATTTGCCTATGATGAGAGTTAGGTTAAGGGTTTTTTCTACAGTCCCTTTCAGGCAAAGTGGACAGCACCGAGCGTCCAGTCAATGCCAAGACGAGGGGGGCTATTGGAGCACTGGCGCTCTTGTGCTTCCCCTTGTTGCCGTGTTGTTGAGCATGCTCCCTCAACAGCTCTGGGAAGAAGGCAGCACCAGATCATGGCAAGACAGTAGATAAACAGTATATAAACAGCGATACCCACCAGTAATCACTCAGCAAGCAATGAGGGGGACAACAAGAAAGAAAAAAAAGAAGGAGAAACCTAGAGGGTGGATTAAAATCCCCAAGCCCTCGAGCACAGTTCAACTACTTGGTAGCTCAGATTAACTATTGGCTAAATCCAGCAGAGTCTGCCTCATTAGAGCATATGTGCAGAAGAACTATATCCAAAAGACAAAAAGGATCACTTACAGGCACAAAACAGGCTCAATATCAAAGGATTAACTAAGGTGTGGTGTAGATTAGTTACCTTCACTGTAGGTGCTGAGCCGCGGGTTAGCAGAGATGGCCTGTCTAGGTTCAGATGCAGTTTGAATGCCTTGCATGAGCTCCCCCTCCTTTGTATTTGCATCTACTACTTCAAAATAACTAAAATATATAAACGAAACCACAAAGAACCATTTTTGAACCCACAATGAGGTTGGGTCGTTCCTGAGGGCTGCTACAATCACAACCTAAATGGATGAAAACAAAAATGAATAAATCCGCATCAGCCACTGACTTAGACACCCTTCCATTGGTTAATAATTGGGCTAGGCAGGGTTCTGCCCTGTCTGAAGCCATGGTATGGTCACCAAACCACAACAGCAGCATTGCTACTCAACCTACCATGGTGGACTTTTTCAAATATTAAAAAAAAAACATCTAAAGTGGAAGAAAGCTTCCCAAACACTTTTATATTAACAGAAATAAGTCCCAACAAACATGTACCATGTAATGGACTGGACACTCTTGGTCTGGCTTCTGCAAGTAGGCTACCGTCTGAATGTGGTGCACGAGGTAGCTCAAGAAAACCACCTGCAGAAAAAGTTGCACCATCTGATCTTGACTCAGGCTCTGGTACACTGATTGTAAAGGCTCAAGTTCATTTTGAACACGGTTCTTGCACTCTACTTCTCCTAAATCAAGTGTTGCTCCCGTGTTAAGCTCGAAACTGCAAAAGCAGTGGAAAGAGATATTGCAAGAAACACATTTGTCCACTGTGCAGGATATAATAAATCTGGATCAGGCAATATTAAATCTGGATGGGAGTTCAAATCTGATCGATACTGTTATCACCTTATCAGCCTGACCAGATTTAATTTTAAGACAACACGTCCCTTCTCCTACTGGGATACCTCTGACAACATCACCACTAAAGTCAGTACCGAGTGTCAATATTACTCAGGCAGCACAAGATGTAAGAAGCTGTAAAAGGCCAAAGGACAAGTACATTATGAATCTCAAAAGGGAATATCTTTGGTGGAGACTTGTAATCATTAATAGAAAATTTCCCGGCTAGATCTAATCGAAGAGGACTCCCCATTGCATCAATTTATAATAAATAGTACTTGAACAAGCATAACCAACTAAAGAAGGCTCTAAATAGAGTAACAAGAATAGCTCATCATCAAGCATATTAAGCCACAAATGCTGAACAAAAGTGCACATTAAAATCACTGAGAAGGGAATATGAACTAGAGATTTGGAAGGCAAAAAGAGCACATCATGAGGTGATCTGGGCTAAGCTACGCTATGCCAGTAAGACCAACCACATAATGGTGTTTTGGAGAACTATCAATGAATTGGACAACGGTGGCTGTAGGGCTAATAGTGCTAATATTCCTGAATCTGGTTGGGAAACTTTTATCCCTCGTCTGTACTTCAGCACCCTGAATCTATTTCA
This sequence comes from Calotriton arnoldi, assembly GCA_963921515.1. NCBI lineage: Eukaryota > Metazoa > Chordata > Amphibia > Caudata > Salamandridae > Calotriton > Calotriton arnoldi. The sequence goes on from CAWUFW010013146.1 coordinate 133,245, forward strand.
GATGATGACATACAGTGGGAAATACCAAACCGGGCTGCTCTAAGCGACTCAAACCAACTTTCCTTGGGGATCGGGTGTCCTTGTACAGAGATGTCCTCATCGATTGAGCAAATGACTGACGAATTGATTATCACCTCTTTAAGCAGTATCAGATCAAGTGGAGCACCAGGTCCCAACGGCCTCCCAACACTGTTTTCAAACTCAGGCCAGAACTGTGGGCATCTGTATTGACTCCAATATATAATGAGATCTCATCGACTAGACTTATCCACGATTTATGGCAAGGGAGTATTCTGCACCAATTTATAAGAGTGGACCTTCAGAAAATACAGACAACTACCTGCTAATAGCCCTAACCGACATCGATGCAAAGTTCTTTGCATTATGTTTACTCAAGGACCTCGAAGAGTGGGCTGCGTCGATCAATATAATCCCAATATACCAATCGGGTTTCCAAAAAGGCCAGTCAACTTCTACAAATGGATTGTCTCTCACTTTAATGGCAAAGAGAGCAGTTTATAAAAGGAAAAAAGTATTCATCTGCTTTGTTGATTTGAAAGCCTTCTTTGACATCATTCCACGTAAGTTGCTATGATCCCGGCTTGCAGCCTGCAATGTGCCACCCAAACTCCTTGATGTGATTATATGCCTATATACCATCACATGTGTCCAGGTGAAGATGGGAGATGGCAACAACGTGACTCGGCTATTTGACACCTTTGGCCGCCTAAAGCAAGGTTACGTGCTAGCACCAGGTCTTTTTAATCTCTTCATGGCCGATCTACTTGTCCATCTGCATAAAGTAAATGCACACTCACCCAACCTTGCAGGATGTAATATAAAATTCTTACAATATGCCAATGACACCGTACTACTGCGCCATACTCCAATAGGCCTTCAACGGTTAATTGAGTCCTTTGATTAATATATAACAGAAAACCAGTTAAAGATGAACATAAAGAATATAATGGTAATAGAGTGAATTACTCTGAAGTCCTCAGTAAGGGACTTAGGAAGAATGGCAATCGAATCAGTCAGGTCACCCAAATACCTAGGAATCACACTTGATGAAAGAGAATTGTTCAAAGGCAACTTTAACACCTTAAGGGACAAAGCCACTTCCCTAATTTTTGCCTTCAGAACCTTGAGGGACAGGCTATCATTACCCAGCCACAAACATTTGGTAAAAATCATGAATTCGAAGCTGGTCCCTGCATTAGCTTATGGCTAGGTACAAAACAAAAACGTAGCAGTGCACCGCCGCAAATAACGAGAGCAATAAAGAGGAGAAAAACAAACCAAATCAAACAAACTTTATGTGAATCTTGTCTTTATTTTCTTCTTTTTCTTAAAAAGTGTCACACCCATATACTGAAGTCAGCCAACGCGTTTAGTCCATAGCAATGGGCTTCTTCATGGCTGTAATACAATGAATATATAACATGTAAAAAACTCATCACACAAGACTGAACATACAGTTTACATAACACATGATACAATACTCACAATGAGTAACAGAAAACATTTGTGAAGCATATACAAGTCCAAGTATAAACACCCCCATGGAGAGACACTAACAACTATATTTTACACATAACAGAAAAGAACTGCCAATACACACAAAATTTAATATATGTCAGAAAAAGACCTGTGGAGGGGGTGAAGGAAGTAGCAGATGGGGGGGGTTATGAAAGGAAGGGGAGGAAATGAGAAAAAAGGGAAATGGGGAGAGCTGGGCAACATCATATCAAAACAATACATATGCATATATAAATATCCCAAGTGGCTATTAGGATCTAAGAAAGCAGTACATGCATATTACAAATGATAATCATGAACCAAATCAGACGTAAGCACTGGTGTATTATTAACACCTTTTAGATATATTGCCATAATTCTTTATTCTAATGCTAAGGAAAATGATCAACATTGGATTGCAAATATTCATATCATAACACAATAGAAATGTGAGGAGGTAAGAAGGAATCTGCATGTTATAGATGCCAAAAGTTATACAATGTATATGTGTTTCTATATCCCATGGAGCAAAAAAGTTGAGTGGAGGAAAAGTAAATATTGAAATGTGAGGAAAAAGAGAAGAATGTATTTATAAGGGACCGCACACTCATGTACACAACAGAACTTGAACTAATTTCCTCAGGATGACACAAGCCAGCAAAAGCAAGAAATTATTATTAAACAATGTACATATTTTTATAATCTGTTGCAGCAAACTGGGAGGCAATAAGGACCCTACTCAATGACCATACAAAGAATAACAAAACTCGATACACTACTATTACGTACAAAAATATTGACTCAAGGTACTCAACCAAATATGCAGCGTCAAAGTGTCATTCAAATGGTCCAAAATTATTCACTGGCTGTATGTATCATTCTATAAGAGACAACAGCAAGAATTCATGCCATTGCAAAAAAATTAGCTATAAGAAATCACACAGTCCTGTCGGGAGGGCTGTAAAGAGAAAACAGGAAGCACCAGGAAGTAGCTATATAATGATCCTGAAAGGTAAAACGGATATACCTACCCGGCAGTATCTTTCCCTCAGGTCCAAATATCACTATTGGATTGGAAATAACACGCAGCAGTAATCCCTAAGGTGGGGATAGTGTAAACAAGGAATGGCCGAGCCACTAAGCCCAGTAAAGCACCTATAAAGTATAAACATGAAAAAATTATATACAATAAACAAATAAAGAATATACAAAAGGACATAGGAAAATAAAGAAAATAAAAGAACAAGACAGAAGATAAAATGAATATTACAAAAAATATATGTGTAAAGTACAAGAACAGAAAAAGCAATATTGTTTTATATGTCGAGTCGCCCCAAGAATAAATCGCAGTGTGGGCAGTCAGAAAAGCGATGAAACAAGTTGCCAGAATCATGATTAGCAATCCCAAACAATGAAGTTGCAAACATAGCACCTAGTCATTTGAATAAATGTAGCCCGCAATTGCAATTCCTACTAAAAGAATAAAACAAGCAGAGAGAGAAGCCCCAGCTGGCATTTTTTGAGGTCATGCAGAAAGTTTTGAAAACTCCTGCCTTCACTATCTTAGTCGACAGTAATGATCGCAGCACACTGCGATGTCCAAAATGGCAATATGGTTATTTGTTTCAGAAGTCAAGTGTTAACGCAGACCAGCTAACAAAATGACTATCAGTAAAATGCAATATAGGATACAGAAACGAATGTCCCGACTGCGTGGTAAACACCAGGGGCACCAAAAGTCATTATGCAGAAGAACAGCACAACTTGAAAACAATCAAGCCATGATATGTACTTCGATGGGTGCTCGCACTGCAAATAACCCATCCGATCTGCCCGAATGTAGCATTTGTACGGGAAAGAACCCGAATCGGGCGCTACCTTCCTATTTGAAGGCCACGTTAATTGGCCTCCAACTATGGCACACCTGGGTAGTGGTCAGGAGGTCAAGACCTGTAAACAATGAAGTAGTGCATGTGTGTGTGCGTGTTATAGGCTGATATTGCCTAAATGAGCCAGACATGTAAACATAATAGGAGAGATAGTAAACATTCACAACAAAGATGGGGAACATATCAGACCGATGTCAAACGCATATTTGGTTTGTTAATAATCAAAAAGTCATAAGAACATACAACCATGAGGGAGAAAAATGTGAAAGATAAAAGAAAATAATAATAAGAATTAAGAAAAGAAAGAAGAAAATAAAGGCATCATTTCCTCAAATGTAATACAGAACACATGAGAATTTTAGAAAACAGAAAAAATAAACCACAAATATCATGCATGTGATGTAAAATACTAAAATGGATGACTTATGTTATGCCCAGTATCAATAAGTGGGTATCTGAAGAGCTTATACATAAAAGACGGCCCCCATCATATGTTGCATATACAATCCTAGATCGACCTTACAAAAAGTAATGCATTTCTTCATCTATATTGTGACCCATCTCCTCACTGCACAAGTGCCTATTAAAGCAGCCTCCTTCCAGCATAAGGACAGTTCCCTATCCCCTCAGGATCCTGGGGTACAAGATTAATGCCATGGAACCAGATCCCACTGTTATCCGCATGGTGTTCCATCATGTGGAATGTCATTGGGTATTACACATCCTTATTGTGTATAGCCCTGACATGGTCTTTGTTGCAGGTTTTAAGTGCTCTCACAGTGCTGCCCACATTAATTATGTCACAGATGCAACCAATTATATAGACAACAAATATGGACTTGCAATTGATAAATGTGGAATCTCATACTTCTTTGGTGGTGTTATAACAGAATCGTTTACTTTTGGTTTTACCAAATCTGCACCTGTTGCATTCCTGACACCATTTTCTAAGGTGTCGATGACAATTTATTGGACCAGCAACAAATGAAAGCCCTTAAATCCGTCTTCAAGATCGCAATGAACATTGGCCATGCTGGAATTTGGTTGGAGGTCGGGCCTACCAAGCCAAATATTAGTGAGAAAGTCTGCCTTTTTAAAAAGCTTACATATCCTACTTTTATCTGAACCTTGTTCCCTAGCCAAACTGTGATGGCAAGAACTTACAAATCATGATTCTTCAAGTGTTTGAAGATCTTACTTACCTGAGTGCCTCAACACTTTTAAGTGCCAGTTATTCGGGCTCTGACAATAAATAAAGCCTCATTTAAGATCATTTTAAATTGAGCTACAAATGTTTTATCTTTTATAAAGGTTAAAGAGGCCATAGCAGCAAAAAGATATGCCTGAACTGTTATCAATTCATTTGTAAAACTTGAGGTCCAGCCTTACCTATGGGTGCATCTACCAACACACATGAGGGACTTATTTCACAAGTTAAGACATGGTAGGTACCCATCCAAGGATGGCACCCCCAGGTGGGTGCAATAATGGCAAACAAACTGTTGCAGGCCGTGTGGCTGTTCAAAGGAATCTTTATTGCACATAGTTTCTGTATGCCCTCATCTACTACAAGCAAGACAAACTCTATTAAAACCATTGTTCATTGAATTTGGTGTGAGAACATGCTGCCAAGCCCTTTTTCTTTGTTTATCTGGAAAATCAATCTCTCTGATTCGTCGCCTTATCAAGTATTTGCTTTTGGTGGAAAACATGTTAACTATGACCTAACAATCTCTACTGATTACCATGGTGCTATTTGTCATGAAATGATGAACTTTAATTTTAGCTTTATCTAGAATTCTTTGGAACTGTCAAACCTTGCTCAAACCTGCTTTTGTTTGCAATTTGTAACAAATAGTGGTGGATTGTGTGGTCCACAAAGAGTCAAAAACCCTCAAGCGTTTTTATTATTCTCAAAATTAGTTTTAAATAGATGCAGTTTTGGGGTAGAATAAGCAAGGCTAATTCAGTGTTCACTGTTTTAATAAGGATGTTATTATTGATGCACTTTAGCAATACTTTGCACTAACCTTTGAACAAGGATAGATATCTATTTTTTTATGGATCTTGACTGATCAGAGTGATTTTAGTATTTTTTTTTAAATCCATTCTTTGCACAATTATATATATTGTTCTTGGATATGAATTTCTAATCAAATTGCCACCAACGCATCACAATGTGTTTTTAGTTTTATGTACACTGTAATGTTTTTTATTACTCAGACAATAAATAAAATTTACTTTACAGTATACCACCATATGCTGCTATCAACATTAGTGTACATAGGCATAAGAGGGACAGAAATGTTTTCGTGTCTCTATGTAAGTTATCAAACCATATAAATCATCAAACCATAACTTATGGCATTCCACAGGGCTTAGCCCTAGGAGAAACCCTTACCAATATGTACACTTTGCAACTGCATGTCTGTTAAGAGCGCATGTCTTTTCTTTCTACATATTTGTGAATGACACAGAAATATTAATGAAAAAAGATGTAATTTCGAATGACATTGCAGCTATATGTGTGTCTTTCTGCATGCTACCATGGCATCAAAGCATGCTTAAATAGATGAGCACTGTAAGAATTCAAACGTCAGGGCCTATGTTCAGTCTTTGTAGGTTATGGGTAGGTATCATGTCATGTAGTGTAGGCAGCAGGTTTTTCTGCATCGGAACTTCAGACCAATCTGGCAAGATTAGGATTATCCTATCTCTGGACTTCTTGATCTTGATGAGGGCATTTGGAGTCACTAGTATCAACGGGAGAACTCCTTCTACTGCAAATCGTTACTGAACAACTGATGAAAAGACGATTGCTCTTCTGGGGTGGTCTTGAAGAATCTAGTTGTTATGTATGACTATATTTTGATGTCTTTGTTTATGAACAAATCTATTTGCAGAGAATCCTAAATGAAGGTAATTTCTTTTTGCCATTTAGAACTAATTTGTAATTTTCTAAACTCATTGCATCTATTTCTACATTAAGGACACTTTGACAATATATATAAGGTGCTATCCCAATGAATGGAAGATGGTCACAATTTTAAAGTATTTCCAGAGCTCTTTAATTTCCTTCTTTTATTGATATAAACTCTCTGGCTAACGCATATATTGCAATCGCAGATCACTTCCTCAGGGTCACAAATTGTCAAGTTTTATGACTAAAAACAAAAATACAAACAATACAATGATTTTTCTAAACTCAAATAGATTACTCAAAAAGACCTGTAGTACATTTCGAGCAGTATCTGCCATTATATACATATTTATCCACCACAACCTACTGTTGACTAAATAGTCACAATTACTCTTATTTTACTGGATGATACCAAAACAGTATTACTTAGAAGTCTGGATTCCAAAAAACATGATCTATTTTACACCAGTTAGTATCACCATTATTTCAAAGTATTCATTACTATACAAAAAACTGTAAAATGTAAACATTACAATCATGTCATCAAATGATTTAAGTCAATAAGCCCCAAGAGAATCTATCTTTCCATTTATTTGATGTATTTAACAGTCTATCATTGCTTAAATACTCCTTCATTCATATGGTACCTCCTGGTAATTAAAATGAAACTCACAAAAGGAACACATAATCACCCCTGTGTTAAACACTGACTAAGCAAACACAAAGAGATGATGGACGGAGTGCTGAAACTTTTCAAACACTCACACCCAGTCACAGATCTGGGTTGAATCCATCATCATTCTTTAGCTCACTTCGAGACCCCAGTTCAGACGCAGCTATATGCAAATCAGTCTTGACCCTGTGCCTCATGGGAACAGTCCAGCCCGAACTGCCATGCCATGTCTTTCCTGGACCAGAAACAGCATCCTGGCACCGGTTTCGGGGTAACACCCCTCATCAGCCAGGCTAGCTTGAATCCAGTGGCAATGTGAGCAAGGGACACATGTCTGGGCATACCCTGCCAACTTAGGGCGAATAAGGCAAACACAAGGAGAAGATGGACGGCGTGCTGAAACTTTTCAAACACTCACCCCTAGTCACAGATCTGGGTTGAATCTATCATTCTTTAGCTCACTTCGCCACCCCAGTTCAGACACAGCTAGATGCAAATCAGTCTTGACCCTGTGCCTCATTGGAACAGTCCAGCCCGAACTGCCAAGCCATGTCTTCCCTGGATCGGAAACAAGCATCCTGGGACCGGTTTCGGGGTGACACTCCTCATCAGCCAGGCTAGCTTGAATCCAGTGGCAAAGTGAGCAAGGGACCCACGTCCGGGTATACCCTGCCAACTTAGGGCGAACAAAGCAAACACAAGGAGATGAAGGCCCAGATATCTGTACTGGGGTGAATGTGTGACATTGTTCTACATTCTGTCCATCAATTGTTCTTTTTGCATTTGTCACCCCGAGTGGGACGGGTATGCCCAGACGTGGGTCCCGTGCTCTCCATGCCACTGGAGTCAAGCTATCCTGGCTGATGAAGGGTGAAACCCCGAAACCGGTCCTAGGATGCTTGTTTCCAGTCCAGGGAGGACCTGGCCTGGCATTTCGGGCTGGACTGTTCCCATTGGGTGCAGGGTGAAGACTGATTTGCATATGCCTGAGTTCAAACTGGTATGGCATGGTGAGCAAAAAAACGATGGATTTAGGCCCAGATCTCTGTACTGGGGTGAATGTATGACATTGTTCTACATTCTGTCCATCAATTGTTCTTTTTGCAATTGTCACCCCGAGTGGGATGGGTATGCCCAGACGTGGGTCCCGTGCTCTCCATGCCACTGGAGTCAAGCTATCCTGGCTGATGAGGGGTGAAACCCCGAAACCGGTCCTAAAATGCTTGTTTCCAGTCCAGGGAGGACCTGGCCTGGCAGTTTGGGCTGGACTGTTCCCATGGAACGCAGGGTCAAGACTGATTTGCATATGGCTGGGTTCCATCTGGTATGGCATGGTGAGCAAAAAAACGATGAATTTAGGCCCAGATCTCTGTACTGGGGTGAATGTATGACATTGTTCTACATTCTGTCCATCAATTGTTCTTTTTGCATTTGTCACCCAGAGTGGGACGGGTATGCCCAGACGTGGGTCCCGTGCTCTCCATGCCACTGGAGTCAAGCTATCCTGGCTGATGAGGGGTGAAACCCTGAAAACCGGTCCTAGGATGCTTGTTTCCAGTTCAGAGAGGACCTGGCCTGGCAGTTCGGGCTGGACTGTTCCCATTGGGCGCAGGGTTAAGACTGATTTGCATATGGCTGGGTTCAAAGTGGTATGGCATGATGATCAAAAAAACGATGGATTAAGGCCCAGATCTCTGTGCTGGGTGAATGTATGACATTGTTCTACATTCTGTCTATGAATTGTTCTTTTTTGCATTTATCACCCCGAGTGGGACTGGTATGCCCAGACGTGGATCCCGTGCTCTCCATGCCACTGGAGTCAAGCTATCCTGGCTGATGAGGGGTGAAACCCCGAAACCGTTCCTAGGATGCTTGTTTCCAGTCCAGGGAGGACCTGGCCTGGCAGTTCGCGCTGAACTGTTCCCATTGGGTGCAGGGTTAAGACTGATTTGCATATGGCTGGGTTCAAACTTGTATGGCATGGTGAGCAAAAAAACGATGGATTTAGGCCCAGATCTCTGAAATGGGGCGAATGTATGACATTGTTCTACATTCTGTCCATCAATTGTTCTTTTTGCATTAAACACCAACTATACAATAATTTAAGGTTGATTGCTGTGACATGAGAAATCCTTTCAATTTATCCAAAATATTCTATCTTTGTGTGGCCAGGCTGAGCATGGAGCAAGATGCACTTACTTTCAGCCACCTTTCAACTCAGTTTAAATTGCTTGAAAAGCACCCTTTTCTCAGATCCAATGGGCTGCATACCTTCCTGCCCGGAGTGTGAGCTAGGCGGACCAGAGAAAAGGACAGTGACTGCTTCTAAGGCACATTTTGAATTAAATGAGCTGGCTCTAGTCCCGACTTGGACTCATGCCCGCCATCTTGGAAATGCTCAGAGAGAGTTGCCTCTCCTACCATCTAATGACAGCACCTGGGAGGACTGACTTTATCTCTGGGCTCAACTCTTAAAGATTTCTAGATGAGGGGGGATTAGATAGCCCTCCAGGGCAAAGAGAGAAGTTAGGGGGAGCCCGACCCACCCTTCTCTATGCACAAGTTGCCCCTCAGAAGAGGCCTGCTTGGTCTGGCCTATAGAGATTCATTGGCTGAGTGACCTGGGAGTATTCACAGCCATTATGCTGCCTCGCTAAATCAGCATGCAGTGGACCCCTCGATTGGAACTGTGTCAAGCCACAACAAGCTACAAGGCTCTTCATAGCACCCCCTCCAATAGCAAGCTCGGACATCCAGTGGCATCTGGCTGTGCTGGAAAGGACCTGGAGTCCCTACAGGAGAGGCACTTACGATCGACAGTATAGGTGAGACTGTGCCTTTCTCTGTTTACCACCCTCACAGGGATGCAACAGCCAATGCAGATGCATGACTCTTGGTTGCCATTCGGCCCATACAATCATGGTCTAGCACACCAGGAGGCGTTCGCCTTCATGAGGAGAGACGGCTAGCAACAATGGGAGTCCCGAAAGCTAATTAACTCTTAGTGCCAACTGCTTGCTGCCCCCAACCTCTGCAAAGCGCTGCAGGTGGTTCCAGCATCAACTTGCATAGCACACACTGATCCCCCAGAACAAAGTAAAATTTGCTCAGCACGTCTGCCCTGTTTGTCTCCAACCACTCTGTAATAAGTTGGCTCTCCACCCAACTACAGTTCGACAGAAACCTCATTCCTGAGGGGGCAACATCTGGATGGAAATTAGCGCATAATGTGATGCACTAATGTGATTCACAGAACGCACAGAGAAAAGTGCCTTTGATGACTAAGTTGTCTTTCCTCCACTTGAGTCCACGTTGTCATGTGTGTCTGAATTGTCCCTTTTATGCTGGGGGTTCTCTTGCCCCTGTTCCTTACTGTCCTGGGTCACACCATCCCATCACAACCTGTCTTGTGGCAGTGGACCCCAGTGACAGGAGACACACCCACTCTTAATTTCTGTTAACGAATAAATTAAATTTAATACTTTACAGAAGCAACTGAGGCCTCCAAGCCACCTACAAGCCATACAGCATCATAGTGTAGAGTAAGACTCAGAAGGAGAACTCTGTGGGAGAGATATGGGGTTGATCTTCCCAAGGAGGGGAGAAGGAAAACAGAACAAATGTCCACAGGGCATTGGAGGAGCCACCTCAACTCCCATAACTCAAGAATGAATGGAGCGCTTCCTTAGTGAAATCCGCATTGAAATGATCTCCATCAAGAATGATCTTAAATCTTGCATCAAGGAGAGGACCTTGAAAATTGAAGAAGGAGCTACAATACCCAAATCAGGGGGGTATTAAAGGAGCATAAGGAGACAATATAATTCATTTTACCAGGGACTTTCTCCAGGCGATCAGAGTGATCCCACAGCAGCCCCTCTCTAGCTCAATTGCGTCAATAGAACCATCTCCCTTAAAAACAGTGCTAATGCTGTACTGGGCATTCTCACACAGGTGCATTTCTTTCTTGAAAAGGAGGCCATACTGCGGACGGCAACAAGAAAGGCTGACCTTGTTTATCGAGGGTCTACCATCTGGCTCTTTCATGACCTATCCCCATAACACTGAGAACACACAGGGACTGCCGCTCAAACACAGACTTCCTCAGTGAAGGGCACACTAAATTTCTTGGGGCCATCTCTTCAGCTTAATCTTCCTATGGAATGGCAAAAAACATTTTCTACTCTAGCTCTGAGAGGCAAAGTTACTCCTAGGGCTTCCAGCAAAGCTTGCCGGTGGCGACCTCGCACAAGACCACCTTTGGTGTGTGATAGGCTCCGCCCAGAATGGAGAACAATGCAAAATCTTCTCAGAACACACAGAGGCATAGACAGAACATTAGAAAAGGCAGAAGCTTATGCAATAACCCACCTGCAAAAAATGAAAACCAAGAGTATGCCAAGAACTGTCTAAAACTGGCATGTAATGGACTACAGGCTTTGCTGACCACAGATAGAGGAGAGGAGCTGGGATTGTAATGATAAACTACCTTGCAGGGACCTGTGACAACTGATACTCCCCCCACCACATCATATCTCCTGCCTGACTTGCCCCTACTCGAACCTGCTAGGTATTCTTAACCATAGAGGGTCACACCTCTAGTTGGGGCAAATATACTTGTTTTCACACTCCTAATGATTTGGGATATTTGGTTGGGCTCGGTTGGTTATCTGTCTAATTCAATGTTATATGATTTTCCTAACTTGTTCACCTTGGCAGGGAACAGGGTGTATATGTAGACCAGGACATGGGATGAAATGCTGACCTTACATAAATGCTGCCCTCACATCTTTTCCTTTGTATGTTGTGGTGCTTTTTGGTGCTTCTGCAGGGGAATGTACTGGCCTGGGAAAACTGATGGGCGCAGCTAAATGGAATGTAATCTATGGCATCGCATGTCACTATGCTCATTCTTTAATGATGAAGGGGGATATTAATAACTTCAAACTTATCTTTTTAAATGCAAAAGGGCTTACCTCCTCAAAAAAATGCTGTTAGGCCTGGCGATACCTCCTCCACCAAGATTTCAGTATTATATTTCTCCAAGAATGCCACCTACTTAGACCACACCAATTTCGTATGAAACAGCCTATATACCAATCAATACTCGGATTCTCCCACCAGTAAAACATCAGGGGTCACCATACTATGTAAAGCACATTTAGCCAACGGCCATTAACAACATCTACCGACAAGGATGGTTGTTACTTGAATATCAAAATGCAAAAAGGAGGTTCTCAACTAACCCTCCTAAATATTTATCCTTCTAATGTAGCACAAGACTCCTACAGTCAATCTCTCTTGAGAGAACAACTGTGTAATGCCCAGAGGGAGTTAGATGTGCGAAGGTATTTCAACTTGGTGTAAGACTCAGACATGGATAGGAACACAAACTCTTACCAAGGGACAGGGGCAATGTTAGCCCTCTTCAAGAAGGAGATTATTGAACTGGTTTTGGTGGATGCATAGTGATATCTGCATCTGGACCTCAAAGACTTCTCCACATATATTATGGGATGTTTTCAAAGCATCGATCTCAGGCACCACTATTAGAATTAAAATAGCTAGAGCAAAAGAGAACTGCCTATCAGAGCAGAAGTTAACATCCAAAATTCATACTCTTGAGGGCATAGACAAACAAGCTCCCTCGAAGCGTAATCGAAGACAACTGACGATGCTGAGAGGACAATTAAGAACACACCAAACTAATGGAGCTGAACACACTCTCCTCTCCCTGAAACAACAATTTTATGACAAAGGAGACAATGTGGGTATGATCCTGGTGTGCAAAATCAGGCTCAATAGAACCACCTCACACATTGCATGAATCAAAACTGGCAAAGACACATGGGCAATAAGAGAAAGGGAAATTCACGGAGCGTTCAGAGGTTCTGAGGAACTGGCTGATATTCAAGCATATCTTCGAGACTTCAAGTGACCTAGTACACCGAACCACAGGGATCTACTTGAAAAACCTATTGACCCTACTCAGATACTCTGGGCCTTTTTGTCTATGCCACTGGGGAAAATGCTGAGACAGGATGGCCTCCCACTGGACTTCTATAGAACTTCCAAAACACTCTTTCTTAGAAACACCTCACCACACTGTTCAATTCATTCAGCTTTCCAGCGAGCCTCACCCTAACGATGTGCGAGGCTGAGCTAACACTTATCCCCAAGGCAGGCAAAGATCCAACAGATTGTGCACCATACTCACTAATAGCACTTCTAAACACAGATGCAAAGCTTTATACCAAAATATTGGCACAATGCCTCGGGCCACATTACAGAATTGTCCCGGGGGCGCAATGGCCATTTGCTTCCACTTTGTGTGCCCTAGGGATACCTTGGTAATACAGAACGGTCCGCAAACATTTCTGCATCCCCTTCTGCAATACAGAAAGTGATGGTGCACATGTAGTGCCAGTGCTATCATTAAAGGGCATTCTGTCTTTTGCATGGGGGTTTGGCCCCATGCAAATGAGGGACTCTCTTTGCCTCTGCTACCGTGCCGTATTACCGACATGGGCAGAGAGACAAACATGCCTTTAGGAGGCACACTGAAAGTGCGCCATAAAAAGGTTGTGCATTTTCGGTGCGCTTCCTGAAGGCAGCCATCTGAAGGAATAAAAAGGGGTCCCATGGACCCCCTCAGACCTCCCTTTGCAGGCAGATGCAGTCACTCACTGCATCCACCTGCAAGATGATCTCTCATACCTTTTTAATGTGCAAGCGGGTTGCCGCCTGCAAAGAGAAACATAGAACAGCTTTTAAACAGCTGATCAATAATGTTTCTCTTTTAACGCGCTGCCCTGGGGCAGCACAAGTTTGTGGCTGCCCTGAGGGCAGCACATTCTACATATTAGGGAGCACATTCCCTGTTTGCACCTGGCGCACCTGCTTAAAGGTGCACCGTGGCGCAAACAGAAAAAGTGCGCTCTATCTGTAATAGAGCCACTGGAATCCATTTCCCCCAGCCTGATAAAACTAGATTAGGTCATATTTATACACCTCTGACAGGGTGCTGATAACATCAGGCGCCTCACCCACCTAATCAAAGAAGTATACAAGCGTGAAATACTAGCCCTGATCCTGTCCCTAGGTGCAGAGAAATCAGAATGAAATAGGAGTGTCCTATCTTTTAATGTGCTCTTCGCCCCAATTGTGGAGTATCCACACTTGTAAACCTACTAATAAAATGCTGTTTTTTTAATACTAAAAAGTGTAAACTTGTACAAATGTGTAAATTTACCTTTGTGAATCAGACCTTGATCGTACAAATAGCTAATTTTTGGTTACAAAACCTACGATTTACAAAATCATAGGCTTTGCGAATGTAAAATTGATTTTTATAATGTACAAAGCTCTTTTATAATTCAAAACGTAGTTTCCGGCTCTTCAAAGGGCTTTTCCTACCCTTTCTGAATTACAAATATGAAGAGGTGTTGGAAGACTAAGTAGATTTTATTATCTGATTAATAAATATCATCACAAACTAGCGCTTCACAATACATTAAATACACATGTACATAGGAAATATATGTATATAAATTCATATAAACTAAAAAAAAATATAAAATAAATTATTAGGGACTAAAACATACAAATATTGAACTAAAATCTCTGAGTCAGAAAAACATTGAGTTCATTAAATTCGAACAGCATAGAAACAGTTGCATAAAACTTCAAAGTGCCAAGTGCTTAGGGACGATTGACCTTCTATTGTCTGATCATATAAAAACCCCTTCAGAAGAATATAGGCAACCAAATGTAAGCTACAGATACCAGATTTTAAGCAATTGTTACAAACTTTATCATCTGACAATGGAATAGAAACCAGATAGGTATAAAATGAGAGCCTGACGAACAGATCTCACCCCTGCTTTAAGAAATGAGGGTTTTAATAATATACGGTATACATTAAGCAATTTTGGACAGGCACACACGATATGTAGTAACGTTTCATGTGACAACCCACACAGTCTACATTCACTGGTTGACCAGTGTTGCATCCATATCGGTGTGCCCTCCGTAGTGGGGTACCTACTAAGCCTTAATTTTTCAAATGTATCCCTCATATGGGCCAGACAATAAGCCATCATATAGGACTGGATTCGCAGGGTCTGATGAGAATTATTCACTGACCAAGCGTGTTTCTTTACCGCTAAGGCCTCTTTATCCACTATAAATGAGTTAATTTTAATCTTTTTATTTAAAAACTGTTTAAAACTAAACTCTGGAAACATGCTATAATGTAGGATCTTCAAGCTCCTTCAAGAGTGATTTTTGTTGCCCCAGCAATTATTTGCTAGGGATTCAGGATCAGATAAAAACAAAGAATAGATACATTTCAAAAATGACCCTTGCACCACCATGGACTGTCTTTGGAGACCAAACTCCAATTGAATTTTAGATTGGCCAATTGACCTAAGAATTCCAAAGACCAATTAACAACCCTTAATTACTAGAAAATCCAATAATTTAACATCTTTGCCCCTGGTTATAGGCAAGCCATAAGCAATAGTTGGCTGTAGCTTGGCTCCGAAGACATTAGGAAGGTGTTCGAACAATTGACATCCTAATGACTTACATAAAGATTTAAAGGCATAGATTAAAGATTATATTTTTGCCCTTAAAACATTAAAATGGCTTTTAAACAAGACTTTATTATCAAATAAAATGCCCAAATATGTTTGTCTTCACAACTTCGATTGGCCCACCTCTTGCTCTCCAGGGTCTAGTCTTAAACTTCACTAGGTCAATTTCCATAATTTTTGATTTCTTAACAATCAGCTCCAAGCCATTATCTAAAATGTAATCATCAAATGTAGCAATAATTCTTTGTAATCCTTTCAGAGTTTGGCTCAGCAAAATTGTATCATCAGCATATTGAGGATATTTAACATGGACGTCAGCACGTTTCGGAGGTTGGGCATGAACAGATTCAAAGTGCTACAGAAGATCTGACATAAAAAGATGAAAAAGGCAGTGGGCAAGTACACATCCTTGTTTAAGACCATTACAAGGGCTGATTTTCCAGGACAAGCTAAAACCATCACCAAGCTTAACCTGAACCCAAGTATTTGTATACAGGAGTATTATAGCATCAAGCACCTTTTGGGGAATACCCCATCCTGTAAGTGTTTGCCATAACAATAGTTGTGGCTCTGAATCAAATGCAGTTTTGGAAAATATATAAAACAGATATATATATATATATTTTTTTTTTTAAAGAGCCCGCTCTGTTAATAAAGTGAGGGTCAATAGATAAGTAATTTTAGATTGACCCTTACGAAATCCTCATTAGTTAATTGGGATTATTTCCTGTGATATTTCACAATCTTCCAAATCAATCAATAATCGGGAAGCAAAAAACCTTAGCTTTTACACCAGTTGAAGCAATTACCGATAATTTGAAGGATTATCAGCTGGGCGGCTTTCAAAAATTGGCTGTTCAATGCTTCCTTGCCACGACTCAGGAACAATATTCAAATCTAATACCTCAATGAACACAGGAGTCAACACCTCGGCCGACATATCAACATTGCCTCAAAATATAGCATTAGGGAGCCCATTTGGGCCAAGAGCCCCATTCGATCTAATCCTGCACACAAGGTTAGCTATTTCTGTATTGCTTAGCCATCCCAAATATGGTGCCGGGTTTGGGCTGCTCCCTATTTCTGCAGGTGACTTAGTAAATTTCACCTGGTAGTGACTCAGATCTGAGCAATTTGGATTACCAACACTAAGGCCATACAGGATAGTAATAAACCTCATCTACACCTTCTCCATAATATTAACACTATAGGCCCATTACATCCCCTTTCCAATTCTTTAATGACATCCCAAAATGCTTTTGTTTTATCGAACTCAGTAGCATTTAATAACCTATGCCATAGCACTGCTTGATAACGTGATTTTGCCAACCAAACTTCTTGTCTATATGACCTTCTCAGTGACCTCAGTTTATCCTTGAGAGCATGATAAAATGGCCAATATTGAGGTTGAAAACTTCCCCTGAAGTCCAAATACGTGACAGTTTCAATTTAAATAAGTTAGATGAATACCACTTGTTAGTGGTGGTCTTCAAGGGGTTCGTTCTTGCAGGATTCCGAGCAATACATTTCTCGACCAGAGATGAAGTGATTTAATTTCACTTGGCCAACATCATCCCCCTCCCAATGAGCCTAAGTCACTGTGATTAATCAAATATTTGGTATACTTCAGTATTTCTGCTTGTTTTTCTGAGTGCCAAACCAGCCTTTTCAGATTATATGAAGAACAGGCAATATGTTACATATTATTGGCAGTTTATTGGCAGATACAAAGTTAATATCTGTGGAATGTGATCACTTCCGACTCTTGAATTCACCTTATATTCAACAATTTTTGGGCCAACTTAGCTGAAACAAATGTATAATCAAAAATTGAACCATATTTCGACTGTTTAAAAGTTGGAACTTCCCTTGATTTACACAAAGATGATTCATTTAACATAGCTAAACCAAGCTGCTATAGGTTATAATGGCACATTTTAGCAGTACCATTGCTTGACCCTTCTGAGGATTTTAATGCAACCAGATGTATATTAAAATCACCAGAAATTATTAAACCAGCCATTGGATATCGGTGTGCTAATGATTTTATAAGATCCCACAAGGTAAACATCCGAATCAACGTATTATTTTCCCTTGTACTTAAGTAAACATTCAGTATTATCATCCTATAAAGATCATACTGTAGCATAACACATTGTATCCATGCCAACTGCAAATCAATTACTTTTGCTTTTACACTCAACTCAGTCATAATATAAAATGAAAGCCTGCACTTTGCATGACCTTGGTTATTAGTGTGTATTTCTGGGAGATTAAATGTATTAAAACCAAGCAATGGAGTATCTTGCTCTCTCCATGTTTCCTGAAACATCAGAATTTCAAAAGCATTTAGAAAGGAAAGTGTGTCAGGTTCGGCTAACAAATGAGCAAAACCATGTACATTCCAGGAACATATTCTCAATTGTTTGTCATTTCCACTAGTGATAAGCAAAATTCAGTCCCCACCACCAGAAGACACATTTGTAAGAGTTGCTGGGAGCAATGCCCAATCTTCATGTGACATTTTATTTTTAGTTAACAATTCACAGGTACAAACTCCTTTTAATGTATTTGTAACCAAAAGGCCTGTGATTTTAATTGGGTTATTCAGTGGACCAATCGCACCTCTATGTAATGTAGTTGACTTTTTATAACTACTATTTCCAGTATAGAGGGATATTTTGAAAGGGTGAGTTTCTTAATCTCAATGCCCCACTCCATAAAATACAGACTGGATTCAAGAATTTTGGGGCATATTATCAAGGGCAGTATCGCCACTTTAGCGGCACTTTTTGCCGATAAAGCGGCGATATTTTTATCGCCCTATTAGCAAGCTGTCGCTAACAGCTGTTAGCGACAGCTTAATGGCGATAGCGGCCGTCTTGTTGCCGCTTTGCATGTCAGCGATAATTATCGCTAATGACATGCAAAGTAGGCGTTCCCAACTAAAAGCAACTGCAAACAGTCGCAAACACAACTTCCCTCTATTATCAATGCCCGTGAAGCGATAAAAAAAGTAGCGCTAACCGCAATTATCGCTGGAATTTAACACCTGATAAAAACTTGACTTAACCATCTTGTCCGTGGGAGGTGGATAGTAAGGTTAAGTCCTCACCTGCCTATTAGCAAGCTTTTCATTAGCGCAGTGAATTTATCGCTGGATTTCTCGCGCTATTGCTGGGTTTCGCCGCTATAGCTGGATTTTTTATCGCCTTGGAGATAAGCATTGATAATAACGCGTTATCTCCGCGATGAAATCCAGCGATAGCCGGCGATAATAAAAACAGCGCTAAGCGCGCTTTGCGATAATTATCGCAAATCCTTGGTAATATGCCCCTTTGTTTGCTATTTCATTGGTAGCCCAGGTTGAAATAGTGGATTCACAGACTAAATTTGTGTGAACTTGTTTGAATTGAACATATAAAAGGTCCACAGATTTAGTGAATGATAATTCAGAAATCGTTGAGATAAGTTTTTGAATTGTACCCCGTGTTCAAACTATCATGTACACCCCTAGCTTCATATGAGGGATGGGATATTGGTTTCAAGACATTAGATGACTGATTTTCTGGCATGACCCTTGTAGAAATAAATAGGCCAGGTTCAATACCAGAGGATGGGCCACCGCTAAATAGCTATTCCGATGTCCTTTAGGGGAAAATGATCTCTGAATAGCTGCAGACCTATTTCCATTAACCGGCGTAGACAGTGGTGTTCTCTGAATAGCACTACCCTGTGGCACAGACACTACCCCATTATTAATATTTGGTTCAATCAACATTTTAGGATGATAAGCTATTTCTCAAGAGCTATTTCCATTAATCAGCATACACCCAGGCGTTCTCTGAATAACTCTACCCTGTGGCACCGACACAACCCCGTTATTTATAGTTGGTTCAGTCAGCATTTGTAGATGGCAAACATTGCTGTTGCTTGTCACCTTTTTATCACCACATTTTGGGAGATCGAGCAACTGGTTACTGGGCATGGAATTTAAATGGGTTCTTTAATTATATCCGGGTGTTATCTGTGTAGGAAAGTAGTATCTGCTTCTTATGGTTACCCCCACTTTTTGCTGATGTCTCACTGATTTTGGACTAGTCTGACTGGGATCCTGCTATCCAGGACCCAAGTCTATCTGCTTTCTCCCTTAAATTGCTATGTATGTACTCTAGGTACACTCCAGATTGGATACTGGGGTACCCTTATCAGTCCCTAGTATATGGTACACCATGTACCCATGGCATAGGTATCCCAGAGGCCTCCCATGGGCTGAAGCATGTATTATGCCACCCATGAGAGGCCATTCAAAATGACACAACAGGTCTGCTACAGCAGCCTGTGTAAGCTGGTGCTTGCACCACTTACTTAGATATAGGTTCACTATATCTAAATAAATCACTACACTTAAAAACCTATCAGTCACCCCTATGCAGGCCTTATCAATCCTGAAGGCAGGGTGCTGGGTTTTACGTGAGAGGGTGCCCTGCATGAGCAGAGCCTTCGGAGACCATTCTCCGGGGTTGTCGGTGATGCAGCCAGACATATAGGTTAAGTTGCATTATAACCTCGCAGTAAATGCTAACTTTAAACGGCCGCTAGAAACATGTCGTGTTTGGTGTCAAACACCTTGGAATCATACCTCCACACCAGTAACTGGTGTGGGAGGTATGATTCCACCCTTCTGAAACCACTACTGTGGGTCACAGGTCTACCCGGTACCAGCTTTCTCGCCCGGGTCGCACAAAATGGACGCTGCCAGCCACAGACACAATTCTGCTCTCCTGCTGCTGAGCCAAGCTCGAGCAGAGGAGGGCATGACAATAGGCATCCTGTCACAGGGAGGTGTGACCACCTCCCAGACAGGGTTTAGTGTATTGGGGCTGGGTGGGTGCACTCTGAGAGTGCCAGAACGTCTGCACTGGGGGCACATTTGGTGTCCCTGTGCATAGTCCAGCTCAAACCAGTTCTGGGAGCCATTGGCTCCTGCTCTGGCGTGAAGCTGGACAAAGGACATGGGTGCAGCCACCCCTCTGTCCTGCCCCTCCCCTAGGAGGGTCCCCTGAATCTGTCCAACCCTTTCCGGTGGGTATAAAGTGGGTTACCTGGCTACAGGACTTTAGATTTTACCTGGACAAGATTCTACTAAGAAGAAACCAAGTACGCCGACTGCCTGCACGACGCTGGACGACTGAAGAATCTCCCTTGGAGTAAAGGAGTTACTCCCCTGCACTAGCAGGCACCTAAGCGCATCTGACCAGCTTGCATCTCCCAAGCTCCTGAGGACTCTGAAGACTTCAGCAACACAGGAGGTGGGTTTCCGAAAGTCCCTGAGGTTGGTCTGCCCTCTCAGCAATTCTGAGACCAGTATCCCCTGTGGGGACCGCGTGACCCAAACCCTGTGCACTGTGTACATTTGCAAGTGCATATGCTTGTTGGCAACCCCTGAGCTTGTGCATTGGACTCCAAGTAGTCCTGACCCTGAGCAGTATTTGCACCAAAGAAATCTGGCCTCCTCTCACTGAGTGCTCCGTGGGCCGGTGCTTTGCAGACTTGCTTGAGGTCTCCTTGCGATCCCTGGTCCGTCGGCCTGTGGGTCCTGGCGAGGATCACCTTGTTTGTTCTGGGGCTTCCCTGGTTGCTCCAAATGTACCCTGACTCCTCATTGCTTGGAGAGTCCCCTGAACCTTGTTAGTCCACACCGTAACCTGTTTGTCCTTCCTACATGGGTTGCATTTGCCAAGGCTTGTTGGTGCTCCAGCTGGACATCGACCCCTCAGCACTCGACATCCTTTGTGGGACAGCTCACCTCCAGATCCTGGTCATCCTCGACATCTCCTGGTCCCCGTGGCTGCAGAGTCAAGCATCCCTTCTTCGCACCTGAAGCACCCAACATCGGTGGGCATTCGACTACCGAGCCCCTGGTCACCTGAAGTGACCCAGACTCTGTCTGTCCCCTCTGCTTTCAGGTTCCTCTCACCTAGAATCCAGGCTTGGATTCCACCGGACACTCTTCGCCTTCCCGGCAGCAGTACTTCTTCGCAATTCTCCATTGAAAACAACAAAGGTTTCCGACACCACTTGACCCCTATGCACCCGGCTCCTCTGGGATAGGTAACACGGGTACCTCAGTACTCCCTGGTGGGTTGTCTCTAGAACCTCCTATGTTCCAAAGGGTTTGCTTGAAGGCCTCGTAGAAGTGTCCTTAAACTATAACTTTGCAACCGCGTCTTTCCCATAGAGTTGTACGGAGCACACGGTTGTGTTTCCTCACTGCACCCGTCCTCCGTAGGCTCCCTGTGTCACTGCCTTGGGTGGTTCCTTGGGGTCCCAGCGATTCTACGTGCTCTAGGCACTGTGTCTAGTCAAGTCGTGATTGTTATACCATTTTTTTAGTATATGGTTCGGTCTCCCCTGGAGCCCGCTGTGTATTGTGCTACTTACGAATGTTCTATTGATTCAGTATTGTGTGCTTTGTGTTCTAATCTCATGTAGAGACTAGTAGAGAGTGTTATATTAATAAATACATATTTTTATATAACTACTGTGTGGTTCTCCTTTCATTTAGTCATTCAGGAGATGATATTCTGCTGCTGCTGCTTTACACTCCTTCAAGATTAAGCCTGAAGGCTGCTCTCCACAGCTACCACTAGGATAGCTTTCTAAAGGTTATCTTTGACCTCATACATCATAAGGGTCGTGTGGACTGGTACAGGGTGCCCACTTTAATTAGTGGACAGCATATACCAGGCCACCTTCTCACATTGGTGTGCAGCGGTTGGGATTCAAGCTTGCTATTGTTTTACCAGATACATCTCATTGAGTGATAACTGAAAACCACTAAGTATTAGGCACATATAATACATCAAGATTTGAATAAGTAAGTTCTAATGAACTTGGAGTTGGGTAAGTCAAGGGTCTAGCACGCCCTTTCTCCAACTTTAGTCTCCACTAGGTTAGGTAGGTGCCTACACCACATAACACTAGTATGTCTTCTAGAGGAGAAGCCAGTGGCTCTCTGCCAACTAGGTACAATGGCCTCTCATTCCAGGAATTGAAAGCCATGTGTGTGTCTAGGAAGTTGAGGACAGGGAGAAGTGCAAACACTCAACGTCTCATTGAGATTTTGCTCTTGGATGACCTCAGGAAGACCCCAGGGTCTTATGAGGTAGATAGAGTGGGTGGGGCAGGGAATGAGGAAAGGCCAGGAAGTGAAACCTTCTTTGACC
Organism: Calotriton arnoldi; assembly: GCA_963921515.1. Taxonomy (NCBI): domain Eukaryota; kingdom Metazoa; phylum Chordata; class Amphibia; order Caudata; family Salamandridae; genus Calotriton; species Calotriton arnoldi. Next base: position 156,071 of record CAWUFW010013146.1, read on the forward strand.
TGGACTCAAACCCTGGCCAGGAGGATCAAAATCATTCTAACCTGGACAACATTGATCTTCCTTTAGGTGGGGGAGAAGGCCCCAGTGGCCCTCTCTTTACTCCACCAGGAAGAGTACAGAGTTTACCTAGGAGATACAGATCTCCCTCTGTAGAATCTCGACACTCAGGAACTTCTGTAGGGACTTCCATATCAAATAGGAGGGAATCCTCTTATGAGAGACAGTGCCAACTTCTGGAGCTTGATAATATCAACCTTAGGCTCAAGAAGGAGCAGTTGGCCCTAGGCAGGGAATACCTAGAGCTCCAGAGAGCTACAAAGAGATTGGAACTAGAGTCCCATGGTGGCAGCAACAGTGTCCCTAGGGTTAAGGAGTATACTCATGGTCATAGGAACCTGAACAAGATAATCCCTCCCTACCAGAGTGGGGATGACATCCCCACTCTGGATAACTGCACTAGAGAGGGCCTGTAAGGAACAGAGGGTCCGTCAGGAGCAGTGGGCAGCTATCTTGTGGCTCTCCTTTGCTGACAAAGGTAGAGATAAGCTCCTCACTGTTAGAGAAGAGGATGCTGACAATTATTCAGTCCTGAAGAGTGCTCTCATTGATGGGTTTGGCTTAACCACTGAACAGTACAGGATTAAGTTCCGAGACACCCAAAAGACACAGACTCAGGACTGGGTAGACTTTGCAGATTGTGCTACTAAGGCTCTGGAAGGCTGGTTACTTGGCAGTAAAGTGAACGATTTTAAAGGATTGTACAATTTAATTATGAGGGAGCAGATCCTTAATAATTGACAAAACCAGTTGTTGCATCAGTACTTGATTGATTCTGATCTGACCTCTCCCCAAGAATTGAGAAAGAAGGCAGACAAATGGGTCAGAACCAGGGTGAAGCAGAAAACTCAGAATCAAGGTGGTGACCAAAAGAAGCAAGATGCTAAAACTCCAGATAAGGGTGGGGAGAAGGGTAAAGACCAGAAGTCTTTACATGGGCCCCAAAAACCTGCATCAGGGGGTTGAGTCACAATCTAACAAGGGTATAAATAAAAAGAAACCTTGGCGCTTCCTGTGTAAGGAGAAAACCCATTGGACAAGAGATGCCAATTGTTCAAGGGCCAAGGATCCTCCTGCCAACACCACCACTGCCCCTAAGACACCTGTTCCCCCTAGTTCATCTCCAAGTGGTGGTACTGGGAACAAGGGTATAGTAGGGTTAACCCTGGGATCTGAGATGGGTTCTGACCTAGTCAGAATTCCAACTCAGGCTGTTTTGGTCTGTGATGGAGGCATGGATATTGCCTCCTAATTTGTCAGTCCCAGTAACCTGGGTAAGTGCAGACAACAGCCTTTGATAAATGGAAATGAGGCCATGGCATATAGGGACACAGGAGCAAGTGTCACAATGGTTACAAAAGAACTTGTGGGCCCTGACCAGATCATACTTGGTGAGATGTACCAAGCGACCAATGCTAGCAATGTCAGGACAGACCATTCCTTGGCAGTGGTGAATTTCACTTGGGGAGGGTTGTAGTTAGCTCAGACCTCCCTGTGGAATGCTTGTTGAGCAATGATTTGGATACTTCAGCCCCTCAGAACACATGCAGAAATGTTGGGCATCCCTGCAGATGTGTTTGCCATGACTAGGTCACAGGCAAAAATGTCTTCCACTGAACAGGCCCTGGATCCTGAAATGATGGACCAGGTGCCTTCCAAGAGAAGGAGCAGTAGGGTTAAGGCAGTGTCTTCCTCCCTGCCTCAGAGTGAGGATCAGTCTCCTGAGGGAGATGATCTCAGTCCCTGTGAAGGAACTGTCTCAGAGGAACTTGAACCTGACCAGGTTGAGTTCTTGGGGACAAGGGGCCCTTCCAGGGCAGATCTGAGCCAGGAGCAGCTGAGCTGCCCCTCTCTTGAACCCCTCAGAAAGCAAGCTGCTGCTGAGGCTGCTGGGAGTGCCAGTGGGTCCCACAGGATCTACTGGGATGATGGATTTCTATATTCAGAGGGTAGAGACCCCAAGCCTGGTGCTACCAAGAGGTTGGTTATACCTCTGAAGTTTAGAGGCTTCCTATTAACACTGGCACATGACATCCCATTAGCAGGACACTTAGGCCAAGGCAAGACCTGGGACAGGCTTGTCCCTCACTTTCACTGGCCTCACATGTCAGAAGACACAAAGGTGTTTTGTCGCTCCTGTATCACTTGTCCAGCCAGTGGTAAGGCAGGTGGTACTACAAAGGCCCCCCTGATACCGCTACCGGTGGTGGGGGTTCCCTTTGAAAGGGTTGGGATTGACATTGTTGGTCCCATGGATCCTCCAACTGCATCTGGGAACAGATTCATACTAGTGGTGGTGGACCATGCCACTAGGTATCCAGAGGCAATAGCCCTTAGTACCACCACAGCTCCTGCTGTGGGCAGGGCCCTACTGGGAATCTTTTCCAGAGTGGGTTTCCCTAAGGAGGTGGTATCAAACCGAGATGCAAACTTTATGTCTGGATATCTTACTGCTATGTGGAAGGAGTGTGGAGTGAATTACAAATTCACCACACCCTATCACCCACAATGCAATGGGTTAGTTGAGAGATTCAACAAAACCCTCAGGGGCATGATAAAAGGTCTCCCTGACAAGCTCAGGCGTAGATGGGATATCCTTTTGCCCTTCCTTCTCTTTGCCTACAGGGAGGTTCCTCAGAAGGGGGTGGCTACAGCCCTTTTGAACTTCTGTTTGGACATCCAGTTAGGGGTCCCTTATGTTTGGTTAAGGAGGGATGGGAGTTACCTCTCAAACCACCTAAACAGGACATAGTGGACTATGTACTTGGCCTCTGCTCCAGGATGGATGAGTATATGAAGAAGGCATCCAAAAACCTTGAGGCTAGCCAGGAATTACAGAAAGCCTGGCATGACCAAAAGGCTGTTTTGACTGTGTATCAGCCAGGACAGAAGGTATGGGTGTTGGAGCCTATGGCCCCAGCAGCTCTCCAAGACAAGTGGAGTGGGCCCCATACCATTCTTGAGCATAAGGGAGAGGTTCCCTACCTGGTGGACCTTGGAACTCCCAGGAGCCCCCATAGGGTGCTCCATGAGAATAGGCTCAAGCCATATGTGGACAGGGCAGACATGGGCTTGCTCATGGCTACTGATGAGGGACAGGAGGAAGAGAGTGATCCACTCCCTGACCTCCTCTCACAGAACCCTGATGATGGTTCAGTTGATGGTGTAGCCTTGGCAGGCAGCCTCACTGAACAGCAACAGACTGATTGTAGGAAGGCCCTCAATCAGTCCAGACACATGTTTTCACTGACTCAAAGTCAGACTACCTGGTGTACACATGAGGTGGACACAGGTGACAGTCTGCCTGTTAAAAATAAGATTTACAGGCAACCTGACCATGTCAGGGACTGTATCAGGACTGAAGTCCAGAAAATGTTGGAACTGGGAGTGATTGAGCCCTCAGATAGCCCCTGGGCTAGCCCAGTAGTCTTAGTACCAAAACCTCACACCCAGGGTGGTAAGAGAGAGATGAGGTTCTGTGTTGACTACAGGGGACTCAATTCAGTCACTAGGACTGATGCTCATCCAATTCCAAGGGCAGATGAACTTATTGACACTTTGGCCTCTGCCAAATTCTTAAGTACATTTGACCTGACAGCTAGTTACTGGCAAATCAGATTAGCTGAGGATGCTAAACCAAAAACAGCATTCTCAACCCCTAGTGGGCACTACCAATTTGTGGTGATGCCTTTTGGCTTGAAGAATGCACCTGCCACATTTCAAAGGCTGGTGAATAAAGTTCTCACAGGTCTGGAAGCCTATAGTGCAGCTTATCTTGATGATATTGCTGTCTTTAGCTCCACCTGGGAGGATCGCCTGGTCCACCTGAGAAATGTTCTGGAGGCCCTGCAAAAAGCAGGCCTCATTATCAATGCCACCAAGTGCCAGATCGGGCAGAGTAAGGTTGTGTACCTGGGCCACCTTGTGGGTGGAGGCCAGGTTCAACCATTGCAGAGCAAAATCCAAACCATCATGGATTGGGTTGCTCCAACTACCCAAACTCAGGTCAGAGCTTTCTTGGGCCTGACTGGGTACTACAGGAGGTTTGTTAAGGGTTATGGATCTATAGTGACCCCCTTAAATGATCTTACCTCTAAAAGAATGCCTAAAATTTCAGTGGACAGTTAGCTGTCAAAAGGCATTTGATGACCTGAAGCAGGCCATGTGCACTGCTCCCATTCTGCAGAGTCCTGATTATTCCAAACAATTCATTGTTCAAACAGATGCATCTGAATTGGGGGTAGGGGCTGTGATATCACAATTGAATGAAGAGGGTCAGGATCAGCCAGTAGCTTTCATAAGCAGAAGGCTGACCCCCAGAGAGAAATATTGGTCAGCTATTGAGAGGGAAGCCTTTGCTGTGGTTTGGGCTCTGAAGAAGCTGAGGCCATACCTGTTTGGCACTTACTTAATTGTTCAGACAGACCACAATCTCCTCCAATGGCTTGTTGGACTTGGCCCTTTTTGCAGGGTCATGCCTGAACTTTTTGCCTTCCTCCTGTATTTTCTCTGACCTGTTTTTGTAGGTTTTATGACTCTGGGCACTTTACCACTGCTGATCAGTGCTAAAGTGCATATGCTCTCCCTATTAAATTGATGTATTGATTAGTGACTCCATGTTTGGATCATTTGATTTACTTGTCAGACCCTACTATAGTGCACCAGGTGTGCCCAGGGCCTGTAAATCAAATGCTGCTGGTGGGCTTGCAGCACTGGTTGTGCCACCCACAGAAGCAGCTTGTAAAGTGTGTCTCAGGCCTGCCATTGCAGAGCCTGTGTGCAGTCTGTGACTGCCATGTCGACTTGGCAAGTGCACCCACTTGCCAGTCCCTAAACCTTCCCTTATCTTCATATCAGACACCCCTAAGGTAGGCCCAAGGGCAGGGCGCATTGTAAGTATAAGGTAGGACATGCCCTGGTGAGGGTGGCATGTCCTAATAGTGAATTACAGCCATTTTTGTTTTTCACTATTGCAAGGCTACCTGTCCCCATAGGCCAGAATGGGCAGTTTTGATTATGATCTTATAATCCTAACTGACCCAGGGAACATGGTAGAAATTCGAGTTTAGTATGCCTGAACTCAGAATGATAAAATACATCTTTTAGTAAAGTTGGTTTTAACATTCTGTGTTTGAAAATACCACTTTTAGAAAGTAGGTATTTTCTTGCCTAACTGTCCAAGCCTGCCTCTGCTAGGTTGTGTATTGTGTGTCTGGTTTTGTGAGTGACAGGGGCTGGGGGATTCCAGGAGACAGGGTGAGTCAGCACAGGGCTGAATAGACCTATCTGCATGTAGATGGGTGGGAGGAGTTGTACCTGGGTCTGAATAGGGCTGTGCCTGCCTTCCACAATGCTGGCTCCACCTCCTGTGGTGCATCTGATGTCCCTGGCCCACACTGTCAAAGGAAAGAAGGAGTCCTGTAAACAAAGTGCTCCAGGACTACACAGAACTGGTTTGGACCAGGTAAAGGCCCCTCTGCCTTCAGAGGACAAAGGATTTTGCAGTATAAATATGGGGACCCAGACCCCAATACTTTAGATCACTTCTGGAACAACAAGACAAACCTCTGCCAAGGAGAAGAACCAAGGAAGCTGTAGGAGTTGGACTGCCCCCCCTGCCAGTGTGCTGTGTTGCTGGGTTGGCCTACAGTGGTGTCTTCAGTGCCAAGGAGAGGAGAAGGAACTTCCAAAGAACTTTCATCATCTTGCAGAATATTACTCCAAGGGCTTGATTTGAGCTTGCCTCCTGACCGAAGTCTCAGGGATACCAGACTTCACCCCCTTCTGTTTGCCTGCATCTGGAACTTGCTGTTCTAGCTGCTACATAGGGAATTCTGCATCACCGACGCCGGTGAGTGACGCCGTCATCTGCATCGAAGCCGTGAGCGCTGCTCTGACTTGCAACGTAGACCCGACGCCGGCCGCCGTGCCACATCGACGCCAGCGAAAGACATCGTAAGCCTGCCATAGCCGTGAGCGCTGCTCCGACTTGCGACGCCGGCCCGATGCCTGCTGCTGTGCCGCATCGACTCCGAGGCCGACATCATCGCGGTGCCGATCCTCGACGTGGATGGTCAAGAATCCATCGACATCGTATGGAACCGTGGTTTCGGCGCCATCGTGACGTCACCTTCTCTCCGGTCAGGAACCGATGCCTCCCCTGCCTGCGGAAGCATCCAGGTCCCGATGCATCATCTCCCCCGAAGCAAGGAACCGATGCCGCAACGCGCCAACGACGCCGCATCTCCCTGACGCCGTGAGCTGTCTTTGTTTTCACTTTTCCAAGGTACTGTTCTTTGTGGGTCTGTTTTGACTCCGGGCCCGACGCCGCGCACCTCGCGTTCGGTGCCGTACTTTGGGATTTCTTTGACCTTGACGTCATGATAACTCCTGTTGGGGTTATCTGTTGCTAAAGACTGTTTTTAAGTGAATAACCTATTTTTGAACTATTTCTACCATCTTGAAGAATTATTATTGATTACAGTATTGTGGATTTTTGTCGTTTATGGTCTTGTAAAAAGTCTATATAAAGAATACTTATTTTTATAATACAACCTGTGTGGTGTCCATCTGTAGTGTTGTCACTGTATTACTGTATGTGGTCACAAATGCTTAACACACTGCCTCTGAGATAAGCCTGTCTGCTCGTGCCAAGCTACCAAGGGGGTGAGCAGGAGTTATCCAGTAGTGTAACTCCCTTGCCCTGACGTAGAAGCAAGGGTCCCTATTTGGTCAAAGGTACCTACCTCTGCCAACTAGAGACCCCCAGTTCTAACATTGGTGGTCAGCGGTGAGGATTTGGACCTGCATTTGTGACTCATATACAGTAATTGGTGTACACTACTAGTGAGTGCAGACCAAACGCGACCACATACTTTTTTTTGGTAGAATTGTTTTTCCTTGGACTGTTATTTTTTTCCTGAGAACTGCCAATTCTTACTGCCATGAGTAGACCAGCATCTGTTGCATCTATGGATCTAGATTTTGAGGAAGAGAGGTTGGAAACCTACACTTTGAAACAGCTCAAGCATCTCTGCAAGAAATTGAAAGTTGCTATAGCAGGCATTTCCAAAAAGGATGACTACCAAAAGGCGCTGAGGGCCTGGGTAGAAGCAAGAAATGCCCCTGAGTTGGTGGTGGAGCCAGCTGCGGATGCAGATGGGCAACTGGATAGGCCAGAGTTTCCAGCCAGGGGAGGGGTACCATCCCCACCTGGCAGTAGCATCTCTTCCAAAGACCTGTCCCCCAGAGAGTTGGAAGACAGGGAGAGAAATAGGACGCACAAGCTGGAGATGGCTAAGCTTAAGATGGAGGGTCAGAGGGAAATAGAGAATAACAAGTTGTCCTTGGAGAGAGAGAGAATGAGATTGGAACATGAGTTGAGAATGAGAGAGCTTGATTTGGAGCTCGAGAGGCTTGAGGCCATAAGGGTCTCAGCCCAGCAACAAGAAAATTGTGTAGCTCAGGAAGTGAGCTTTGCTGAGTTGGAATCCATCTCAGATGGTGGCAGCAATATTGAATTATCTAGTGCTAAGGGGGTAGTAAACACACCCAGAGATGTGGCGCCTGACTTGGAGGGGGTTAACATACCCCAGGAGGTTCAAGGATCTGAGGTAGCTGCAGTGGTGCGCAGTGTTCCGGAAGTAGATTGGGGCACTGGCGCAGGGGTTCATGGTCCTAGTGTTGGGAGGGACACTCCATTGACTCTAGCTGAGAGGAGCAGGGAGGGAGGTTTCCCCATGGTTGAAGTCCTGGTGTGCGAATGTGGAGACCGCCCAGAAGAGTGTGGGTTGAGTAACAGAGACAGTCAGATACTGTCTTGCCAATCTCAGGAGAGTGGTGTGGAGTACGTGTACGAGGCACTGGATGGTGAGGTGAAGGATAGTTTGGTTAACCCTTGTAGGGGGCTGTGTGATCCGATTGTGGGAGAGCATATTGTAAGTCCCTGTTTTCCAGAGCTATACCAACACCTGTTGGAGACTGAGTTCTCTGACCCCAGGAGCTCACCAGGGAGGCAGACCTTTTGGTGGATTCCAGAGGGTCTGAAGAGGCATTGGGGAATGACCCTAAGGGAAGTGGCTCAGGTATCTTCCAACCCAGAGTGGTGGAAATGGTTCAGAGTAGCCCAGCTAGGTCCCGGTGTAGTGGGAGGGGTGTAGGGGCTCACGTCCTGTCTCAGCGGAGATGGAGTGAGTGTGGGGCTGTGTGTCCCCAGGTGCCCGAAACCCAGTCTCAGGGCCTGGATGGTTTTTTAAGGGAACACCAGGTGGGGAGCCTAGTCTGTCCTGGTGGGCCGCCCATTGAGGGGATCCCCTAGTGTCTGGTGAACTGGGAGTGTCTGTAAGCAGGCCTCCATCAGTTCTGGTGTCTGGCAGTGCCACTCCTAAGTGGTGGGTGCAGAAGTCCAGATTGAGGGGTGAGAGGGGAAAGAGTCCCCAGTGGAAGAACCAGTGGGTCAGGGGCCAGCCAGAAGGGCTGAGTCACCAATGAATGACCATGGTGACACCAATTCTGTCCTGGGGGATCTTCACGCACTGTCAGATGGACAGGGATCGGAAGATCTGCGCCAGGCAGACTGTCACACGACACATGAGTTGTGTGTCACCCTCGGGGGCATATGTGCTCCCAATAAAGTCCTGGTGCGCCGGGCACGTGTTCAACCTCAGGGGTTGGTCCCTGGGTTGGGAAGCCAGGTTCAGGTGTTGTCTGACCTGGAGGGAGGGACAACTGTAAACAGTGTCCTGGCCGGTTGGTCTTCTAGGGGTACCACTCCAGGTGGGAGGGTACATCACTCTGGAAGGGGTGCAGAGGGAGGGAGTCCTCGCCTTTGACCCGGGTTCAACTGGAGGGTCTAGACCCTAGGTTGGAAGGCCAGGTTCGGGGTGTCCCCCTGACCTGGACGCCCAGTTGCAGGATAGAACCACTGAACTGGTGGGCGAATTGTGCAGGACACCTGCCACAGGTGCCCTGGCAATTCTGGAAGGGGGTACCACTCCAGGTGGGAGGGTACAGAGCCCCAATGAGGAGGAGGACCGGGTATGGGAAAGCCCACCCTGTCTCCTGTCCAGCCGCCAGGTACAGGCCCGGGGCTGGTGGGTCAGTGCCAGGATGTCATAACTGACCTGACAGGAGGGAGAGTGGACAAAGGGTGCCAAGCACCTGGGGCTACTGCCCCCGATCTCTAACGCCACAGAGGTTTGAGAGCCCTGCGAGGCATAAGGCCTGGGTCTCATCACTGACCACTGTCAGAGGCCACTGTGGCTTGCTGTCCTGGTGGACACAGTGTCACCTGGGGGACAAGAGTCGCACCCTGGGGTGGACTGGGCCACACCTCTGTGTTGGCCATGTGTGTACTGTCTGTCTGTTGGGACACACCTGTGAGCAAGCTAAGGTTAGGTGCTGCACAGATGGTGTCCACAGGTGAGGAGAAGGGTTCCCCATGGGTTAGCTTGGTGGGCCCTGAGAGTATGGACAGAGGGATCCAAATGGGATTCAGATTGGCATAGAATTGGAATATGCTCCTGCTGTTGCCGGCCAGCGTCCATGTTCTATCGCCCAAAGCAGGGAATCCCATCAAGGTAGTGATTGGTATACCCTGTGTTTTGGCTGGAAGGGGGTTGTGTTGGACTTGGCCCTTTTTGCAGGGTCATCCCTGAACTTTTTGCCTTCCTCCTGTATTTTCTCTGACCTGTTTTTGTAGGTTTTATGACTCTGGGCACTTTACCACTGCTGATAAGTGCTAAAGTGCATATGCTCTCCCTATTAAATTGATGTATTGATTAGTGACTCCATGTTTGGATCATTTGATTTACTTGTCAGACCCTACTATAGTGCACCAGGTGTGCCCAGGGCCTGTAAATCAAATGCTGCTGGTGGGCTTGCAGCACTGGTTGTGCCACCCACAGAAGCAGCTTGTAAAGTGTGTCTCAGGCCTGCCATTGCAGAGCCTGTGTGCAGTCTGTGACTGCCATGTCGACTTGGCAAGTGCACCCACTTGCCAGTCCCTAAACCTTCCCTTATCTTCATATCAGACACCCCTAAGGTAGGCCCAAGGGCAGGGCGCATTGTAAGTATAAGGTAGGACATGCCCTGGTGAGGGTGGCATGTCCTAATAGTGAATTACAGCCATTTTTGTTTTTCACTATTGCAAGGCTACCTGTCCCCATAGGCCAGAATGGGCAGTTTTGATTATGATCTTATAATCCTAACTGACCCAGGGAACATGGTAGAAATTCGAGTTTAGTATGCCTGAACTCAGAATGATAAAATACATCTTTTAGTAAAGTTGGTTTTAACATTCTGTGTTTGAAAATACCACTTTTAGAAAGTAGGTATTTTCTTGCCTAACTGTCCAAGCCTGCCTCTGCTAGGTTGTGTATTGTGTGTCTGGTTTTGTGAGTGACAGGGGCTGGGGGATTCCAGGAGACAGGGTGAGTCAGCACAGGGCTGAATAGACCTATCTGCATGTAGATGGGTGGGAGGAGTTGTACCTGGGTCTGAGTAGGGCTGTGCCTGCCTTCCACAATGCTGGCTCCACCTCCTGTGGTGCATCTGATGTCCCTGGCCCACACTGTCAAAGGAAAGAAGGAGTCCTGTAAACAAAGTGCTCCAGGACTACACAGAACTGGTTTGGACCAGGTAAAGGCCCCTCTGCCTTCAGAGGACAAAGGATTTTGCAGTATAAATATGGGGACCCAGACCCCAATACTTCACTTCTGGAACAACAAGACAAACCTCTGCCAAGGAGAAGAACCAAGGAAGCTGTAGGAGTTGGACTGCCCCCCCTGCCAGTGTGCTGTGTTGCTGGGTTGGCCTACAGTGGTGTCTTCAGTGCCAAGGAGAGGAGAAGGAACTTCCAAAGAACTTTCATCATCTTGCAGAATATTACTCCAAGGGCTTGATTTGAGCTTGCCTCCTGACCGAAGTCTCAGGGATACCAGACTTCACCCCCTTCTGTTTGCCTGCATCTGGAACTTGCTGTTCTAGCTGCTACATAGGGAATTCTGCATCACCGACGCCGGTGAGCGACGCCGTCATCTGCATCGAAGCCGTGAGCGCTGCTCTGACTTGCAACGTAGACCCGACGCCGGCCGCGGTGCCACATCGACGCCAGCGAAAGACATCGTAAGCCTGCCATAGCCGTGAGCGCTGCTCCGACTTGCGACGCCGGCCCGACGCCTGCTGCTGTGCCGCATCGACTCCGAGGCCGACATCATCGCGGTGCCGATCCTCGACGTGGATGGTCAAGAATCCATCGACATCGTATGGAACCGTGGTTTCGGCGCCATCGTGACGTCACCTTCTCTCCGGTCAGGAACCGATGCCTCCCCTGCCTGCGGAAGCATCCAGGTCCCGATGCATCATCTCCCCCGAAGCAAGGAACCGATGCCGCAACGCGCCAACGACGCCGCATCTCCCTGACGCCGTGAGCTGTCTTTGTTTTCACTTTTCCAAGGTACTGTTCTTTGTGGGTCTGTTTTGACTCCGGGCCCGACGCCGCGCACCTTGCGTTCGGTGCCGTACTTTGGGATTTCTTTGACCTTGACATCATGATAACTCCCGTTGGGGTTATCTGTTGCTAAAGACTGTTTTTAAGTGAATAACCTATTTTTGAACTATTTCTACCATCTTGAAGAATTATTATTGATTACAGTATTGTGGATTTTTGTCGTTTATGGTCTTGTGAAAAGTCTATATAAAGAATACTTATTTTTATAATACAACCTGTGTGGTGTCCATCTGTAGTGTTGTCACTGTATTACTGTATGTGGTCACAAATGCTTAACACACTGCCTCTGAGATAAGCCTGTCTGCTCGTGCCAAGCTACCAAGGGGGTGAGCAGGAGTTATCCAGTAGTGTAACTCCCTTGCCCTGACGTAGAAGCAAGGGTCCCTATTTGGTCAAAGGTACCTACCTCTGCCAACTAGAGACCCCCAGTTCTAACATTGGTGGTCAGCGGTGAGGATTTGGACCTGCATTTGTGACTCATATACAGTAATTGGTGTACACTACTAGTGAGTGCAGACCAAACGCGACCACATACTTTTTTTGGTAGAATTGTTTTTCCTTGGACTGTTATTTTTTTCCTGAGAACTGCCAATTCTTACTGCCATGAGTAGACCAGCATCTGTTGCATCTATGGATCTAGATTTTGAGGAAGAGAGGTTGGAAACCTACACTTTGAAACAGCTCAAGCATCTCTGCAAGAAATTGAAAGTTGCTATAGCAGGCATTTCCAAAAAGGATGACTACCAAAAGGCGCTGAGGGCCTGGGTAGAAGCAAGAAATGCCCCTGAGTTGGTGGTGGAGCCAGCTGGGGATGCAGATGGGCAACTGGATAGGCCAGAGTTTCCAGCCAGGGGAGTGGTACCATCCCCACCTGGCAGTAGCATCTCTTCCAAAGACCTGTCCCCCAGAGAGTTGGAAGACAGGGAGAGAAATAGGACGCACAAGCTGGAGATGGCTAAGCTTAAGATGGAGGGTCAGAGGGAAATAGAGAATAACAAGTTGTCCTTGGAGAGAGAGAGAATGAGATTGGAACATGAGTTGAGAATGAGAGAGCTTGATTTGGAGCTCGAGAGGCTTGAGGCCATGAGGGTCTCAGCCCAGCAACAAGAAAATTGTGTAGCTCAGGAAGTGAGCTTTGCTGAGTTGGAGGTGGAATCCATCTCAGATGGTGGCAGCAATATTGAATTATCTAGTGCTAAGGGGGTAGTAAACACACCCAGAGATGTGGCGCCTGACTTGGAGGGGGTTAACATACCCCAGGAGGTTCAAGGATCTGAGGTAGCTGCAGTGGTGCGCAGTGTTCCGGAAGTAGATTGGGGCACTGGCGCAGGGGTTCATGGTCCTAGTGTTGGGAGGGACACTCCATTGACTCTAGCTGAGAGGAGCAGGGAGGGAGGTTTCCCCATGGTTGAAGTCCTGGTGTGCGAATGTGGAGACCGCCCAGAAGAGTGTGGGTTGAGTGACAGAGACAGTCAGATACTGTCTTGCCAATCTCAGGAGAGTGGTGTGGAGTACGTGTACGAGGCACTGGATGGTGAGGTGAAGGATAGTTTGGTTAACCCTTGTAGGGGGCTGTGTGATCCGATTGTGGGAGAGCATATTGTAAGTCCCTGTTTTCCAGAGCTATACCAACACCTGTTGGAGACTGAGTTCTCTGACCCCAGGAGCTCACCAGGGAGGCAGACCTTTTGGTGGATTCCAGAGGGTCTGAAGAGGCATTGGGGAATGACCCTAAGGGGAGTGGCTCAGGTATCTTCCAACCCAGAGTGGTGGAAATGGTTCAGAGTAGCCCAGCTAGGTCCCGGTGTAGTGGGAGGGGTGTAGGGGCTCACGTCCGGTTTCAGCGGAGATGGAGTGAGTGTGGGGCTGCGTGTCCCCAGGTGCCCGAAACCCAGTTTCAGGGCCTGGATGGTTTTTTAAGGGAACACCAGGTGGGGAGCCTAGTCTGTCCTGGTGGGCCGCCCATTGAGGGGGATCCCCTAGTGTCTGGTGAACTGAGAGTGTCTGTAAGCAGGCCTCCATCAGTTCTGGTGTCTGGCAGTGCCACTCCTAAGTGGAGGGTGCAGAAGTCCAGATTGAGGGGTGAGAGGGGGAAAGAGTCCCCAGTGGAAGAACCAGTGGGTCAGGGGCCAGCCAGAAGGGCTGAGTCACCAATGAATGACCATGGTGACACCAATTCTGTCCTGGGGGATCTTCACGCACTGTCAGATGGACAGGGATCGGAAGATCTGCGCCAGGCAGACTGTCACACGACACATGAGTTGTGTGTCACCCTCGGGGGGGCATATGTGCTCCCAATAAAGTCCTGGTGCGCCGGGCACGTGTTCAACCTCAGGGGTTGGTCCCTGGGTTGGGAAGCCAGGTTCAGGTGTTGTCTGACCTGGAGGGAGGGACAACTGTAAACAGTGTCCTGGCCGGTTGGTCTTCTAGGGGTACCACTCCAGGTGGGAGGGTACATCACTCTGGAAGGGGGTGCAGAGGGAGGGAGTCCTCGCCTTTGACCCGGGTTCAACTGGAGGGTCTAGACCCTAGGTTGGAAGGCCAGGTTCGGGGTGTCCCCCCTGACCTGGACGCCCAGTTGCAGGATAGAACCCCTGAACTGGTGGGCGAATTGTGCAGGACACCTGCCACAGGTGCCCTGGCAATTCTGGAAGGGGGTACCACTCCAGGTAGGAGGGTACAGAGCCCCAATGAGGAGAAGGAGGACCGGGTATGGGAAAGCCCACCCTGTCTCCTGTCCAGCCACCAGGTACAGGCCCGGGGCTGGTGGGTCAGTGCCAGGATGTCATAACTGACCTGACAGGAGGGAGAGTGGACAAAGGGTGCCAAGCACCTGGGGCTACTGCCCCCGCTCTCTAACGCCACAGAGGTTTGAGAGCCCTGCGAGGCATAAGGCCTGGGTCTCATCACTGACCACTGTCAGAGGCCACTGTGGCTTGCTGTCCTGGTGGACACAGTGTCACCTGGGGGGGACAAGAGTCGCACCCTGGGGGTGGACTGGGCCACACCTCTGTGTTGGCCATGTGTGTACTGTCTGTCTGTTGGGACACACCTGTGAGCAAGCTAAGGTTAGGTGCTGCACAGATGGTGTCCACAGGTGAGGAGAAGGGTTCCCCATGGGTTAGCTTGGTGGGCCCTGAGAGTATGTACAGAGGGATCCAAATGGGATTCAGATTGGCATAGAATTGGAATATGCTCCTGCTGTTGCCGGCCAGCGTCCATGTTCTATCGCCCAAAGCAGGGAATCCCATCAAGGTAGTGATTGGTATACCCTGTGTTTTGGCTGGAAGGGGGTTGTGTTGGACTTGGCCCTTTTTGCAGGGTCATCCCTGAAATTTTTGCCTTCCTCCTGTATTTTCTCTGACCTGTTTTTGTTGGTTTTATGGCTCTGGGCACTTTACCACTGCTGATCAGTGCTAAAGTGCATATGCACTCTTTATTAAATTGATGTATTGATTAGTGACTCCATGATTGGATCATTTGATTTACTTGTCAGACCCTACTATAGTGCACCAGGTGTGCCCAGGGCCTGTAAATCAAATGCTGCTGGTGGGCTTGCAGCACTGGTTGTGCCACCCACAGAAGCAGCTTGTAAAGTGTGTCTCAGGCCTGCCATTGCAGAGCCTGTGTGCAGTCTGTGACTGCCATGTCGACTTGGCAAGTGCACCCACTTGCCAGTCCCTAAACCTTCCCTTATATTCATATCAGACACCCCTAAGGTAGGCCCAAGGGCAGGGTGCATTGTAAGTATAAGGTAGGACATGCCCTGGTGTGGGTGGCATGTCCTAATAGTGAATTACAGCCATTTTCGTTTTTCACTATTGCAAGGCTACCTGTCCCCATAGGCCGGAATGGGCAGTTTTGATTATAACATCTTATAATCCTAACTGACCCAGGGAACATGGTAGAAATTCGAGTTTAGTATGCCTGAACTCAGAATGATAAAATACATCTTTTAGTAAAGTTGGTTTTAACATTGTGTTTGAAAATACCACTTTTAGAAAGTAGGTATTTCCTTGCCTCACTGTCCAAGCCTGCCTCTGCTAGGTTGTGTATTGTGTGTCTGGTTTTGTGAGTGACAGGGGCTGGGGGATTCCAGGAGACAGGGTGAGTCAGCACAGGGCTGAATAGACCTATCTGCATGTAGATGGGTGGGAGGAGTTGCACCTGGGTCTGAATAGGGCTGTGCCTGCCTTCCACAATGCTGGCTCCACCTCCTGTGGTGCGTCTGCTGTCCCTGGCCCACACTGTCAAAGGAAAGAAGGACACCTGTAAACAAAGTGCTCCAGGACTACACAGAACTGGTTTGGACCAGGTAAAGGCCCCTCTGCCTTCAGAGGACAAAGGATTTTGCAGTATAAATATGGGGACCCAGACCCCAAGACTTTAGATCACTTCTGGAACAAGACGAACCTCTGCCAAGGAGAAGAACCAAGGAAGCTGTAGGAGTTGGACTGCCCCCCCTGCCAGTGTGCTGTGTTGCTGGGTTGGCCTACAGTGGTGTCTTCAGTGCCAAGGAGAGGAGAAGGAACTTCCAAAGAACTTTCATCATCTTGCAGAATATTACTCCAAGGGCTTGATTTGAGCTTGCCTCCTGACCGAAGTCTCAGGGATACCAGACTTCACCCCCTTCTGTTTGCCTGCATCTGGAACTTGCTGTTCTAGCTGCTACAGAGGGAATTCTGCAACACCGACGCCGGTGAGCAACGCCGTCATCTGCATCGAAGCCGTGAGCGCTGCTCCGACTTACGACGCCGGCCCGACGCCTGCTGCTGTGCCACATCGACTCCGAGGCCGACATCATCGCGGAGCCGATCCTCGACGTGGGTGGTCAAGAATCCATCGACATCGTGACATCGTACGGAACCGTGGTTTCGGCGCCATCGTGACGTCACCTTCTCTCCGGTCAGGAACTGACGCCTCCCCTGCCTGCACAAGCATCCAGGTCCCGACGCATCATCTCGCCCGAAGCAAGGAACCGACGCCGCAACGCGCCAACGACGCCGCATCTCCCTGACGCCGTGAGCTGTCTTTGTTTTCGCTTTTCCAAGGTACTGTTCTTTGTGGGTCTGTTTTGACTCCGGGCCCGACGCCGCGCACCTCACGGTCGGTGCCGTACTTTGGGATTTCTTTGACCTTGACGTTGTGATAACTCCCGTTGGGGTTATCTGTTGCTAAAGACTGTTTTTAAGTGAATAACCTATTTTTGAACTATTTCTACCATCTTGAAGAATTATTATTGATTACAGTATTGTGGATTTTTGTCGTTTATGGTCTTGTGATAAGTCTATATAAAGAATACTTATTTTTATAATACAACCTGTGTGGTGTCCATCTGTAGTGTTGTCACTGTATTACTGTATGTGGTCACACATGCTTAACACACTGCCCCTGAGATAAGCCTGTCTGCTCGTGCCAAGCTACCAAGGGGGTGAGCAGGGGTTATCCAGTAGTGTAACTCCCTTGCCCTGACGTAGAAGCAAGGGTCCCTATTTGGTCAAAGGTACCTACCTCTGCCAACTAGAGACCCTCAGTTCTAACATGGATAAAACAGATGAAGGGTGAAAACCCCAAACTCTTGAGGTGGTCCATTTCCCTACAGGGGATGGACTATACAGTGGAACATAGACCTGGGAGTTACCATGCCAATGCAGATGGACTCTCCAGATATTCCCACTTAGAACATGAAGGCTCAACTTGTCAAGGTTAGTTTAATGTCCTTGCGTCTGGGGGGGTTGTGTAGGAAAGTAGTATCTGCTTCTTATGGTTACCCCCACTTTTTGCTGATGTCTCACTGTTTTTGGACTAGTCTGACTGGGATCCTGCTATCCAGGACCCCAGTCTATCTGCTTTCTCCCTTAAATTTCTATGCATGTACTTTAGGTACACTCCAGATTGGATACTGGGATACCCTTATCAGTCCCTAGTATATGGTACACCATGTACCCAGGGCATAGGTACCCCGGAGGCCTCCCATGGGTTGAAGCATGTATTATGCCACCCATGAGAGGCCATTCAAAATGACACAACAGGTCTGCTACAGCAGCCTGTGTAAGCTAGTGCTTGCACCACTTATTAGATATAGGTTCACTATATTTATCTAAATCACTACACTTAAAAACCTATCAGTCACCCCTATGCAGGCCTTATCAATCCTGAAGGCAGGGTGCTGGGTTTTACGTGAGAGGGTGCCCCTGCATGAGCAGAGCCTTCGGAGACCATTCTCCGGGGTTGTCGGTGATGCAGCCAGACATATAGGTTAAGTTGCATTATAACCTCGCGGTAAATGCTAACTTTAAAACGGCCGCTTAGAAACATGTTGTGTTTGGTGTCAAACACCTTGGAATCATACCTCCACACCAGTAACTGGTGTGGGAGGTATGATTCCACCCTTCTGAAACCACTACTGTGGGTCACAGGTCTACCCGGTACCAGCTTTCTCGTTCCGGGTAGCACAAAATGGACGCTGCCAGCCACAGACACAATTCTGCTCTCCTGCTGCTGAGCCAAGCTCGAGCAGAGGAGGGCATGACAATAGGCATCCTGTCACAGGGAGGTGTGACCACCTCCCAGACAGGGTTTAGTGTATTGGGACTGGGTGGGTGCACTCTGAGAGTGCCAGAAAGTCTGCACTGGGGGCACATTTGGTGTCCCTGTGCATAGTCCAGCTCAAACCAGTTCTGGGAGCCATTGGCTCCTGCTCTGGTGCAAAACTAGACAAAGGACATGGGTGCAGCCACCCCTCTGTCCTGCCCCTCCCCTAGGAGGGTCCCCTGAATCTGTCCAACCCTTTCCCGTGGGTATAAAGTGGGTTACCTGGCTACAGGACTTTAGATTTTACCTGGACAAGATTCTACTAAGAAGAAACCAAGTACTTTGACTGCCTGCACAATGCTGGATGACTGAAGAATCTTCCTTGGAGTAAAGGAGTTACTCCCCTGCACTAGAAGGCACCTAAGCGCATCTGACAGGCTTGCATCTCCCAAGCTCCTGAGGACTCTGAAGATTTCAGCAACACAAGGCGTAGGTTTCCGAAAGTCCCTGAGGTTGATCTGCCCTCTCAGCAATTCTGAGACCAGTATCCCTTGTGGGGACCGCGTGACCCGAACCCCTGTGCACCGCGTACATTTGCAAGTGCATATGCTTGTTGGCGACCCCTGAGCTTGTGGATTGGACTCCAAGTAGTCCTGACCCCTGAGCAGTATTTGCATCAAAGAAATCCAGCCTCCTTGCACTGAGTGCTCTGTGGGCTGGTGCTTTGCAGACTTGCTTGATGTCTCCTCGCGATCCCTGGTCTGTTGGCCTGTGGGTCCTGGCGAGGATCACCTTGTTTGTTCTTGGTCTTCCCTGGTTGCTCCAGACGTGCCCTGACTCCCCATTGCTTGGAGAGTCCCCTGGACCTTGCTGGTCCACACCGTAACCTGTTTGTCTTTCCTGCATTTGTTGCATTTGCCAAGGCTTGTTGGTGCTCCAGCCGGACATCGACCCCTCAGCATTCGACACCCTTTTGTGGGACAGCTCACCTCCAGATCCTGGTTGTCCTCGACGTCTCCTGGTCCCCGTGGCTGCAGAGTCAAGCATCCCTTCTTCGCACCTGAAGCACCCGACATTGGTGGGCATTCGACTACCGAGCAGCTGGTCACTTGAAGTGACCCAGACTCTGTCCACTCTGCTTTCAGGTTCCTCTCACCTAGAATCCATGCTTGGATTCCACCGGACACTCTTCGCCTTCCCGGCAGCAGTACTTCTTCGCAACTCTCCATTGAAAACGATAAAGGTTTCCGACACCACTTGACCCCTATGCACCCGGCTCCTCTGGGATAGGTAACACGGGTTCCTCGGTACTCACTGGTGGGTTGGCTCTAGAACCTTCTATGTTCCAAAGGGTTTGCTTGAAGTCCTCGTAGAAGTGTCCTTAAACTATAACTTTGCAACCACGACTTTCCCATAGAGTTGTACGGAGCACCCTGTATCACTGCCTTGGGTGGTTCCTTGGGGTCCCAGTGAGTCTATGTGCTCTAGGCACTGTGTCTAGTCAAGTCGTGATTGTTATACAATTTTTTTGTATATGGTTCGGTCTCCCCTGAAGCCCTCTGTGTATTGTGCTACTTACGAATGTTCTATTGATTCAGTATTGTGTGCTTTGTGTTCTAATCTCGTGTAGAGACTAGTAGAGAGTTTTATATCAATAAATACATATTTTTATATAACTACTGTGTGGTTCTCCTTTCATTTAGTCATTCAGGAGGTGATATTCTGGTAAAACAAGCTGCTTTACATTCCTTCAAGATTAAGCCTAAAGGCTGCTCTCCACAGCTACCACTAGGATAGCTTTCTAAAGGTTATCTTTGACCTCATACATCATAAGGGTCGTGTGGACAGGTACAGGGTGCCCACTTTAATTAGCGGACAGCATATAACAGACCACCTTCTTACAATCTGTACCCAATGGAGTTTGATCCTGCAGTTGTAAGTTCCGACCACTTGGTCTAAAAATAGGATAACAATCCCTGGGTTGCTGCACGGATTTAAGTGATAGATCTTAAGCTTTCTTAGCTTTATTCTGGGCATTCTGCAACCTCTTTCTAGCCTTTTTTGTTATGGGAGGCTGACCCATGGAACCCTCACATAGGGCTGTTGAATTTAGGACTTGAATTCCCGCAGTGTTAACATTTTCTAGTACAAAGGGTCTTTCATAGTTTTCTCTTTCTTGCCCTAAATCTCCTTCTTAATTCCTAGTATCCCCAGGTAGAACAATAGAGGTGCACGAAGGGGCATCACACTGAGCTTTTTGGTGCTTCGTTCTTTCACTAGGAACTCTCACCCCCAATCCATTATCGAGTGGTATAGGTGACTCTGCTTTTGATTGTGTGGCCAATTTTTTAACTTCATCAATACGAGATCCTACTACATTTGGAAGTTCTGAAACATTATCTAAGATATGTGAACACATACATTTAATTAGTTGGTTGTTAACACCAGACTGGGCTCTTACCACCAAGTTGGTTAGATTATGCAGCTTAGCATCCATCCCAGCCATATACACAGCTAAGGTATTAAATAGCTCCACCTGGATATTGCGTTTATTGGAGTGGAAATGTAATGCTCTTGTTATTGCATCCATTGACCCCAGCAAAATTCACCATACTCTGATATCTCATCAATTTTGATGTAACAGGAATCATCATCATTGGGCTGCAACAGACATTCACCCATCACAGCCCCTTGGGATAACACACCATCACACACTACCATAGCTATTGGTGGTGGACATAAAGCTGCTGTAGCTGATATGGGAATAGACAAACAACCCTCACATTGAAATTTATCTGACCTTTGAAATAGTCCATGGTATAGGACTGGGAGAGCTGAGTCAAGTTATTGTTTCCAGTCTTGGTTGCTTGTACAGAACGCTCTTAACATGTTCCATCCTTGGTGATGCCTATATATTGACCTGGAAATCATCAGAATCCATCTCTTTACCAGCTGATACAACCTCTTGGGCCTTCTTAGTAATCTTCCTCCTTTTTTGCGACTGTAGTGACCCACATAAGTGTCCAGACCTCATGTTATGATGCCTTTTCCCAAGGCACAAGAGTTCAAAAATAGCAGCAACAAGTGGAAGTTAGTGCATCCTCTTCTACCACACAGAGCAAAGCACCAGCACATCCAAAGAGGCAAAGTACACCAGCTAGAATCACAGAGCCTTAGGCAAGGTCCTTATAAAACATGGAGATTACCTCTCACACCTCACAATCAATTAAACAGTGTTGATGGAGTGGAGGGATTTCTTAATCCATATATCTTGGCACTAGTGCCGCCTACCTGTACACGTCATATAACATGGGACACATGACAGAGAGCAGGAGCACAGAAATAACAAAAACAGAGGGTGGTACCCTGATACTCTGAAAAGGGATGGGGTGAGCACTATAAAACAACAGAAGGTATCCCTTTTCAAGGAACTATGCTTTGGGCAAAAGTCTCCGTATATAAGAGCTTGCCTCAGTATGGATCATGTGCTATGTATAGTTTCTAAGATACAGCAATTCATCTACAAAGTGTACCACAATCTTATTTACATGCTAAGACCAATTAAAGCTAAAAACATGGAAAATTACGATATGTAAGAAAATATTTATTTTAGAATGGAAATTTCCAGTTCTCAAAAAATTACAAGTTCTCAAAAGATTAAAAACATCTTCTCACAGAGAAGTTACAATCCGTATACATTAAAATTTAACACATTTAAAAAGCAAACTTTCTTATGAAGAGACGACGCAGCGTTTCAGTGAACAATAATTTCTTCACCTTCTTCAGGACAAAAAGTTTTCATATAAATCTAAGTAATAGAAAACATCTATTAAAAACACTTGGCTATTCTTATAAGCACAGCAGTACATCAATACTGTAAGTCATTTATTGTGGCGCTTAAAAATTCATATAGGTTTAAGAAAAACAACGAATTCAAATCTCTGAAACAAATGTATATTCTCAAATATACACTAACACATGATCCATCACCTCAATATATCAGGAAGGAATATTAAATGAACCCACCTATTTCTATATAATTGAGACCCAAGAATTTCAATTGTCTCAAAGCCTTCAATTGCTTATAGTCAGAGGGTAATGACTCGATCCGACCGTGTATGAAGAATTTAAATCTAAAAGGGATCAAATTCATTATTTAATGGGTGATAGGGAATTGACTTCTTATCAGTAGAGTACCCTAAGTACAAAAACGTACCTCGGTGATGAGTATGAAGCCTCAAGGGAGTTCTGATAGAGCCACCGACGATTAGATTTAAAAAGGGCTGTTGCAGATAGAGGCCGGAATTCTAGAATAAATCACGTAATTACTACGTTGGTCCTAATAGTTATATTTTCATAAACTATGCATGCTTTAGTGAAGCTTACCCTTTATGAGTCTAAAGATCATATATATGGATAGCTGCGTCGTTAATTTCAGCCAGTTCTCAAATAGTCTACATTTTTAAATCATTGTCGGCACTATAATTCAAGCAAAACAAAAGTTATATTGGAACTAGTTATACGGCCATTCATAGGAGCCCCAAAAAATTATTACGTCTGTTTTTTACCTTTTTTCCAATGATGAACAATGTGCTGTAGGTAGCGCTATATTTCCGGTGAATCCGGACCCATAAAGTTGATATTATCTGAAACAATAAAAACCTCCAGGGTTAGCTGTTGGTTATCAGAAACATTGAAAACCACTAAACGCCATAGGGGTTCTAGCTGTGGGGAGGACATCGTATCCTGTTCCCTTCACTACTTTCTTACTAAATCCTTTTATTCTTTTGTCCTCGATGTATAGGACAAAAAGACAAACGACTTCTCTATCGTTCCGTGCTAAGGTTGAGAGTTTAACAATGAGCACCGTATGGTAATGATAACTTAACTTACGAGGCTTTTACAAACCAATATATGAGTTCGTAAATATATAAAAACTACTCAATACGATAAAGTGTAGTTAGAAGCTAAATTCTAAGTGTTTTCCCATAATCGCGGCATATAAAATGCAAAAATAAGCTCTAGCCCTTCGGTCAATAGAAACGCTGCAGGCAAAACAAAATGCTGAGGTACAATGCAGCGTGCTCACCTTCAGTAAAACGGACGGCCTCCCTGCTCTATCACGAACTTCTTCCGGGTCAGGATACACGCCGTAGCATTGTGTATTGCCTTTTTATAGGTCCTGGCCTCGCTTAGCAGTGAAGGGGGCGGGCTTCAATTACAAGCCATGCAGAATATGCGCTACCAACTCTTAATGTTAATCAAGGGTTTACTTTCAGAAAATAAATATCTTATAATTAACGGAAATAGTTGTGCAAGAAAAAAACCAATATTCTATGCAAAACTAATTATTGCTTGCAAGCGCCCGATACCTAATAGCTAGATGGCTGAAAAAGGAGGCGGCCATCTTGAAACTGCTAAATTGATACAAGTTCGTCTTTTATATACCGATAGGAAATATTAATCTTCCCATTGGTTTTAGCAGGACGACAGAAATAGTTGGGTCTTGTTTTTAAGAAATGGCCACACAGTATATTGATAATACCGAACTGTGTACTATGTGCAAAAAACAGAATTAAGGTTACCGTCACTATATGTTACGGCCATCATTAGAGAGAGTCTCGATACTAGCATGCATAATATATTCTATGCAGGAAAAAACATCCCTATTAATATAATTGCATCATTGCAAAAATAAACTAGTAAGTATTGCCTATTGAGTATTTAATTATATACAGATGAGATTTTGTTATCTTCTAAGTTGACGCTAGGAGTCCTCTCTAGTTCAAAAAATGAGAAGGGTTAAATTAGCCTCTCCCACTCTTCTTTACTGTTTAGTCCATTCCTATACGTATTAAACTTGGACATGTAGAATTGTTCACGTTTTTTCCTTTTGGCTGTGGGATCACCACCCCTAACATTTGTTTGAACTGCCTCCACTATGCACAATTTGAGGTCTTCTATCTTATGATCTTTTTCTAGCCAATGGTCCACTAGCGGTGCATTTTTCTTCTTAGTCCTGATGGCTGATTTGTGTTCGGTCATTCTCACCCTGACCTCTCTGGAAGTCTCTCCAATATATACTTTATGGCAAGGGCACACTATAAGGTAAATCGCAATCTTTGTTGAACAGTTGACTAAATTTTTCACATAATGTGTAACCTCATTGTGTATAATCCTTGATCCTTTGATTATATTATCACAATTTGTGCACGAACTACATGGAAAATTACCCTTACGGAAGGGACTGTTGGATATACTCAGTTGTTTACATTCTGGTTCGCTCCTATGTGTGTGTACTGAACAATTTCTGATGGTACGATTCCTCCTAAAGGAAAATATTGGTTTTACTAAGGTGACAGTGATTTTGTCATTCAGAAGATGCCAATTCCTATTTATTAGGTTCTTGATTTTATTACTAATGGCATTGCAGTTAGTCACAAAAGTTATAGGTAGTTTGTTTGCATCTGTGTTTTTTTCTTTAGGTTCAAAGAGTGAGTCTCTATTGTAGTACTTTGCTCTTTTATAGGCACGCCTCACTAATTTTTTGGGGTAATTCCTATTTGAGAACTAGAAATTTCCATTCTAAAATAAATATTTTCTTACATCTCGTAATTTTCCATGTTTTTAGCTTTAATTGGTCATAGCAGGTAAATAAGATTGTGGTACACTTTGTAGATGAATTGCTGTATCTTAGAAACTATACATAGCACATGATCCATACTGAGGCAAGCTCTTATATACGGAGACTTTTGCCCAAAGCATAGTTCCTTGAAAAGGGATACCTTGTGTTGTTTTATAGAGAGCAGGAGCACACCGGGTGCGCACTGAGTCCAGATGAAAAAGATTAAAAAATATATATGTGATTTTCCAAATTTCCAGGTCACTATTATGTGGGCAAACTTGGCCCCTAGTGTGAAGCAAGCCGCACCGGCCTATCGTCGGCCACATCCGCGCCACCGCCAGAGTTACGAAGGCCTAGTGTCTGCCACATACTTGCCCCCAATCCACGTCTTCAAATTTTTACTATAACTAAAGCTCAAGCAAAAAACAGATGCCTCAGGCACCTCGGTTCAAACAGAACCCAGTTACCTGGCTTCCTTGGACCTTGAAAGGTCAAAAACGCCAATCTCTCATCGACTGTCAGCCACCCGGACCTGCAACTATATCCAGCCCTTTGCTGTCTCTTGGCGTCCGCTCCTCTCCACTCCTCTCTGTCTCGCTCTTCCTGTGCGAAAGCCACCACAAACAGGGACCCGGCATGACCCCCTCCACGAGCCGGATGTGCGCAGCTCCGAGTCGCGGAGCCCAGCGCGAAGTCAATGCAGCTCGAGAGGGATGGAAGTAGACGGGGGCTCAAAAGCTTGAGGGCGCAAGGTGCAAGGGCACCGACAGCCGTCACTGGGAACACAACCAGTGGTTGAAGTGGGCGGGATCGGCAGGGCACGGCGTGCACCTACTTCTAAAATTTAGTGGAATCCGTTCCCCTACTTTTTATTTTTAAGAATGCATCCCAGGACTGCAGGCTCGGCGCTCGTGGACGTTCGAGGACGGGTGGGTTGGCAGAGAAGGAAAAGGACTCTGTCTTTTCCTTCTTGACCAGAGAAGACAAGGGCAGTGTCCACTTCTCCTGCTCTGCTGCTGGCAGCTGCTCCCTCTCTTTCTTCCTCTTATTCCCTCTCTTTCTGTCTTGCTCCTCTTCACTTGCTGAAAACTGTGACTTCTAGAAACTCTTCTTACCCTCTTTTTCCTCTCCTTTCATTTATTTGTTCCCCTGTGAAATGGATCCAAAAACAGAAAAACACTTTTACTTGAAATGTCATTCTATTATAAAGTGCAGCCTCGGGATGAAGAGAAATAAAAGGTTTAATATATGAAAAATAAATAAATAAAGCAAGACTGAGTGGTCAAAAAGTGGCCAGAACAACATTGTTTTCCCCAGGTGGGAAGTGCACCATTCTTGGAGGTACTGCAATACCTGGTTGATGGGTGGATTGGAAAACAAAATGTGTACCACGCCTCTGTGTTCCTGGAAGTGGTCTTTTTAAACCATGCTGCTTACATTTTGTAAGGATATAAGGAATGGACATTGAAACTGGTCCCTTCTGGACCCTGTAGCCATGTCCTTAACCAGTGGCGGCTGGTGAACTTTTAAATAGGTGAGGCACAAAATGCCTACAATGGATGGTGCTGAGTGACCATAATGAGGTAGCCCAAAGTCCCTGGGGTGAGTTTTGGGTTCTCCCCTTGGCCAAGAAATGTTAGTAAAAAACGTAGATGCCAGCACTGCATTTATGGCATTTTCTTAAATTGTCTAACACCCCAATGGTTCAACAAGTCGATATGAGGAGGAACTGTTAAAATATACCAAAAGGTCAGACTGCAACAGCAGAAACTATGTACTTCACTTGCTTTGTCCACCAGAAAATAATTCTAACAGCGGCAATTCAATTGCTAGGAGAGGCCTGTGCTGTGTCAGTAGAGACTCACTGATCTTTGACAATGCACAAAGAGAAGAGACGGAGAATACTACAAACTGCATCCAGACCTTGCCCTGTGCAGACAGGACCATAGTGTTTTCCTAATTTACAAAATATAGAAGCACACTGGCATAGTAAATCCACCATGAGGCTCAAATGCAAGCAAGAAAATGTGGCTTCCCTGGCGCAGATTGTCAGCGAAAACAGGGGTGAAGAGGGCCCATCACACTACAGGGTCCAGTGCAACTGCACCTGTTGCACTATTGGTAGCTACACTCATTTAATCTCAAGTGCTAGCAGTTCCTATGTCTCACAGGTATTTTTTGCATTCTGGTTTGTGTGGTAGGGATAGTGGTAGAAATAAACAGGATTATCATCAAAATCAAAACAGCCAGTCGCATGGATTCGTAAAAACCAGAAAGCACTATGAATTCTGTAGTCAGATTCTTTCACCAATTTAGCAGACCGTTTTTCATAGGCCTTTTTATTATACAGCCTGTATTATTTCACTAGTTTTACTGACAGGTTTAATTGCAGGCTCCCACCCTGGCTATCCACTGGGCGCAAGACCTTCCATCCCATTAGCCTCACCACGCACCTCTTATCAGATACATAAATTAGACACAGTTTTAACTGGCTGTCTGAAAGAAATATTTACAAAGCAGACTAATTGTGATTATTTTTTTAAAAGTGTACAGAAATTCCTTTCAGGCTTCCATCTTGGAGGAAACTCAGAGTTTGGCAACTGAGTGACATCGAAAACAAGCAGAAAAACGTTAAACCTGAAAGCATTTCACCTTTAATTAACCTTGGCTAGTACCCTTCCATCTCACAGGCTTTCCTATAGCATGCGCTTATGCACATAAACTTAAACACTCCCAGGCACACATTCAATGACAATTATACTAACATATATACACAGTCACCAGCACGCAGAGAAACAAACACGAACACTCACACTCATACAAAGTAGAACTGCAAAATAAATAATCTCCCTGAGGCAGGCCTCTTCACCACGAGCTCGCATGCTTTTCCAGCAGGGCCCACGATTTCCGCATGGCATAGCTCTGCCAAGCAGCTCATCAGAGCTAGGTTGAAGAGCTTTACCCAATCAGAAGCTGGGATAGGGTTAGAGGTAAACTCCTTTTCTCTATTCCGACTTCTGATAGGATTAAAGGGCGTATGATAGACAAGCCCTGAAGCTCCATTATCTGACATGCTGCACTGCGTGACGTTAGTGCAGCATGTCAGATATGTATTGTAATTGTGTGAGGCCGGGCTGTAACAGCCCCCGCCTGACACATGCGCAATACAACTAGTGAAGCCCTCTTCTGCTGCCAAGTGGACATTACAGCTTTTATATGCAAACAAACGATCTGAGATCATTTGTTTTCATGTAAAAGCTCTATGCAACACCTAAAGCAATTATCTGCAGAGAGAGGCAGTGGGTCGACGCCCTGGCGCCCCCTATGGAGGAGCCGCCACTGTCCTTAACTTTTCAGGCAAAAGCACTTACTGATTTCTGAATGAGTGTAAAAGCTTTAAGGTAACCATGTTGTTTGTTGTTCCTGCTTACATTTCACATACTTTACCTAATTTTGCATTCCCTATGAGTATTTGTTTTTTCCAGGATGTTGTTACTTTTTTTTTTTCAGGCAGCATATTACTCTTTTCTAGTGCATAATTTGAATTGAGTCGCATCCAGGTTTTTATAGTGGCACAATTTGGTTGTAGCTGAGCTGAAGGCAGTGCGAGTTTCTCTCAGTGGGGCAGTAACGTGTTCAGTGTGGGAGAGGATTTTGCACTATGGCCAGAGCTGCCGAATTTGGAATTGGGGAACCAGGTTCAGCCTTCATGACCAGTCCATCAGACCACTCTTCTGAGACAGCACATTCCATGCTACACCTTAGAAGGCCTTGCAAGGCCTTAGAAACCCTGTTGTCTTAGCACCAGCAGGTGGATCCTAGCCCCTAGCGGTGGCAAGTGTGGGTTAACCTTGAAGGCCTGTCCAATACAATCCATACTGAAGTTCACCTCCAGTCTTGGGGTCAGGGCTGCGAAGCAGCACACCCTAGAGCAACAGTGACTCTGCCACTGAGGTCACAGGACCCTTGAGGCCAGTCCCCCTCACCCTTTGGTACCTCCATTGGCCTTGTTTCAGCAGGAATAGTGCAACTCACCAGGGATCGGCAATGCAGGATTTGCACACACACCAAACTAAGTTTTCAAAATTCAAGGTCTCTCTGCTTCATGCACAAGCACTTTTACATGTGCTACCTACTTTGGGGCCATCGGAATTATGCAGCAATGGGGACAAAATTTAAATTATGCCACAGTGTTAACTAAATTATGCAGCATAAATAAGGCTGCAGCGTAATGCGGTATATTTTCTGATACTTTATTATTTTGACATTTTTACACATACTAACAGTCTCTGCAAAGATTTTGCCTTATTAGAACCAGTGCAACATAGAAATGCAGCAGTGAGAAAGGTGTCCAGTCAACCTTTACAAAGGGCCGTCCACTTCGCAGCAACACAACACATCATGTCTGTCCCTGACTGGATTATGCAGGCCTTGCTGTGCCTCGGGTGGAAGGAAGGGGGGCAGTGGAGAAACACGTGCTCTGACCCCCGGCACTGCAACGGCGGGGAGCGGCAGTGCCGCGGCGAGCTGGGGCTGGGCGGCCCCGCCGGGGGCGGTGTAACGGCGGCTGGCAACGGCGGCGGACTGCACTTCTCTCTCCCCGCCAACCACAGCCCCGGAACCCACAAGATGGTGGTGTCGGCCGAGATGTGCTGCTACTGCTTCGACGTGCTTTACTGTCACCTGTGCGGGGTGGGGCGCCGTCAATGCAGCTCAGTGAGAGGTGTTTTCTCTCCCCTGTCACCCACCAGAGTTTGCCCTGAGCCTAGAGACTCGTGCTTGCTGAGGATCGAGGTGAGCGCCCCCTGCGCGAGGCAAAATGGCGGCTCCCACAGCGCTGCCCACCGTGGTGGGTGTTGTGCCCCAGCGCCCTTTCGGGGTCTGCGTGCGCCTCGAGAGCCTAGGGACACCGGGGCGAGTCCGACCCTTCCCTTTCCACAAAGCTCTGGCGTACTTGGCTCACTCTCGGTTTGGAAAAGGGGCCCAGGATGCCTGACCCCAACATGGCCGACACTGGTGACTCCTTCCCCCGTGCTGAACTTTTACCTACTCATCCCTCCCTGGACTATGCCTGACCTCAAGAGGACCTCCAGCTCTCGTTTTGCCGAACTTCAGACATTTCTCTTTTGCTGGACTGCCTTATCTCTTTCTCCCCTCAGGTCCCCCTCTCGCCAATCTCAGCCTCCGACTCTTCTCCCCTCCCACCGCTCTCTACCCCTTTGATGTTTCATCTCTCCGTTCACTCTGTTAATATGTAATTTTGAGTTGCCCAAGCCTAACCGCTGGTAAAATGTAATCATGAGTAAAGTCACTATTTGTGTATATATGCTTAGATATAACTCTAACCACTAGTATATGTAGTAGACCTTTGTACTTACTACCATTCCTAGGAGTTTAGCGTTTATCCGTTTGTATCTCTTCCTTGAGTGACTTTGCAACTTGTACATTTGCAATTTTTTTTCTGTGTGCATCTCTTCCTTGTGTGATTCTACAATTTGTACATTTGCAATTTCTTTTTTTTTCTGCTTGTATTTCTTTGTAACGCATGTAATTCAAAGTCCTTATGTAACGCTACTGGTTCTTTTGTAAAGCCCTCTGACGCAGGGGGGGAGGGTGCCGAACTTCAGACATTTCTCTTTGCTGGACTGCCTTATCTCTTTCTCCCCCTCAGGTCCCCCTCTCGCCAATCTCAGCCTCCGACTCTTCTCCCCCTCCCACCCCCACCGCTCTCTACCCCCTTTGATGTTTCATTTACGCCGTTCACTCTGTAAATATGTAATTTTGAGTTGCCCAAGCCTAATCGCTGGTAAAATGTAATCATGAGTAAAGTCACTATTTGTGTATATATGCTTAGATATAACTCTAACCACTAGTATATGTAGTAGACCTTTGTACTTACTACCATTCCTAGGAGTTTAGCGTTTATCCGTTTGTATCTCTTCCTTGAGTGACTTTGCAACTTGTACATTTGCAATTTTTTTCTGCTTGTATTTCTTTTGTAACGCATGTAATCCAAAGTCCTTATGTAACGCTACTGGTTCTTTTGTAAAGCGCTCTGACACCTTTGGGTAATGTTCGCTATGTTCGCATTTCTTTTGTAACTCATGTAATTCAAAGTCCTTATGTAACGCAACTGGTTCTTTTGTAAAGCGCTCTGACACCTTTGGGTAATGTTCGCGCTATATAAAATCGCATTAAATAAAAATAAAAAATAAAAAAATAAACAAGTCACATTTTTCAGTAACTTTTGATCCATTTGAGCTGCAAACTATTTATTAGTTAAAATCGTCAGATTATGCAGCAGATGATGTATTATGTGTCAAATATGGCAGAGCCATAATTATGTGGAAAACATTTGCAAATTAGGATAATTTGCCATTCATGTTTGAACTGCTTTTGTGGAAAAAGGGAGAAGTGCTGATGACAGAAACTCCATGGCTCAGAGACAAATGGCTTGTGATTCCACTTTTAAGCGTATTTGGGCCATTCTGTGATTGGGATCGTATCCCAATTTGTGAATGTATTTTAATGT
Source organism: Calotriton arnoldi (assembly GCA_963921515.1). NCBI lineage: Eukaryota > Metazoa > Chordata > Amphibia > Caudata > Salamandridae > Calotriton > Calotriton arnoldi. The sequence continues at coordinate 187,328 of CAWUFW010013146.1, forward strand.
CAATAACTCATATTAAACCTTAAATAAACATGTGTATCCATTGGTTGAATTAAATGGCGCAGTAAGCTGTAACTGGTCAGTGAAATGCCAAACAAATACTAAAAATTGAGATTTTTGCTCTTTCAGGCCACACCTCTGACTCCGCCCACTGACCCAATCCTCGGATTATTCCCATCCTCTGATTCTCCGCCCACAGTTCCCCTACTTTTTTTTCCCCACTTCGACCACTGAACACAACACAACTGCTCTCTCCCTTAGCTGTCCTCCTTCGAATCAGGCGTCTGACGTCAGCAAATCATGTGAAGCTTGACAGGATTGATTTCCATCCTCTCCTCTTCCACACTAGGCTGACGTTAGAGGAGTATTCCCCTCCTATTTGCAATTATGGTTGCATACCCTGAGTTTTGTGTTAATGTGCAAACGGCAAGCTGTTACCCTTCATTCTTCTTTCCTATTGGGAATTGGAGTCTGGATGTTATCCAGAAGTTGTTCACGAAACCCATAACTGCTTCCCATGATGTGTTTCCAAACAGGAAACATTTTTTCTTTAAAGCAGCACCTGTGTCTTTAACAGCCAGTTTCAGGGCTGTCTTAAATTACAATCTGGGTAAATAATATTTATTTGGCAGGTCGTTTTTGGCCCCTGTAAAGGTGCAAGTTGCGATACAGCCTGTTAGTAAATAGGTCACATTACAAATTACATTGCAATTAATAAACCAGACAGTATGCACATTCACACCCTGAGTTTACAAAGGGCAATACAACATCTGTTCCACAATTCCGTATCTCAAGCATGCCTATAGACATTTGACATATTTACACCAGTGGAGCCTTTTGTAGAGATAATTGAATATTTACAAATTATGTTTTTTTTTCTTTTTTCGGCAAACGTCTGCAGGTGTTGTTCTTTCTAGTTCTCTGAAAGCAGTTTTCCTTCCAGAAAAGAAAGCTGTAGCTTTTAAGCACTTTGAGACATTACATTTGAAAGCCTAACTGTTGAGCAAAAGCAGATTTGTAGTGCTTTTCAAATTTAATGTGATTTTTCTTAAACAGACGAAATGTCCTGGGATTGCAGATTTATTCTGCGCCATTTGTTCTATGGCAACACAGTTGAAATATTTCAACACAGCACTACGGTGCATTAGACCATCTGCACCCAGAGTAGGCTCTAGGGAGATAGATCACTGCCGGAGCTCATTGAGGTGCTTCTGTGTAATATTCGCCAGATTGCCAACTAGAGCACGTTTTCTGTTGCAGGAGACATTTTGTTTAGGGTACTGAAAATCAGTTAAATAACTAATTTCAAAAAGAATCTGAGGAAGTTTTGTCAAAAACAACATAGTACTTGTCCATGTACCTTCATTGCTTAATGCCACAGTAAGTTTTAATCAAACACCTGCTCGACCTTGCAAAAATTAATATTATTTGTGAATTGGTAAATATAAAAAAGGGATCACTCAAAACGAGCTGTTCTTAACTTCTTTTGTTCATTCCCTAATGTTCATCATGAACCACTGTACAAGTGCACAAAATCATGCCGTCATTATGATTTACATCCGCTGTTACTACGAGAAGTCAGAAACAAACCTGACACATCTAATCACCTTGTCTTACACGGAAAACAAAATCTGCTTGTATCATTGCCAGGCCCGTATAAGCAGGATCGCATGTGATTTTGATTTGGTAAAAAGTTGTATTAGTGCAAGATGAATACTTAACAGATAAAATCTAGTTTTGTTACCACCCATGTACTGACTGAGATGCTGTCATGAGGTGTTTTGACACAGCCATTGCCTGGGGGCAGCTAGTGAAGCTTTTAATACATAGGCATATACAAAGACTGGCCATGCCCTGGGGATGGGGTCCCCGGGGCCGAAATTGGCAAACGCGCCTCTTGGCGCACTGCTGGTGGGGCGATGAGGTCCTCTTGTGTCCTGAGGACCTCAGGACACAAGTGGACTTCATCCTCCGAGCAGCAGTACGCCAGGAGCCACGTTTGCGGAGTGGTGTAAAAAGGGGCGTGGCCTCGGACCACCTCTCTGCAATGCAGCTCTGTGGCGCTTACTGGAGATACCTGGTGGGCTAGTTGGCCCCAGTGACCCTCAGGATTCAAGGGGACTTAATACCCCAACCCAGAACGCGCCAGGAGATGTGTTTGCAGAGTGATGGAGAAAGGGGGCGTGGCCTGTGTCCACCTCTCAGCAATCCCACTGTGTGGGGCTTACTGGAGGTAAGAGGTAGGCTAGTTGGCCCCTAAAGGACCCCCAGCAGCGAAGGGGACTTCAATCCCCATCCAAGAGCGCGCCAGGGAGCGCATTTGCACACTGGTGGGCAAAGGGGGCGTGGCCTGCTATAAGAACTTATCAATCCTGCTGTGTAGGACTTACTGGAGGTAATAGGAGGGGTAGTTGGCCCCCAGGGATGTCCTTGGGGGCCAACTACCCCTCTTGTTACCTCCAGTAAGTCCCACACAGTGGGATTGCTAAGACGTCTTCGGTGGCCATGCCACTTTTACTCCACCACTCTGCAAACGCACCTCCTGGCAGACTACAGGATGGGGGATGAAGTCCAATTTTCTCCTGAGGGACTTTGGGGGCCAAGAAGCCCTCCTGGTACTTCCTGTAAGTCCTACGCAGCGGAATTCATGAGCGCTGGTCGGAGGCCCAGCACCCTTTCTCCACCACTCTGCAAACGTGACTACTACTTAAAGAAGCATCTTTCTGCACCTCTGACTTAGAGGTAGTTTTAATCCCCCAGCCCTATTGTATACTAGGGCCTTACAGGGGAGGTCATGCCAATCACATGGGTACCCCAACCCATAGTGTACCCTAGTGTATGTAGGTGTTTTCACTGTATTCTAGGTGTCTTTTAGCATAGCACTGGCTCCGGGCCTGGTTAGTCAGAGTCAGTTACCACCAGTACCAGTCAGCAAAAAGTTGGGGGCACAGGATGACTTTGCAACAAGGCCTCTTTCTGCACCTCTGTTGGTTCTTTCTGCATATCTCTTGCTTCTTTCTGCACCTTTCTTTGTCTTTCTGGACTTCTGTTGCCTCTTTCTGCATTTCTCTTGCTTCTTTCTGCGCCTTTCTTCCTCTTTCTGCACATGTCCTACCTCTGTAGGCATAGTTAGAAATTAGCATTTAAAAAACCTTTGAAATTCACTGAAAAAACCATAGGTTTCAGGGACGTTATAGTTAGAAATTAGCATTTAAAAAACCTTAGAAATTTACTGAAAAAACCATAGGTTTCAGGGACGTTATAGTTAGTTGAACATTTCACTCGTACAAAACCTGAGAAATTCGGCCGTTATAGTTAGTCGAGCTAACTATAACTCGTGCCCCCGCAATGCACTGCTGATGACATCACATATTACATCATTCATGACATGGTCAGTGACATCACTGATGACATCTCAAATGACATCACTGATGACATCATCCAGGTGATAATCTGATGCACCTCCTCACACTCTAATATAACCGTTGATACACCTACTCTAAAATACAGACTACCATTTTCGAAACCATAAACACACCAATACCAGTTACTACATACCCAGTCACTGATTCCTAGGTCTACACACACATCCACTCATTCACCCATACAGTCACTCACACATGCAGTCAGTCAACAATACAGCACTATCATTTGCACTCAGACACCTATACAGACACTCACATACCGCCACTCATTCATAGAGTTACTCACACACCTAGTCAGTCATGCAAAGAATCAATCACACTCCCATTTACTCACCTATACAGTTATACACACACCACTTCACTTATTCATACAGATAATAACACATACTTACTCTCTAATACAATCAATGATACAAGCACACACTCATCCATACAGCCACTCTCACAATCACTCGCTCTCACGTATAGTCATTTATATACTCCAACACTCACATATACTGCCTTTCACATATGCAGTTACTGACACATGTACCACTGAGACATCCATTCACTCACCAACACACCCATACACACACTCACCCACCCATACAGCCCTTCACAGATGCACTCTTGAACCAATACACCCAGTGAATCACCCACTCACACATCTATGCACAGAGTCACGCACCCCCCACCCACCCACACAGACACTCAGGCACCCATACAGATACTCAGACAACCAATCAATAACCCATATAGACACTCATGTAGCTACTCACCAACCCATGCAGCCGCTTACACACCAACTGACAGACTGATACAGACATTTACACAGTTTAGTCACTCACCCATGCATTCAGTCAGACACGTTTAATCACTCACTTATACAGTCAGTCACGCACCTACTAAATCATCCATTCAGACACTTATACACCCACTCATTCTTCAATACACCATGGCATATATATATATATATATATATAAAACTTCTTTAAACTTTACAGAAACACACAGTCACTGGATGATGTCATCAGTGATGTCATCAGTGATGTCATTTGAGATGTCATCAGTGATGTCATCAGTGACGACACTGACCATGTCATAAATGATGTAATATGTGATGTCATCAGCAGTGCATTGCGGGGGCGCGAGTTATACTTAGCTCAACTAACTATAACGGCCAAATTTCTCAGGTTTTGTATGAGTGAAATGTCCAACTAACTATAACGTCCCTGAAACATATGTTTTTTTCAGTGAATATATATATATATATATATATATATATATGAACTGTGCACACAGTGGTGGTATATTCACAAGAAAATAAATTACCAAAGCAGCAATAAAAAAAAAAAGAGAAAAAGCCTCTATCTTTACAAGCTGAGTCAAGCGTACCCATGTTATTGACGTCTTCAAGTGGGCTCACATGTGCAAATGAGGTCCATTTCTTTACTACATAAAATAACATTGTGCTTAGATGCCCATGTTATCAGTGATGTCATTTGAGATGTCATCAGTGATGTCATCAGTGACGACACTGACCATGTCATAAATGATGTAATATGTGACGTCATCAGCAGTGCATTGCGGGGGCGCAAGTTATAGTTAGCTCAACTAACTATAACGGCCGAATTTCTCAGGTTTTGTACGAGTGAAATGTCCAACTAACTATAACGTCCCTGAAACCTATGGTTTTTTCTGTGATATATATATATATATATATATATATATATATATATATATATATATATATATATATATATATCTCCAAAGCAGTATTCCACCTTGGGCCAGCCGAACTCGCGGCGGGTGCAACTGGAAAGTGGTGGTGGAAACCGCTTATAAAACAGCAAAAAACAAGGAGTTCATAATACTCCCAAGGTCCGGTGCACTCATGGGGTGTGTGTCGGCTATAAACACATCGCAGACGCGTTTCTGGCTCTTGCCGTCATCAGTGCGGAAAAGCCGTCAATAAAACAATCACAGTTATTTAAAACGGTCCTGCCATATGGTTGGTGGATCCTTGGCTAATGAAGGACCAGCAATGGGGCGCCACCGTCTTCATTATTTATTGCCTAATGCAATTTCTATGGCGCTCCCATCGCAAAAAAAATCAATTGGCAGCCGTGATAACTGTGCCTGTACATCCCCTCGCCTGCCTCTGGATTAAAATCGAAAACACTGTGAGTGTCCCACATATGGTGAAACACACTAGCTTTGTATAAGCCACAACCTAAATAGGTCAACAGAGTCCGTAAGCGGCGGTTCAGACAGCCCAAATTGAATCCAAATCAGTATTCCACCTGGGGCCAGCCGAACTCGCAGCGGGTGCAACCGGGAAGCGGTGGTGGAAACCGCTTATAAAACAGCAAAAAACAAGGAGTTCATAATACTCCCAAGGTCCGGTGCACTCATGGGGTGTGTGTTGGCTATAAAAGATCCGCAGAAGCGTTTCTGGCTCTTGCTGTCATCAGTGCGGAAAAGCAGTCAATAAAACAAACATGGTCATTTAAAACGGTCCTGCCATATGGTTGGTGGATCCTTGGCCAATAAAGGACCAGCAATGGGACGTCACCGTCTTCATGATTTTTTTAGCGATGGGAGCGCCATAGAAATTGCATTAGGCAATAAATAATGAAGACGGTGACGCCCCATTGCTGGTCCTTCATTGGCCAAGGATCCACAAACCATATGGCAGGACTGTTTTAAATGACTGTGTTTGTTTTATTGACGGCTTTTCCGCACTGATGACGGCAAGAGCCAGAAATGCATCTGCGGATGTTTTATAGCCGACACACACCCCGTGAGTGCACCGTACCTTGGGATTATTATGAACTCCTTGTTTTTTGCTGTTTTATATGCGGTTTCCACCACCGCTTCCCGGTTGCACCCGCCGCGAGTTCGGCTGGCCCCAGGTGGAATACTGCGTTGGATTCAATTTGGGCTGCCTGAACCGCCGCTTACGGACTCTGTAGACCTATTTAGGTTGTGGCTTATACAAAGCTAGAGTGTTTCACCATATGTGGGACACTCACAGTTTTTTCGTTTTTAATCCAGCGGCAGGCGAGGGATGTACAGGCACAGTTATCACGGTTGCCAATTGATTTTTAGCGATGGGAGCGCTCATAGAAATTGCATTAGGCAATAAATAATGAAGACGGTGACGCCCCATTGCTGGTCCTTCATTGGCCAAGGATCCACCAACCATATGGCAGGACCGTTTTAAATGACTGTGTTTGTTTTATTGACGGCTTTTCCGCACTGATGACGGCAAGAGCCAGAAACGCGTCTGCGGATGTTTTATAGCCAACACACACCCCGTGAGTGCACCGGACCTTGGGAGTATTATGAACTCCTTGTTTTTTGCTGTTTTATAAGCGGTTTCCACCACCGCTTCCCGGTTGCACCTGCCGCGAGTTCGGCTGGCCCCAGGTGGAATACTGCTTTGGATTCAATTTGGGCTGCCTGAACCGCCGCTTACTGACTCTGTTGACCTATTTAGGTTGTGGCTTATACAAAGCTAGAGTGTTTCGCCATATGTGGGACACTCACAGTGTTTTCGTTTTTAATCCAGCAGCAGGCGAGGGGATGTACAGGCACAGTTATCATGGCTGCCAATTGATTTTTTAGCGATGGGAGCGCCATAGAAATTGCATTAGGCAATAAATAATGAAGACAGTGACGCCCCATTGCTGGTCCTTCATTGGCCAAGGATCCACCAACCATATGGCAGGACCGTTTTAAATGACTGTGTTTGTTTTATTGACGGCTTTTCCGCACTGATGACGGCAAGAGCCAGAAACGCGTCTGCGGATGTTTTATAGCCGACACACACCCCGTGAGTGCACCGGACCTTGGGAGTATTATGAACTCCTTGTTTTTTGCTCATATCTATATATATATATATATGAACTGTGCACACAGTGGTGGTATATTCACAAGAAAATAGATTACCAAAGCAGCAAAAAAAAGTTAAAAGAGAAAAAGCCTCTATCTTTACAAGCTGAGTCAAGCGTACCCATGTTATTGACGTCTCCAAGTGGGCGCATGTGTGCAAATGAGGTCCATTTCTTTACTACATAAAATAACATTGTGCTTAGATGCCTATGTTATCTGAAGATTTAGCGACTTGCTGCCTAAGCATTATTAAACTGTTTAGGGTTGTATTTCAACACCAGAAGGTAGTAGGACCTTCTCTTTCTTAGTCCATATTTATGTTTGCTTTCATACAAGATACTGTATAATTTTTTTTACTTCATAGCCATGACTAGATAGTATCTTTTAGTGAGTGCTATTTCTTTGTGCATTACTAACTTTGATTCCAAAACTCTCCACTCCTACTAGACTAAACCTTCAATGCTCAAACCCACTATAGAGCCATGTAGTAATACCTGGTATTCATTGTGCAGTACAATATTGCACAGCACAGTTGGGGCCTGATTTAGAGTTTGCAAACAGAACAATTGATGGACAGAATGCAGAACAATATCATACATTCAACCCAGTACAGAGATCTGGGCCTAAATCCATCATTTTTTTGCTCCCCATGCCATTCCATTTTGGAACCAGCCATATGCAAATCAGTCTTGACCCTGTGCCCAATGGGAACAGTCCAGCCCGAACTGCCAGGCCAGGTCCTCCCTGGCCTGGAAACAAGCATCCTAGGACCGGTTTTGGGGTTTCACCCCTCATTAGCATGGACAGCTTGACTCCAGTGGCATGGAGAGCACAGGACCCACGTCTGGGCATACCCGTCCCATTCGGGGTTACAAATGATGAAACCGGTCCCAGGATGCTTCTTTCCAGTCCAAGGAGGACCTGGCTTGGCAGTTCGATCTGGACTGTTCCCATGAGGCACAGGGACAAGACTGATATGCATATGGCTGTGTCTAAACTGGGGTTGCGTGGTGTGCAAAAGAAGGATGGATTTAACCCAGATCTCTTGACTGTGGGCGAATGTTTGATTTGCTCTGCATTCCGTCCATCATCTGTGTGTCTTTTGCTTTCTTGCCCTACGTGCGCCGGGTATGCCCAGACGTGGGTCCCGGGTTCACTGTGCCACTGGATTCAAGCTAGCCTGGCTGATATGGGGTGATGCCCTGAAACAGGTCCCAGGATGCTTGTTTCCGTTCCAGCGAGGACCTGGCTTTGCAGTTCAGTCTGGACTGTTCCCATGAGGCACAAGGTCAAGACTGATTTGCATATGGCTGGGTCTAAACTGGGGTGGCATGGTGTGCAATAGAACGATGGATTTAACCCAGGTCTCTTGACTGGGGGTGAATGTTTGATTCGCTCAGCATTCTGTCCATCATCTGTGTGGCTTTTGCTTTCTCGCCCTACGTGCGCCGGGTATGCCCAGACGTGGGTCCCGGGCTCACTGTGCCACTGGATTCAAGCTAGCCTGGCTGATGAGGGGTGATGTCTGAAACCGGTCCCAGGATGCTTGTTTCTGGTCCAGGGAGGACCTGGCTTGGCAGTTTGGTCTGGACTGTTCCCATGAGGCACAGGGTCAAGACTGATTTTCATATGGCTGGGTCTAAACTGGGGTGGCATGGTGTGCAAAAGCACAATGGATTTAATCCAGATCTCTTGACTGGGGGTGAATGTTTAATTTGCTCTGCATTCCGTGCATCAATTGTGTGTCTTTTGCGGATTTAGAGTTTGGCGGATGGTTTATTCTCTTACAAATGTCACGGATATCCTGCCCTCCTTATGACAAGTCCCATAGGATATAACGCACTTGTAATGTGGCAGATGGGATAACCATCAAGTTTGTGATGGAGTATTCCATCTGCCAAAATTAAATATGGTCCCTAGATATAAGTAGTGAACATTAGTTAATCACTGATAACTGCACAGTTACCACTGACTGCCCCAGGAACTGAATAAGAATCCTTACATGGGTCCAAACAGCTGTTCATCCTACACCACCCCTTGTAACTCAGTACTGTGACACACACTGTTCTTACTTTGTACTTCAATCCTGAATTTTAAGTACTGGGGGCAGGAAATAAATCTGAGCCCAAAAACTACAGGCCCATATCCTTATTGGACAGTACTGCTAAGCTGATGGGCCGTGTTTTACTAAACAGGATAGAAGATTGGGCCACCAGTAAAAAAAATGTGATCCCTGTGCAATACAGGTTTAAAAAAGGGAGCAGAACTCAGGATCAATGTCTTAACCCCATCTTACTAATGGCCAAGTTTACACAAGTAAAACAGGGCAGACTATATCTGGCATTTATGGATTTGTCAGCTGCATTCGACTGCGTCACTCATCACCACCTGTGGAATATAATGGCAGAAATGGGCATTGAGGAGGCAATAACTAACTTTATTAGACAGCTTTATTCTTCAGCCTCGGCAAGTGTTCGTTACTGGAAACAAGGTGAGTGCTCTAGGTCATTCCCAATTAATGGGGCAGTCCGCCAAGAATGTGTACTCGCCCCATTCCTTTTTTTATCTATACGAATGGGGTGGAATCACCCCTGCTGAACTCCACAGAGGATGTCCCGATGATTATCAGAATGCGCACCCCAATTCTGCTTCACGCAGATGACGCAGTGCTAATCGCCCGCACTGGTCAAGCCCTGCAGCAGTTATTGGCAACCTAAGTCAAATATATGAGCAGCCTAGATCTGAAGACCAATGAGGCGAAAGCCCTCGTCTTAATATCTGGGGGCAAACAAAAGAGGGCCCCAAACTTTTACATAACAGGGCGCAGAATAGCACACACAGGCACCTTTTCCTGTCTTGGAATAACATTCGATAGACAATTAACCTGGTCTCATATGATCACCAATAGGGGATTAGCACTCGAGAAGAGTATCATCGTACTAAATTCTTTTACTACGAAATTGGGCGCTAAGCCCCTCGACATGACCATAAAGGTCTACTCCCCCAAATCGAAATCAGTAGCAAACTATGGGGCTGGGATTTGGGGAATCGCAAACTCCCATAACCTCCAGACCATCGAGGACTCTTTCTGGGAAAGATTTGTTGGTCTCCCTCCCAGCTGTTCTAACTTTCTCTGCCATGCAGATCTAGATATCCCTTTCATTACAGATACCATTAGCTTAGCACCAACACTCTTATGGCACTCGATCTGGAGGAGAGAAACTGTGAATATTACCCAGAGACTGATAGAAGACTGCCACTCCCTTGACTATGTCCACAGGATTTTGTGGTTAACACACATTAAAGATAGTCTCTTCTCTCTTGGTTTAGGACATTTGTTTTCATCACCATCAAATTGCACTTTAGTCTCAAAAAAAGAAATCAAGACATTATACTGTAATCAAAAAGCAGCTGAGCGTCTTAAGATGAACAGTACAAAGGTGTCTGTAAAACTATACCTGGAAGGCCCAATAGACCAGGAAGGCGTAGCTTCTTATTTATCGTTTGTGACCAACTTACGCCACAGATTTATATTAGTGAGGTTTAGACTGAATTTAATCCCCTGCATGTTTTCTTTTCCAGCCGGAATATATTCTACCTCTGACCTCCCCCCCCTGTCCGTGTGATGGAATCTCATTTCAGTCGAACCTACATATTGTTTTCTTCTGCAAATTTTATAAAGATCACCGTACTAGATTTATTTGGCCGCTTATGCGTAAACACTGTTTTAGCCAATATTGTCCTGGGATGTATTTCTTACAATTACTGCCTAACCAATTAGTGTGTTTTTCTGTGGCCTCATTTTTACTCCTTTCATAGAAAACCAGACAATTGTGTAATTCTATATAATGAACTGTGTTTTTTAATCTGATCGCAAACTGTTTCTATAATGTGTATTCTGTCCTTTTATGATCTTAATTTTAAGTATCCAATAAAGTGATTTTGAATGACTGACTACTGGGGGCACATAACTTGACAAAATCACATCTAGAGTTAAAATATGACTGCATGTCAAAAGGACACCTTGACTTAGACTTGCTAACACTGTGTACCTGATCTGCACCACAAAATTAACACAATCCCAGCTTAAAGTGTTGTGGTGGGATTTCGTCAAAAATCTTAAAAACTCTTACCTATGACTTACATAGGAGCAGATTGATGACTGGTCCCAATGTCCTTCATGGAACCCTCCCTGCTCTCCAATGGACGCAAATGTAACCTTCAACCTATGGCTACCAATGAATAGTATTTCTTCTATGTAAATGGAGCCCTACATACCAAGGCACTTGCCACTTTAAATAAGTTTTAAAATAATGGTTTAAAAGCTTTACTCCTACTGTGAGGCTCGTCATGTGATCAAGGCCCCATGGGATCGAAACGTGTCATGGCTGCAGGTTGTGAGAGCAAAAAACTAAATTCACTTTCTGCACAATTTGGTGGTCTGGGCTCTGGTTATTCAAGGTGACAGTGGAGGAGAGCGGAGATTGTTTGATATATATATGTATTTATACAAATTAATTTGATGCGCTATTTTGTACAGCGGGCTATGCCAATACGGGGCATTTCATCAGGGATCCTTTTATAATATTAATGGATGCACTAAGATTTTTAACAATGTTTTAAACTTAAGTGCTTTTTGTTATTTATTGTATTTATACAGTTATGTCTATGCGAATTTGCACATAAGTTATTGAAACTTTCAAAAACAATGTAAAGTTGACATTCCCTTGCTGCTAAATGTTTTTAAACAGTCGCAATACGTGACAGTCTGTTGTTGCTATCTATTTTAAGCACAGGCACTTTCAAAATGGGGAAGTGTTGTCAGCGCGTCATGTGATCAAGGCCCGCACGGGCCAAAACGCGTCATGGCGGCACAGCGCAAAGAAAACTAAAATAAATATTTTGCACAACAGAAAGAGGAGTCCGTTCCGTTTTTCCGATTCTGGGAACATAGAATCATTGTGGAAAAAGGTTACCTGCAATATATATATATATATATATATATATATATATATATATATATATATATATAGTTTATTGTGGTCAGGGATTCTATGACCAAACATGTATGTAACCCAGAATGTACATAAAACTACTATAGAGAATACAATCACTGCCATTAGAAATAATACCATTCTAGTATGGCTGCAACTTACATGCAGCACTATTGTGCCTTGTTATACTGTATGTTCACTAGGACTATTACTGGGTATTAATGGCCAATATAACAATGTGTATAACCTAGAATGTATTTTAGACTACTATAGTGAAGGAAATACAATCACTTCGAGGAAAGAAAAACACCATTTAAAAATGGCCGCTATGTTTACATACATAGGATCACTACCTGGATAAAGTCCGTTTTCTCTTTATGTACTTTACTTTACATATGCCTGTCTGTCCCACAACTCAGTGTGTGAGCAAGCCTGCTTTGTCAGGCGAAACGCGTTACTGGAAAATAAACCAACTTGGTGGTGGATTAAACCCTTTGTGATCGCTTGATTGGAACTTAATTTGGAATTGTGAAAGTCGGCGCGCTCCGCCGGCAGTGGCGATCTGCCTGCCTAGGGCGGGGGGAGACGGAAGGAGCAGCGTATTTTGGAATATATATATATATATGTATATATACAGATATTGACAAGCACAAAGGTGGGACGGTGCACCCGTACAGAAACACTACAATGAGTCTCTATGTCCATTAAAAAAATTCTTGCTTTATTCACATCCAATTCTCAGATTTGAAAAATCCAAAGGTTAAAATCATCACTGGAAGATTGGAATGCTACAATGGGGGAAAGGAGATGGGGAGAAAAAGAAGAGACTGCCTTGTCTGTTTTTCATGTTTATACTCTCGCTCTGATTTGATCTTCTTTCTATTTGAATATGTTGGTTTGTTCTCGCGCTGAGAGATCTGAGAGATTTAGGATCTGTAAAACACATACACAATCAGTTAATCTTCAACTTCTCAGTCTATAAATGGCTTAATACATGTGTTATTAGAATTTATCCATCTCTAAACATTACACACCCCTTATGATTAAGGCATTGGCTTCTCTTCTATTATATGTAAAATCTATGTCAATTCAGTTTTTGTATATTCTTGTAAATATTAACAGTAGAATTCACAGTTCATTCATTTAGTACATTTTGATTGACCTTTTACTCACAGCAAGCCCCTAAACAATTAACTTATGCATTGTTACCTTTTTTGTTTCCACAGAGAAATACTTGCATGCCCTCTGAACCATTCTGTGGTGTCTCTTTGAAAATGAGAGCCAGATTGCAGATGTTTCCGCTCAGGTAAGTGTATTTTCCTTAATCTTTTTCTTTGAAGTCTTTTCCTTGTAATTTTCTATGACAAGCGATGAACACTAGTCTCTCTTTGGAGTTCTTCAATAGATTTACTGGAAATGAGACAAGAATCACCTCAGAAATACTAAATACAATATTTCTTTAAGTGGTATTGTAATGAGACACTACTCGTTACTCGAAACTGTTCTCCTCAGGCTCCTCAGCATTGTCCTTTTCATAGAATTGTCATAATTGCGAGACACTTCTTGTCACGAATGCCGACTCAGAGGGAACACTAATGCTCCTCAGGGCATCACTATGGAAAGGATACTAGAAACGGTGGCGGGAACAGACACTTCTCGAACGCCGATGCTGAATTATGACACTAGTCTTGTCTCACAAGCTCTGCCCATATGTCCTGCTACGAACTGAGAAACACCAAGAAACTTGGAATAAAGAAATATACAATGCTTTTACCTCCGACACCACTACCCTTTTTAAGCTTTCAGGAAACAGTAATAGTACAGGGTGTCAGGACACAGTAATAGTACAGGGTGCTTATAAGTGAATCTCTTCAGTGAAGTGCACCATTTTCGGGGAAGCGCATCCATCACATTCTAAACTCAAGTATAGCAGTGAACAGCTAGTGTGGGGACTGATAAATGACACCTCAGCACTTCTCTGGGAATTATTCTGATTTATATTAGTGATCAATCATGTGGACTTATTTCTGCTGTTGCACTTTGACCATTTCCTTTTATAGATTTCACAAGCTGCCTGAGATCTTGGTCCACATATATTCTATTGAATTCTTACAGTACCCCCTCGCAAGGATGGTCCTCCCGGTTTTGGTTTTCTTGGGAATTTCTGATGGAAAGCCTTGACTAATCGGGAGCATGTTCATCAGTAGACAACTCCCAAGACCTTTCCTCAGTCCTTAACCTTTCCAGTCTATCAGATAATGTACCTGATCCTTTACTTTCTTTGAATCTAGAATTCTCTTCACTTTGAATTTCAAACCTCCTTCCAGTTGCAAAGGCTCTGTTGGAAGTGTCATCCTTAAATTTTGTTGTACCTTTTCAACAACGAGAAATAGAATGCCGGGTGTATTTTAACATGTTGGGGCAGTTTCAAACAAAACGTTACTGGATTTATGATTTTCTTGATGGAATATGGTCCAACAAAATTAGATTAAAACTATATTCCATTTAAGCTTAAGGTTTCTGGAGCTTAGCCACACCTTGTCTCAAATCTGAAATTGTGGTTCCTTTTTTCTTTTTCTGTCTGCAAATAATTTGTAATGCTCTTTTGCTTGTGTTAAGTTTTCTACTACATTATCAAATCGGTTCTTACCACTAGCGAATTTGCAAGGACGTGATGAAAATGATTGACTGACAATGGTAGTAGGAATTCCACAGGTTAAGACCTCACAGCCAGAAGCCTGTATAGAACCAATAACAGCTGCCCTCACTCCCCAATGTTTGCTGGATAATTCTACCAACTCTACTATTATCCCAGGTAGCCTTAATGATGCCTCTATGAAGGTATTGTCCTGGAATATAGCTGGGCTGAGATCAAAGAAGGGGATATTTCGTGGGTACACTTCCTTGCTAAACATCATATAATTGCCCTTCAAGAGACTTGGGAATCTAACGATTGTTTTTATCTCGATGGCTTTACCTCTTTTTGCAAACATGCAATCCCGTCTAATGTGGGTAGAGCCAAGGGAGGTCTCCTTTTAATGTTTAGCCTTAAACTTTGCTATAGGGCTAAACTGATCGATTCTTCATCATCCAATGTGCTAGCAGTGGAACTGTCAGGAAAGAATCTTACCACATTGTTAGTGGTACATTTTTATAATTCTTTTTCTAGGCCCCATGAGACCGAACATCTCCTGGCCCTGGAAGAATTACTAAAAAACTATGGGGAGGACAGCCAAGTGTATTATGATACGCTTATTATGGGGGATTTTAATACACGGAAATGCTGTTTTAACTGTCCTCTGTTACTGAAGGAGGTAGATGACCTACAAGGGCCAAACCATTTTGAGCATACATTGTCAGGAACGCTTATAGAAGGACTGCTGTCTGTGTTTAACCTGAATTGCCTACAACAATCTGACCAGTCCGCCCTGGTCCCTACCTATGTGGGTAATGGTAGTGTTAGCATAATTGACCATATCTTTTTATCTGCTCTATTAACTTCGGCCGTACAGACTTTTAATGTTACTTGTAATTGTTTTAGTGATCATAACCCTTTAATATTGGTTCTCCTCCTCTCATCTGGTATAATAGGGGGGGCTGCAAACCATATTTCTAATGCAAACTTTACCACCAAAGATCAAGCACGAAGGCTGAGGTGGGAAAAGATTACCCCAGATAGTTTTGGGAGAATTTGTATACTACTTGTGCCCCAGAGCTTAAAGTATGTATGGACCCTGCTCTACAAGATAGAGCTACCTTAGATGCCTTTGATACGATTATTAAAATGGCAGCTTCGAACTTGGTGATCAAAACCAAGGTAAAATCCTTAAAACTAAAAAGGTGGTTTGATGATACATGTTCAGTGGCCCATAAGGAGCTAATGAAGGCTGTAAAGCAGAAACCGAGGGACCTGACATTAACCAGGAGTTGCAGGAAGGCGTATAAACTAGCTGTGTGCGAGAGAAAAAAACAACTAAGAGAGCATGCCTAGGAGGAGCTTGGCCAAGCTAGTGTCCGGTCGGACAGCTCACGATTTTGGTCCATAGTTAACAGTCCTCTTTTTTCAGATATGCCAAACCTAAGTAAGGATTGTATAATACCGGCAGAGAAATGGGTCCAGCATTTTAGCAATGTTTATAGTAGCACCAATCTGGTGGATATAGTGGGACACACAGCTCCCGGATCAGACAGTGCCCCCCTTCATTTTAATATAGAAGAAGTTCATAAAGCTATCATATCGACATCGGGGGGAAAGGCCCCTGGCCCTGACGGGATACCGGCAGACCTTTATAAGGCAGACCCCAAAGTCTGGGCCAGGAGCTTAACACATGTTTTTAATGCTGCCTGTGCTTATGGTTTCCCCCCGTCATGGGCAAAGGCAGTTATTGTTCCCATTTTTAAAAAGGGCCTTCGTGATGATCCGGCTTGCTATAGGCCAATTTTGCTTTTAGACTCTGTATCTAAAATTATGAGCATGGTAGTCCTGGATCGTCTCACAGTCTGGCTTGATCATTTTAATGTTATCTCCGACCTCCAATATGGATTCAGACAGGGAAAGGGGACAATAGACCAATGTCTGAATCTCCATCTGGTGATCGGGAAGTATGCTATTGCCAAGGGAGGTGTCTTGCATCTGGCCTTTATGGATCTAACCTCAGCTTTTGACCTTGTCAATAGGTCAAAGCTGTGGTTGGTCCTTCGTGATATAGGGCTAGAGGCCGAATTGATTTCCTTCTTGTATTCTGCACATGTTAACACCACGGCTGCGGTACGGTTTAATGAAGATGGCAGCCTGACAGATTCTTGGACAGTAGGAAGGGGGTCCGGCAGGGGTGCATTTTGGCCCCCCTGCTATTCACCCTATACATTAATAAATTGGGGGATATTTTAACATCATGCTGCAAGGACACGCCAAGGGCCGGTGCCAAATCGATTCCCGCATTGTTGTATGCCGACGATGCGGTTTTATTGTCTAGAACTGCAAAGGGCCTGCAACAACTTTTAAATTGTTTTATAGATTTTATGAATTTACTAGATTTGGTAACGAATTTTAAGAAATCTCATGCAATGTCGATTGGCCCGAGAAAGGCGGCCAAAGATTTATGATTTTCTTGATGGAATATGATCCAACAAAATTAGATTAAAACTATATTCCATTTAAGCTTAAGGTTTCTGGAGCTTAGCCACACCTTGTCTCAAATCTGAAATTGTGGTTCCTTTTTTCTTTTTCTGTCTGCAAAGAATTTGTAATGCTCTTTTGCTTGTGTTAAGTTTTCTACTACTGATCCGTGCACAAGTGTTACGTGTTGAATGATATCCTTCACTGCAGGGATAGCCATATCCTTCAAGTCTTCTAAAGAATTAGGATGACTACCATCATTTAAATAAAATGAAGAATAACCTTTAGATAAATTTTTAGCATTATGATGTGCACACTCTGCAGCCCGCAGATATTCTATCCAGTCTCCTTTCTGATCTAGTAGGAACAATCTTAGATACTGTTCTAGATTTTAGTTTGTTCTCTCTGTCTGCCTGTCCATTTCTGGATAGTAACTGGTAGAACATCTGGTCTCAATATTTAACCCTCCAGTGAAGGCCTTCCAGGAATGGGACAAAAACTGAGAACCTCAGTCTGAAATAATCATTTTAGGGATACCATCGGCTCGTACTATGTGTTGACTAAAATGTTCTGCAAGCGGTTTAGCTGTTGGGACACCTTTTAATACAATGAAGTGGGCCATCTTATTTGAGGCATCTACACATATTATGATTGTATTAAACCCCTGACTGGAAGGTAAGTCTACTATAAGATATATGCCAAGGATGGTGTGGAGTTGATAGGAGTTGAAACATCCCTTTGAAAACCTGTTTCTACGATTTTCCCGGAGCGCAAATCCCAAGGGTGTCCACATAATGATGCAATTTTCCCTTCACAAGGTCTTTAGTTTTTAGGATTCCTTTGTGGCCTACTAATGGGCTGTCATGACATACATATAGGGCCTTTTCTTGTAGTTCTTTTGTGGGCAAAAACAATGGTCAATCCTGGTTTAGCAATTGATTGTGCATTTCTCTTTTTTGGGTTTCGTTCAGTCCATTCTTGCATCTCTTTGAAGTTCATGGATTTGTTGACTTGTTCTTCAAAAGTTCCAATCAAAGGTGTCTCCTATGATCTTCGACTCTGGAATTATCTTCTGATCCTCAAACAAGTTCTTCCATGTCTTTGTGTCAATTCGTGATAAAGCATAAGTTATCCCATTTTTACTTCCAGGCTGGTAAGTGATAACAAAATCATTGTCAGCAAAGTATAAGGACCCCTGAAGTTACAGTGGAGGCAAGGTTCTTGCTGATTTAAAAATTTCACATTTCGATTATCTGTGAACACTGTGACCCATAAGATAGTGTCTCTATTCCCTGAAGGCATCCTTTATGGCAAGCAATTCCTTTTCTGTGATTGCATAATTTACTTCAGCTGGGGTCAATTTTCGTGATCAGTAAGCTGCAGGGTGTAACTGCCGGGTCTTCTTATGTCTCTGAGACAATACCCCTCCAATAGCCAAATCTGATGGGTCTGTCCCTACGTAGAATGGCTCAGAAGGATCAACATGAAGCAATATTGGTGGTTTAGTGAAATCTTTCTTCAGTGATTCAAAGGCCTTCTCCGCATCTTCTGATCATTTAAAAGGAACCTCTTTTTTCAACAGACATGTAAGAGGAACGATTTTCTGATAAAACTCCTGGATAAACCTTCGATAAAAAGGACCTTCTTCACCGATGTCAGAGACTTCCATTCCGTGACTGCCTTTATCTTCTGCTGCTCCATAGTTATTCCTGCAGGCGAAAGCACAAATCCTAAGAATTTAACTGTTTGAACATTGGAGGTGCATTTTTCTAACTTCACATATAAACCGTTCTCTCTGAGTCTAAGTAACACTCCTCTAACTTGCTTTCAATATTCTTCCTCAGTGGTGGAGTTTATCAAGATATCATCAATGTAGACGATGGCTCATATATCAATGAATTTACTCAGCACATAGTTGATAAAATGCTGAAAGAAGCAGAGCATTACAAAGCCCATACGTATAACCTGATATTCAAAAATACTGTACTTTGTCCTGAAGGCTGCTTTCTACTCATCTCCTTCTCTTCATTTTATAAGTTGAGTAATCTCAAATCAAGAACCTCAAATCAAGTTTGGTGTAAATTTGTGCTCCCTTTACCTAGTCCAATAGCACAGAAATGAGGGGTAAGGGGTATTGGTTCCTTATTGTAATTCTATTGCTAGCTCGATAGTCTATGTATGTTCTTAATTCCCCTGAAGAGTGGCAAAGAGTCTGGTGACAGAGAGGGTCTGATTAATCCTTTGGCTAGATACTTCTGGATATAGTCTTTCAATTGTTGGTTTTCCTTCCCTGTCAAAGCATAGATTCTGCTGCATGGTAAGTTTGAGCCAGGTGCCAATTCAGTTTTGCAGTTGTATGACTGATGTGACAGGAGTTTTACAGCTTCCACTTTGTTAAATACGTTCACAAAATCTTCATACCCTGGGGGAATTTCATTGGTATGTTTCACAAATATGGAAGCCCTTCTGTCACATAACAAGGCAAGAGGACTTGGTTTTTGAGGTGATTCACATTTCCCAAAACAATTTTCCTTACAGAAGTCTGAATACATAACTATTGTTCTGGTGCTCCAGTCTATGTTTGGTTTGTGCTCGGTCAGCCATGGTAACCCTAATATGACCTAGAACTGGGGAGCATCAATCAAGTTAAATTGAATGATCTCTTGGTACCCCGCATGAGAGATACATTTTGACGACAACGCCCACTCCACGGACGCCAGACTGGGGGAATGGGAGGCCTTCAAGGCAGTGATAAGGGGAAGATGCATGGCAGCATCAATCGGGGTGCGACAGACATTACTCAGGGACATAGAGAAAGCTGAACGCGCGCTAAGAGAGTCAGAGGTGAGATGCCCCGAGAACCCGGAGCTCCACCAGGAGCTGCTAGAGGCAAAGGAGGAAGTAGCTGTCCAGGAAGAACGCTTGAGATGCTTCAACTACAAAAGGTACATGGACCGGACTCATGCAGAAAGGGCAGGGCGGGCAAACTATTGGCATGGCTGGCCAACCCATCCCGCAGAGGGAATAACATTATAGAATTCGCTGACCCAGTGTGACGCCCCCTATACAGACAGGCAGACATAAATAACAGGTTCCTCGAATACTATAAACATTTATATAAGAGCTCTCGGCCCCGGGGGGAGAGGCGATGAGTGATTACCTAGAGGGGATCCCCTTTCCACGATATCCGGAGAAAACGCAGACCAGCTGGGAGCTAACATTTCACAATGAGAGATTAGGGTAGCCATTAAGGGCCTGGTGAAAGGCAAAATGCCAGGAACAGATGGATTCCCTACAGAATTCTATGCCACCTACGTGGAGGAGCTGGCCCCCAAGCTGGTGGAACTATACGCAGTGGCTGGGGAGGAGGGAATCCTGCCCAGGAGGCAGTTGTGATCCCACTTCTAAAACCCGACAAGTCCCCCCTTGACTGCACGGCTTCCAGGCCCTTATCAATGCTTAACCTCGACTTCAAAATCCTGAGTAAAATACTGGCGTCCAGGTTGCTCCCGCACATGACCTCCCTGGTCCAGCTCGACTAGGCGGGGTTCATACCAGGCAGAAATACAACCCTGAATATAAGACAACTCCTTTCAATCCTAGAATCGGGCAGCAGAGCAGAACGGGACGGGGTGATATTCACCATAGACATAGAAAAGGCCTTTGACAGCCTGGAGTGGGAGTTTCTCTACACTGTGTTAGCGAAGATGGGAATGGGGCAGGGGTTCCTGCGCTGGGTGAGACTGCTGTACACAGGCCCGATGGCGAGGGTGCGCACTGGCCGCATGATCTCAGAGCAGTATCGGGTGGAGAGGGGCACTCGTCAGGGGTGTCCCCTCTCTCCCCTATTGTTCGCCCTGGCAGTAGAGCCCTTGGCCTGCGTGGCACGGATGGGGGACAGATACAGAGGACTGCAGCTGGGGGGACAGGTACATCATATAGTGTTATACGCTGATGACTGCCTACTGTTCCTGAAAGACTCAGGGGAGGACCTGCGGGGGGCTAGGAATATGATGGAGGAATTTGGGGCTCTCTCGGGCCTAAAGGTGAATTGGCAGAAATCCAGACTGCTCCCCATGGTAGCGGACCGACAACCACCCGAGGGGCTGGGGGATCTGAGGTGGGAGCCTCTCTGCTTCTGATACTTGGATGTAAAGATTTTCCACTCGCTCCAGGACGTACAGGAAGGAAACCTAGGGGGGGCACTAAGGACACTAAAAGATAATATGGGATTCTGGGGGAAACTCCCCATCTCAGTGGCGGGAAGGATCTCCTTGCTAAAAATGGTGGCCCTCCCCCGTCTGCTGTACTTTTTTGTCACGCTGCCTGTCTGGATCCCCGGGGCGTGGTTTCGGGAGGTCAACTCATGCCTCTTGGCATTCATTTGGGGATCTGGGAGGCGACGAGTGGCCCTAGCCACATTAAAGTGGCCTTCGACGGAGCGAGGGATGGCGACCCCGGACTTCGAAGCATACTACTTGGCAGGGCAACTGCAGAGACTCACACAATGGGTAGCGGGTATGATCACACCAGTTAGTGGGGTACCCCCCTTCACCCCGGGGAGGGATGAACTGTTCCGAACACTAATGAGGACCGCAAAGCCACAGCACATACACACCAATGAGCATAGAGTGATACAGAGGTGCTGGAATAGGTGCCTCCAGAAGACCCAGACGAAATACCCATATTCGCCGGAACTCCCGCTGATGGACAATGGGGAGGCATAGATGACTGGGTCCAGGCAGGGGCAACGACGATAGGGGATCTCTACAGAGATGGAGAACTGCTCCCATTCGAGGAATTCAGTACTGATTGGGACATCCCGCAGGGCCCCTTTCTGCTGCACAGAGCAATCATGGGTGCGATGCGACTGCACTGGCAGATGGATACAATAGAACCACCACAACATGCCACATGTGAATATATTGGGCTAGCCGGAGGGGTTATAAAGGCAGTCACTTGCTTGTACAGGGCGATTGGAGGAGACTCTGCTAGGCCACTAGAAGGGATAAGGAACCGCTGGTCAGAGGATATAGGACACCCCCTGGAGGACAAGGAATGGGAAAATATATTGCAAAGGGCATCAAGGGTGTCTAGAAACACACGATTCAGGCTGATAAGTTTTTACACGTTACATCAAGCATTCATTACCTCAGAACGAATAAACCAATACTTTCACAGAGAAGATGCGGAATGCCCTAGATGCAGGGAAGTAGGAGCCAATTTCATCCACATGATGTGGAACTGCCGAACATTGGCGCATTACTGGCAGGAGGTCACGAGTGAGACGGCCCGAATCATTGATAAAATAGTACCATGTACACCGGCACACTGCTTGCTCAACATGTTCCCGCACACAGCCAAGACCAAAGTTACCGCCAGGTTTCAGGACCTGGCTTTCATATTAGCCAAGCAAGAAATCACCATAGCTGGAAGGCACCAGATGGCCCTAGCATCATTAGGTGGAAGCGGGAGCTGGAGAGATGGGCGGGCTGCGAGAGCAGGGTCCTGATGAGGAATACGAGACGAGGCGTAGGCAGAAAGGGGAGGGCCCAAGAATTGGAGACACTAGTGGAGGAGATGAAAAGTAATGGTCAAGAATCCGGCAATACCTCCCCAACGGCGGGATCCAGGCGGGGAAGCCCCCAGAGACAGGACCCCGGACCTGACCCAGAGCTGGGACCCGGGAAGGATGGCCCATAGAATTAGCAAAGTGAACTGGATCAAACATGACAAGGAGATGTAAACATGAAGACTTTACAGCCCACTAAGGATCAATAGGGAAAAGCGACAAATAATAGAAGGCGAGGCATGCATTGGCCTGCAGTGCGGGAGAGGGAGGGGGAGTTGGGAGATGTTGGGGGGGAATTTGAATGAACATAGCCAATATGAAGATACCAAGACTTTAACTGGGTTACTTAGAAAAGCTGAATGTAATTCAACAACAGATATCTAAGCAATGTATGCCTTGTAACCTAAAATGATGACAGTATAAGAACTTGTGTTACACCAAAATTCAATAAAATATGTTTAAAAAAAATGAGAGATACATTTTGCTTGTTCAGAGTGAGTTACAATTAATCCTGAAGAAAGATTTGTTCCATCTATTGCTCAGACTGCTTCACTCTTGTATTTTAGTATTGGTCTCAACCCAATTCGGTCTGCAAATTTTAAGTCACAAATATTTCCGGTGGCACTGGAATCAAAGTTTACAGATATTTCTGACAGAGAAATGTGTCAGAACTTGAGTGCCATTGATTGAACCAGATGGGGAGAAGAAGATCATAAGGTGTTTGCTAACTGGTGGGTCTTTGGAGTTGTATCTTTATCTGCACTCATCAGCCCAACTCCTCCTACTGATGGTGCCTCAAAATTTCCTTCTGCAGCACCTTGGGTTATTTGGACACATTTTTACAAAATGCCTACTTGCTCCACAATATAAATATAGGTTGTTTGCCTTCTCTTCTCATTTTCTTACTTAGACAAAGGACCCCTCATGGTGCCTATCTGCATAGGTTCAACACCATGTTGATTATTTGTGACCTTTGTACTCTCTGTTCTGACTTTATCGAGTCTTGGCATTAAGTCTGGGTGGTGAACTCTGCTCCGCTCGCGGAGTTTGCAGAGTTTTCCACACTCCGCATTAGGCGGAGCTCGCGGAGTTCCGAAAAACTCCGCTTCATGGAGCGGAGTTTATTTCCTCGCTCGGGTTTGTCAACGTCAAGTTGGCGAGCACGAGCGAGTAAAATCCACCTCCCGGTGAGATTTTTTCTAGTTCACGATCGTCAACATCAAGTTGGCGATCCTGAGCATGGAAAATCAACCTCCCGGCAAGGTTTCTCAACGCGGGCGGTCAGATTTCTCATTGCGAGTGGTCGCGTATGCTCACGACCACTTGTGTTGAGAAACTGTCCGTTTGCGTTGAGAAAGCTGGCGCTCGAGTAAAAATCTACTCGAACGGCAGAAAGGAAGCAGCACCCGCTTGCGCTGTGCATGGTGTCATTCGCGATGATTGCACAGTGCGGACAAGCATCTGGCATTAAAAATCATCGTGAACAGCATTTATCTAATGCACTCCGCCACTTGCGGAGCTTCGCATAGCGTGGCAGAGGTTTTTTTGCACTTCGCGGAGTTCCACGTAGCGGAACTCCATGAACTCCGCCCAGGCTTACTTGGCATACTGAAACGAAAATCTCTTTTTCTTTTTCCTTTTCTTTCATTTTGGGAAAAGGCTATTTCCAGCACTAGGTCCATGTTGCTCGGATAGGAATTTATCTTAAAAAAATGAAAAGACAAGAGGCGTTTGGCAAAACAGGTACTAATTGGTTTATTTAAACACAGCGGTCAGGAGAGTCTCGACAGAATGAGTCTGTGGAAAGTCTCTCAGTGTACAAAGTTCTGGCTGGTTTTATACATATATTATAAAGTACCATAAAACTATTGCTGCATTCCTAAAAGGCATTACAGTAATAAATTAACAAGTTTGGGCATCTGATAAGGACACAGATGGCTCTCGACCTTGGGGAGAACTAGTGTGAGTGGGTGTGTATGTGTCCAAAATTCCGGCATGAGTAACGCGTGATCACTACGTGTGGTGTGCATGTCTTGTCCTGATTCGCTGAGTATTTCTATCAACATGTGGCATCTAGCTTTGTAGTATTTTTGGGGAATGTGAGCCTCTGGCCAAATGTGTTTTATTGGGGCCAATTGCTGTGGACCTGTTTGCGGTGCAACTATCTATTTCTGTGCAATCATTCAAGGTTTTCACTGGGCGTGCATTTATCTTTGGGCCAAGACAGACCCCACCTGTGACCTGTTATGCGATAGACATGGGTGCGGATCAAAGGGCCTGTCTGACCACGTATCTCTGACTTGGGGTTGAGGGGGAGGTCACCTTGGGGAAAGTCGACAGCAATGGTGCGAGTTCACTGGAACTCCTAAAAATAATATGGCAGTACTGGTGTCCTTTTTGTCGACATTCTCAATATCTCGTGTACAGTTGTCATAGCGTTCATTGGTATTGTTTTTACCAATATTGACATAGTTATGCATTACTAGATCATGACATACATTGACAGTGCTTTTACTGGTAAAAACATTGTCATTTGTACATGGATTTTGGCATACATTGGGATTGCTACTGTCGGTATCATCACTGTTGTGCAGGCATAGATTCATTTATGACGTGCAATGACATAGTAATTATGAGGATTGACATTGTCATATGGGCAAAGGTTATGACATATGTTGGCATTGCATTTATTGGTATTGCAGTTGTCGGGCCTGCACACACCATGGTACTCATTGACATTGTATTTTCCCATTCCAACATCCACAAGAGCAGAGGTCTTTTGGGTATCTGAGCCAGGGTGTCCTTAAGTTAATTTTTTAAGCCTCAATAGAAAATTACTGCTCGCTTGCTCTCAAGCCATTCTGTCTGCACCATCAACTTATTAAACTGTGCTAAGTAGCCAACTAAGTCTTGATTTCCCTGCTTTAACTCCAATAACTCCCTATCTGTGGCTTGTGGTGCCAAACTCCTGTCAAATATTCAAAGGAATTCTTTTTTAAAACCTTCGAAGTTGTACAAACTGGGTTTTCTCTTGAAACTAACTGCATCGAACAAGACGCTGCATCTCCACTGAGATATGATAAAATAAAAGCAACCCGCGATTGTGCTTCTGGGAAAATCACAGGACGACATATAAAATGTAGGGAACAATGTGTTAAAAAAAATTTGGGCCTTCTGAGGGTCTAACCTAAAGCACTCAGGGAGAGCAAGGGGAATCACAGGAGATAATGAGTGAATAACCTGGATAGTGGTTCTAGATGCTAGATCTGAAGCTGAACTAGGGTTTTCTGCCTACAGTGTTTGAAGTCTAAAGCTAGTTTGTGACATTATCACACTCATTTTTTTTTGTCAAACTTGTTTTTATTGATATTTCTTTTACATATAGCCAGAACAGTTTGCATCGAGTCGCTCATCCCAGTGAGCTATAGTATAGAGTCAGCATTCAGGGTTTGAGCAAAGGCACATTATAACATGCATGTCCCAGCCAGTTACCCATAGATTAATGCGAAAGAATAAGGTACAGGTTCAAATTTAATAAAGGCATGGAACAATTCGCAATTGCATAGTGAAGAGAAAAAGTATTGGCTCAGCCCATCTTTCTTTTGCGATGGGATTTTGTCATGACCTTCCAACGGGAAGGGCTCCTAAGAAGAAGAGGTGAACTCCCCTAGTAGAACAAACCCCCTGGTAATAAGAAACAAAAGGAAACAAAACCCCCCTCCCCTCCCCAGAGCGATGGTGGCGGCTAAGGCTTCCAGAGACTATTGGCGCTAGTCAGACATGGGTAAGCTAAAATTGAAAGAGGTGCAGGTCTCTAATGGAGGAAGGACAGACAGCTGTGGGCAGTCCCCGTGAGAGGAAAGTGACCAAAGGTCCCCATTTGTATTCGGAGTTTTTGTATTCATCTCGAAAGATATCAGATATTCTTTCGAGGCTGAGCAGTTTCCACAGACGAGAATGCCAGAGGGAGATCGCCGGGGCTTCCTTCCGCTTCCAGGCGGCCGCTATGGTCACCTTGGCCGCCCCTATGCACATCCACATGATAGCCTTATCAGCTTGGGTCTGGTGTTCAAGGGCTGGGTCACGGAGACCCAAGAGGACCTCAGCCATGGTGGTCGGGATGGGGTAGCCTAACATCTCTTTGATATGTGTTAGAATTTCTTCCCAGAACGGGCGTATAGCAGGGCAGTCTCACCAGATATGTTGGAAGTCACCTAAGAGGCCACATCCCCTCCAACATCTATCAGAGGTGTTCGGGAAGATCCTCTTAAGCTTCGAGGGGTAAAGGTACCAGTCTATCATAGTTTTAAGATGCGCTTCCCGCAACTCTATGGAGTGATTGAATTTCATGGTGTCCGACCACAGCCCTGCCCACTCCCTGTCAGTAATATCTCGTTGGAGTAGTCCATCCCACATGTTCATGTATCGGGGTCTTGGTGAGTGCACGTTGGTGAGCAGATAGTTATATAAGAAAGAGATTACCCCTTTCATGGAAGTTGCATTGATGGCAAAGGACTCAAATTTTGTGAGGGGTCAAGTGGCCACTTCCTGTTCGTGTGGGGTAAGGGCCCAGTGTTTCAGCTGGAGGTAGCAGAAATGTTCCGTCTTCTCCAGACCGTAGTCCCTTCTGCAGTTGTCAAAGGTGAGTAGGTCAGTATTGTGGAAGAGATGAGTCAAAGCTATGCAGCCTCCTTCGCGCCAGGCATCAAAGGGGCCCTCGTGTAGTGCAGGGGGGAAGGCTGGGTTAAAGTGGAGTGGCGTGTGGGGTGAGGGGAACGTGGTCCACTGTTCATTACCAGAGATCGAGTCCCACACTTTCAGAGTCGTGCAAGTAGGGGTGCTGATGTAGGCGTTCTCAGGTCTGTCCCCCTTGGGACGCCAAATGAGGTCCCAGATGGTTCTCCCTGCTATGGAGCGGTCCATGTGGAGCCAATGTTTTTCGGACTCTCGTTTAGACCATTCGGTCACTACTCACAGTTGGGCTGCCTTGTAATATAGTTCGAGATCTGGTAGTCCCACCCCACCTTCTGTGCGAGGGCGGCGCAGTATGGCGAAGGAAAAACGGGCTCGGCCTCCCTGCCAGATGTAATGTAGAATCATGGACTAGACTTTGGGAAGGAAATCTCGGTCTAGTTCTATGGGTAAGGCTTGGAACAGGTAAAGGAGCTTAGGGAGAAGTGTCATTTTAATAGCATGAATGCGGCCAAGCCAGGATATGAAGAGGGGTTTCCACCTTGCCAGGTCTGTTTCGATGCGGGAGAGAGTGCGCGGGAAGTTGGCACGGAAGAGCCCCTCCACCCGGGGCGTTAATTGGATCCCCAGATATTGTAGTGAGGAGGAGGTCCATTGCAGCGCGGTGTGTTTCCGCAGTTCAGAAACCTCCGAGTCAGGAAGGGTAATATTAAGTATGTATGATTTGCCTAGATTTACCTTAAAGCCGGCCACTTCCTCGAATCGCGCTAACTCGGACTGCAATGGTGGAAGGGATCTGGACGGTTCGGCGAGGGACAGAAGCATGTCATCTGCAAAGAGCGAGATTTTGTGGGTGTCGCCACTGAAGGGGATTCCCTGAATCTCTGGGGCTGCCCGTACGGCCAACGCGAATGGCTCGATGCTAAGCGCAAACAATAGTGGTGACAGCGGGCACCCTTGTCGAGTGCCTCTAGAGTGAAGGAAGGGGGCTGACATCATCCCGTTGACTTGAACCCTAGAGCAGGGGTGGGTATAATTGGCGTGAATCAAATGAATAAATTTAGCCGCGAACCCGAATCTGGTGAGTGTGTTAAAAAGAAACGACCAGTCCACCCTGTCAAATGCCTTCTCAGCGTCTAGCCCAACGAGCACAGCGGGGATTCGTCGTTTAGTAGCTTTCTCTATTAGGTGGACTATGCATCGAGTATTGTCGTGGGTCTGTCGGCCCTTGATAAACCCCGATTGGTCAGGGTGGACTAAGACGGGCATGAGGTCGTTGAGTCGGGTGGCTAGGATGGAGGGATAAAGCTTTGCGTCCAGGTTTAGCAGGGCTATAGGGCGGTACGAGGCGCATCGTTGGGGGTCTTTTCCTTGTTTGGGTATTACTGTGACCACCGCTTCTGCCATCGATCTAGGAATCTCTCCTTCCTCTGCCATTGTGTTGAAAAGTCGTGTAAGGTGTGGTATTAGATCTGGGGCAAAGGTTTTATAGAATTGAGAGGTGTACCCATCGCGGCCTGGAGCTTTGTGAGGTTTGAGGGCCTTTATGGCAGCGCCTATTTCTTCAGGGGATATAGGGGCAGTGAGGATGTCATTCCACTCTGTAGAGACCTGCGGGAAGTGCAGCTTCTGGAGGTAGTTTTGTTGAGCGATCGTGTCCCGCGGTTCTGCAGTGTAGAGGGTCTTGTAAAAGAAACCAAAAATGTTAGCTTTATTCTCGTCTTTGTGTGTTATTTCCCCATGTTCCCCTTGTATACCCCCTATATATTCCTTCTCCCTTTTTTCCCTCAACTGCCTGGCAAGGTGTTTGCCAATCTTGTTGCCCTGGGAGTAGGATAATTGGCGAAGCTTAAGGAGCGTGAGTTCAGCCCTATTGTTGTAGATGGCTCTGAGCTTACCCCTCAAGGCAGTCAAGTGTCGCAGAGATTTTCTAGTAGGGTTTGTTTTATGAGTGGTTTCAGCCGTTGCCAACTCCACTTCAAGAGCTTCTCTGTCCCTAGTCCTCTGTTTATTCAGGGAAGAGTTGAGTGCAATGCATTTCCCCCTGAAGACTGCTTTAAATGTGTCCCAGTTAGTGAACTCTGATGTGTCTTCGGGTTTATTGAGGTTAAAAAAATCTGTAATAGTTTCCCGTAGTGTGGTGCAAAGCACTCTATCTCGTGTGAGTGCCGCCGGGAAATACCATTTGGGGGTAGATGTGGCGGAGTTGCTCCAAATCAAGCCGATCGATACTAGGCCGTGGTCTGACACTGAAAGGGGAAATATTTTGGCCTCTCGGAGGGCTCCCATTAGGTTCTGGCTAATGAAAATGTAATCAAGCCTAGAGTACGTGTGGTGTACATGTAAATAGAAAGTGTAGTCCCGCAATTGAGGGTGAAGGGTTCGCCAGGCATCTATAAGACCCAGGTCGTGTAGTTGGTGTTTGGTGGCAGTGGAAAACGAACCCGTGTCTGAGCGATGTGGATGGGTGCTATCTAAATCTGGCTGCCATGTTACGTTAAAATCCCCCATAAAAATCGTTGGTCCCTCGGCGAAGTCTTGCAGTTTCCCCACTATCGTGTTTAAAAAAGCTGTCTGTCCTGCATTAGGCACGTACATTGCTACGAATGTGCAGAGTTTGCCCTTTAATGAGCCCTTAACCATCACTAGGCGGCCGTCTTTATCAGTCTGGACATCGAGTGGTTGGAATTTTGTAGAGGCATGGAAGAGGAGCGCCACCCCCCTATGTTTAGTGGGAGCAGAGGATCTGTAAATCAGTGGGTAGTGCTTATGGCGAAAGCGGGTGTCCTCAGCTCTTGGAAGGTGGGACTCCTGTATAGCAGCTATGTCAATGTGATGATCGGTAAGATATTTCTAGACCTTTTGGCGCTTTCGGGGTGAGTTAAGGCCTTTCACATTCCATGAGCCGATGGTTATAGCCATCCGTGTAGTATGGGCAACTCCCTCTCTCTAAGATTGCTATGTGTCGCCGCATAATGCTGGGCCGCGTTCGGCTCAAGCGGAGCCGTGTCCATATCTAAAGGGCGCCTGAAAGGAACTCGAAACGAGCTAAGCCCCCTCAAGGTATCATTAAAAAGCTGCCACCATCTCCCATTACCTCCCCCCTCCCAAATAAAGTAAAAATCAACAATACCGTTAACTGCAGTTGTGAAACCGCTAACATGTTCCCAGGCGAGGGCAAAAGAACCCTCAAGGGAGTGTTGGGGGGACGATGCGGCCGTGGACCCCGTCCGCGTCTCCCCCGAACCCCACATAAAGATATGTTTGTTAGTGCCTTGCGGCCAGATCGGCATCTCCAAACTGGTGGTACAGCACTTATAGGCATATTGTCTTGAATTCTGCTGGCAGGCCTCCGATGCCAAGTTGCTCACCAACTTTCAGGCGATTATAATGGGCACGCAACCTGGATGGCCTGTCAGTCTCTGAGTCCTCCGGCTGAAAAGCCACAGGTACGGCAGGGGGGAGCCGTCATCGACTCGCCCCGCGAGGGCTCACTTATGGCTGTGAGTAGACAGTTGCTGCCGCTTTCGGTGGCCCGTGTGTAGTCTTCCCCGGTCGAGTCTTCATGGCAAAGGAGATTATCACTTTGGACATTGCTCTGTTATCGTAGGTGGTGTTGAGGGCTTTTAACTGTGGATCTCATTTGCGATGCCTGCGTGAACCTGTAGACCAGGAAGTTGCCGAGGAAGCGCCTCTCAGTGTCTCTTGCGTTTTGGTAGTCGTAGGACCAGGCTCCTCTAAGGAGAGTCCCAGGAGCTCCAGCCCGTCTTTCAGCTCTGTGATGTGGCGCTGCTTATTATTGAGTTCAAAGCTCAGCCCAAACGGGTAGGTCCATCTGTACCTAATTTTATCCTCTCGGAGCTTTGTGGTGATGGGTCTGAACTGCTGTCTCCTCGCCAGAGTGGTCGGCGCCAAGTCATGATAAATGGTGCATGGGTGGTCCTGGAATGAGACGGACCCCTTTTTCCTGGTGGCCAAGAGCACTGCCTCTTTGACCTTATAGGAGTGAAATTTACCAGTACGTCGTGTGGTCGCTTCTTTTCCCCAGCCACTAGCCCCCCTACGCGGTGGACTCGTTCCAGTTTTATTTTGAGAGTTTGGGGGCTGAGGATTTCCGCAAAGAGGCCTTCTAAAAATGCCTCAAGGTCGGGCCCCTCCGCCCCCTCCTCCAGGTCGCGTATGCGTAGATTCTCCCTTCGCGCCCTATTTTCGAGGTCTTCAGCCTTGAGCTGTGTCTGGTGCAGTTGGTCCTGGAGAGTGCGCACGTCGTCCATCAGTTCGGTGATGTGCATCTCATGGTCTTGAGCTTGTGTTTCTACATCCAGCACCCTGGTGCCCACTGAGACAACATCTTGCTGAAGGGAGGTCAGTCTATCTGTAAGGTCGGACTGCAGCTGATCCATTGAGGATTTGAAATCGTGATTGAGATCGTTCTGGAGCTCTGTTTTGAACTCTCTGAACATAGTCAGGAGGTCCTCCTTTGTACAAGCCATGTTGGCTGTATCCTCGTCGTGGCCCTGCTGTGGACGTTTATCCGTTGGAGCAAAGAAGTCCGAGACCCTGTTTGGAGTCTTGCTCGTCGCCTTCTTCGGCGGCATAAGGGCGGGTCCAAGAGGACCTCTGTTGCTGTGATAGGTGAGATGTGGGGGCGCAGATCGCAGGAGATAATGCCTTCTGGGTGGACGATTTGTTTCTGGCAGGAATTATGGACATCGACCGCCTCCTAGCCGGTATATTCGCAAGAAGAGCTGCTGATAGGCTGTATGGGAAATGGCGCTGGATCAGTCATTGTATGTCCCCAGCATAGAGAGTCTGTAGTGTGTGAGTCGCTCAGTTTGGAGGATTCTCGCTTGTAAGTAGGTGAGAGCAGCCTGGGCTGTTGAAGAAATGGCGGGTGGCTGACAGGGCCCCCTCCAGTGCTCTCGAAGGGCAATTGGTTAGACTCCCAGATTTAATGCTGCGAATCGCCTTGTCTCTGAAGACGTCACGAATGATTCATTCGGGTCGTCTGCACCGTATGACATTGGTTAGTTGGAGCCGAGGCACCGGGTCTCCGAGCCCGCCCCCAGAGGTCGAGACAGTTGTCCAGATTCTTAGGAGAGCTCCTTATGGGTATCGCCATTCACCTTCTGGGTGCCATTTTAAGGTCAGGCATAACATGTGCCGTTGGTCGCCTCCGTGGCCTCTCAGCCCCCCCGAGCCAGACCCGTGCCAGTCAAGCCGCCCATTGAGCATCAAGGCTCACCTGGATCTCCGCTCACTCCTCCCACCTGCTTATACACCTGGGGGGCCAGGCAGCAGCGTGGTGCTATGTAGGACCGTTGTGGCGGTGACCTTTATGCCAAATCATCGCCCAGTAGGAGCCTGGGTGGTCGCGCATATAGCGATCTGCTCCCCCTGCGCGGAGTGTGGCCGTGTTTGATAGTGTCCGCTCTGTGAGCTTAACAGCCTCCTTAGTGGGACAGCTTTGCACACTCACCGGGTGATGCCCTGTTGATGTGGGGCACCAGAGTCCCCGGGTAGGTGTTCTCTCCGCCGTTGGAGTGTCCTTGGAGTCATGTACTGTTGTGGAGGATCGCTGGCATCCCTGCGCCACTCCTCAGCAGCAGGGAGTGAAACTGCGGGTCCGGAGCCAAGAAGCGACGCTCTCTCAGCCTCTCGCGCACAGTGTCCGGGTCGCCATCTTGAAGTCAGGCACGGCGCTCTGTGGCGTGTCCCGTTCTGCTAGCAGCCCCTGTTCGCCAGATAGCTGACTATGGGAAGGTTTGTGCCACCGGTAGGGAGCCTCGCGTACACCAGCCCTCTAGCTCGCCCCTCACGTACCTGATGGGTCCCACACAGCAGCGCGGGGCCCCGGGAGCCGTACCGGCAGTGTCCCCCAGGTCTCGTCACTTTGCCCACTGGGTCGGTAGAGTGCCTGGTGTCGGTGACCTTCTTCGCTCGTCTCGACTTGAGCTGTGTCGCAAGTGCGTCCGGTCCGCCGTTGGTGCCTCAGTCCGCGGGGCTTCAGCTCGCCCGCGTAGCAGTGGGCACCATTTTAGTGAGCGCCGAGGCTCTGTCGTCAATCTGGATTTCGGGTTCCGAGGGGCCTTTGTCTGCAATTTCTCTCTCTCAGAGTGTGCTCCACCGCTTCAGCAAGCCGGTGATGCCCTTCATGGTTGTGGAACTGCCGATTAGCCACTGGTGTGGGTTCAGGAAGAAAGCGCGGACCGGGAGCCGAAACGAGCTACGTCCATCCGGCCATCTTGTCCGGCCACGCCCCCATCACACTCATTTTTAAAGCTATATCTGAGGTATCACTCTCTAAAGAAATTAATTCTTGCCTTAGATCAGTGGTTCCCAAACTTATTCAACCTGTGGCTCCCTTGACCTAATTGGCAGTTGGCCGTGGCTCCCCATCATGTCACTTATTTTTTACCGGTGGGAGAATGTAAGCCAGAACTCGGGAGTACTTCCAGTTTTCGCCCTAAGGTTAATTGGGATGAAGCCGATGAAGGTATTATAATCATATTTGTAACAAAATTAAAAGATAACAGTCGTTTAATAAAAACTTTAATTGGTTAAGTGAGAAACAATACAATATTAATTGCCAAATATGTTTCCATGACTTAACAACCTTTTTTAACCACACAACAATAGTTACGAAAACTTCTGTAGAAAATGTTTTTTAATGAACAGGAAAAATCACAGAGTCCAAATTTATCTTAAATATCCTAGTGAGATGGGTGTGCTTGTTTTTCCTTGCATAGCACCTCAAATCTTGGCGTTATTTTTGAGATCGCAATACGCATTTCTTTTTCAAGGTTGATTTTTGCCCTATATTTTGACTTTATCACTGCAACTGCAGAGAAACCAGCTTCACAAAGGGAAGAGGTAGCAAACGGGATCAAAACATGGAGGGCTCTCTTGCTTATCATTGGGTATTCATCTTTAGTTTGGCACCAGAACTCAAGCAGTGACTGAGACTGGAACCTTAATTTCAATGCGGAGTCACTTGAAACATCAATATGCTGTTCTGCTTCCCTCATTGTTGAAATGCTGAGGTATCTCAGCATTGCAGGAGTCTCTCACCCATTTTATTGGCTCCACTTCATCCTCTGGAAAATATTTGTCAAGGTGAAAACGCAGTTGTGACAAATACAGAACAAAAACTGTCCTCAGTTCCTCCTTTAACACCATCTCATTGTCCTGCAGAAACTGGTCCAATGAAGGAAGACATTTATAGTCACCTTTGCTCACACTGCTTTTCCAAAGGATCATTTTCTTCTTAAAGCCTGAAACTTTGTCTGACAGTTGCAAGATGTTAGTATTATTGCCTTGCAAGGGCTTGTTTAGTGCATTCAGTTTTTCAAACAGATCAGAAAGAAAAGCCATTTGTATTAGAAAGTCTGCATCAATAAATTTGTCAGCGAAACAATGTTCATCATGTAGATATGAGTATATTTCATTCCTCAGCTCATATACTCTAAGCAGGGAGTTACCGAGAGACAGCCACCGAGAACTGCTGTAGAACAAGAGGCATGAGTGTTCGGCACCCATGTCATCACACAGTTTAGCAAAAAATCTTGCTTTCATTGGTCTCGTTTTAATAAAATGTATCACTTTGATGACTATTTTCAGAATACCATTCAGTTCTTCACTGAGGTTTCCCGCTGCAAGTGCTTCTCTGTGTATTATACAGTGTGTCCAAACAGCATTAGGCGCTTTAGATCGTATGCGAGCTTGAAGTCCTTGGTAGCATCCTGCCGTTGAATGACCCCCATCTGTACAAACTCCAACACATCTCTCCCAGTCAATCAGATTCTGTTGCATAAAATCATCCACAACCGCAAACAAGTCTTCACCTGTAGTTCCACCTTTGATTTCTTTACAGAACAACAAATCCTCAGCAATTATTTTTTCGTTTACAAACCTGACATAACAAATAAGATGGGCGTCTTTGTGGTTGTCTGTTGCCTTGTCCAACTGGAGTGCAAAGCCTTTGTCTCTTAAATTACAGATGAGCTGATCGTTAATATCTTCATATGAAACAAAGGATCCACCTCAAAGAGGTTGTTTTAGGGAGATGTGTTTCCAGACTTGGTAGGGAACACACAGTGTTTGCTTAGA
This sequence comes from Calotriton arnoldi, assembly GCA_963921515.1. Lineage (NCBI taxonomy): Eukaryota > Metazoa > Chordata > Amphibia > Caudata > Salamandridae > Calotriton > Calotriton arnoldi. The sequence continues at coordinate 223,112 of CAWUFW010013146.1, forward strand.
TACCCTCACACACCAAAAGGGCCCTTGGTGTCATGCTTCATCATAGGGGTCTTCCCCGCCCGCTGCGGGACGAGGCGTCCTACGACCAGCGACTACGCGGGAGCACTGATATTTGTAGTGCTATGTGTGGTGTAGAGGTAGTGAGAGGAAGGGTCGAAGGTGAATGCGAGAAGTGAGTTTAAAAGGACCTGGCCTCATGGACTTAAAGAATTTTAATAGGTCAAAGAGGCTGGTGCTATTAAAAGGTGGTTCGGAGATGTCCTGCATGTAATGTGCGGATACTCCTGGTTGTGTCAACATGTTTCGAAGCAACAAAGCTTCTTCATCAGGATTAGAAATGATCCCTTCAATACTCACTATGTTGCTATCAATAATTGTGTGATATATACAAATGTGAAAAAAGAAATGCACAATATCATGCACTCTATACAGTACCTAATCAAATAATGGTAAAATGTGAGCCCACTCAGTATTTCTGAAATGTAAGCCTGGAAAAGAGAGAGCACAATTAATTTATACAAGTGCGCCTCCCAATGCGCAAACACGGTTAGCCTGTGAATACAAAGCGTTAAAATGTGACTGTGGTGTCCTTAGCCTTAGTTTGTAATTTTAAACCAAGTGCCGTGACCTGCTAGGATAAAAGGGACAAAAGACAAGACACACATACAAAAAACAGAAAACACACTCTCTATATTTAGGATTCGAAAACACTGTGAATAATGGTTTAAAGTATGTTAATACAGTGATCCATGGAAGATACATACTAGAGTAAGCAGGAGATAATGCTCCGTAAGCCTTTTTAACGGGTGGGAAGGGTGTTGCCATGTCTGCCATTTGAGAAAAGAAGAAAAAATGGGAAGAAAACTGTTGGTTCACAGAAGATTAGGTATAGCGAACACCAGGCTTGCGTTTTTTTTAGGACGACTCCTGCGTTACTGGTTCCCTACATGGCTATGCCGTACTCACATTATGATCAACAGCTCCTCGCTTCCGATAACGCCATCCCGCGGCTCCGTTGTGTGTGTGAGACCGCGGGGGAAGCTCTATTTATGTGGCAGTCAATTAGTGTATAAAGGGGTCCACCTGTGTTGAAGTTTTACCGGAAATCGATGCTGGTAGCCAGCGATGTTTTGCAGACTAGAGCGACAAAGTGTTCCAAGCGGAAGTGACTCCAACGCTAGTGCGCTAACCCATTCCTGCCAAGGTACAACCGGAAGTGGTTGTGAAAAATGCCGATCATCATGTGTATACAAAATGAAACGGATGATCTCATATGATCAAAGGGTTCATTCAAACAGAAGGGGTGGCGCGGGAAACCTTCAGATTTGAGCAATAAATATGAAATGCATTTAACAGATGGGCATGATCCAGATAATAGAGCGCTGCCTGTGTTTACTCCTGTGTTCCTATTCTATATGAATTTCAAGGGGAAGCCTGGAAAACAAACCCAAGACTTAACACCAGATTACACTGAATGTAGTTTGAGGGGAGTGTAATAATTAAATGTCCAGATGATCGAAGAGTTCATTTCACACAGGTGGGGTGGCGTGGAGACACATATAGATTCGAGCAGTAAATATAAAGCACTCATCAGATGGACATGATCCCGATATTAGGGTGCTGCCTATGTTTTACTCATGTGCAAACATCGATGTTCCTGTTCTCTAGAAATACCGAACTTCTAGGGCAAAGACATGAAAAACAGATTGCACTGAATGTGGTTTTGGAGGAGTTCCATGATTAAATGCCCACAGAGAGACACAGAGATACACGCTGGTTGAGCCCCGAAGTTGGTTATCTAGAGGGGATGTCAGAAGAGATGCGGTTTTCTCGTTGACACTGATTTCGCAAAAACGGACATGGAATGGCCGCATGATATGCTGATTAATCCATACCAGTATCCTAGGGAGATCTACGGTCTAGGTCAGTTGAGCCCAGGGAATATCATCGTTCAGACCAGACAGATGAGTGCCCAGACGAAACACCCAACGTTGTTCCTTTTCCAGTAGGTCACTCTCATTGTGGAGTTGTTCAATCACAGTCCATTTCAGATCATCCACGTTGTGTGACATAGTGAGATAGTGACTTGCCATCTTTGTGGTGCTTTTTTTGCAGCGGACATTGCTCTTATGCTCGCCGATGCGGATCCTAATAGGCCTTGAAGTCATGCCGATGTATTCTTTTCTGCATGTACAGGTAATCATATATATCACGTTCCTGCTGTTGCAGTTTGTAAAGCCTCTTTGTTCCCAGACTGAGCCATTCATGAAGGTTATGTTTTTGCTTTTTTTAGTGAGATTACACGTGCTGCAGTTACCACACGGGTAATGACCCTGTAGTGGTGGGAGGGTAGTGGTGGCCAGACTCCTCTCAAGTCTAACCCTTGGTCTGGTATGGACCAAGATGTCCTTCAGGTTCCTGCCCCTCTTATGAGAACAAAGGTTTGGGAAAGTTGAGACTTCCGCAATTGAGAATTCTCCAGTGCTTATTCACTAGTTTAGACACTTCATTTGAGTGAGTGTTGAAAGTGGTAACGCATATAGGCCTGTTTTCCTGTTCTTTGGGAGCGTGGTTTTCTAACAGAGCTTCTCTGTTGTTATTTCTTGCCCGCTTGAAACCTTTCTTTACAATCCGTTCTGGATAATTGCGCTTCAGTAGTTTGTTTTCCAAGTCGGAGGCTTGTTTTCTGAAATCCGTGAGCTCGGAACAGTTTCTCCGGAGGCGGAGGAACTGTCCGTAGGGGAGATTGTCCCGAAGATGCCTACGGTGGAAACTGTTGTATAATAATAGGCAATTTTTCGCTGTTGGTTTGAAATGGGTAGTAGTCTTGAGCTTACCCTGGTCAGGATAGATGTTCAGATCAAGGAACACCAAATTTGTGTTAGAAAATGTATGGGTAAACTTTAAGAATGTGTTTTGTTCATTAAGCCATACCATAAAAGCTCCAATGGATTCAGCGTCACCTTTCCATATTACAAGGATATCGTCAATATACCGTTTCCAGACAACAATGTTGTCTTTGAACGGGTGGTGATGGTGTAGTATCCTGTTAGTTTCTAGATGGTGTACATAGAGACCAGCCAAACTGGGGGCAAAGGTGCTCCCCATGCTGGTCCCGTGTTTTTGTAGGTAATGTACCCCTTCGTACAGAAAGAAGTTGCTTTTTAGGGCCAGGGAAATACATTCCATAACCACGTTACGAGGTGTATGTTAATCCCATGTCGTGTTGAATAGTACTTCCTCTGTGATGTCTAGTGTTTCGTCATGGGGTAAGCTCGTATATAAGCTTTCGACATCGAGTCCCAAGAGGAGGTGTTGTGCTGGATCAAAATGGAGGTCCTCGATAAGTTGTAGTACGGCCTTGGTATCTTTCAGATAGGTATGGGTTTTCTGAACTAAAGGCCGTAGGAATGCGTCAGCAAACTTGGAAAGGGGTTCTAGTATAGAGCCAATACCAGATACAATTGGACGGCCGGGGGGGTATGCCACATTCTTATGGATTTTCGGGATGGTGTAGAAATAGGGTGTCTTAGGAGATTTTTGTATGAGGAATTCTGCCTCCTTTCTCGTTAATATCTTCAGCCATATCATTTATCCTCCAGCTGATAGTATTATTAGAAAGAGGCACTTTGAGCAGCTGTTTACCCGCATCTTTTCCGAGCATGATTGCTACCATATCAACAGCAGCAGGCAAAATCAGCTCTTCTGCAATTGTGTGAGGTTTTTTACTCTGTGCAACTCGATAGGCCACTTTATATGAAGACAGTAGGGCGTTACTATTAACTTTGGCTTGTTTTGAGAAAGTGGACTTTTGTAGTTTGGCTTCTGTAAGTTTTCTTTAAAAAAATTCCCTTAGCTTTCCGACCACATTTGGGTGAAGACTTTCGAAATGCCGCTTAAGTTTACTTGGAAGCATGGATTCCACAGCCAACATTTTTAAACAGATTACACATTGAGGACGCTCCTCATTATTAACCTGTACACTTGTGAAACCATAATCCAGATACCTGTCGTCGTACTTTCTGTACTTGGTTTTTCGTTTCCCATCGTCTTTTTTGTCAGAAGAACCTGCGACTTCACTTTGCTCAGACGAACTTGATCTCAGTATTAGAAATCTCTTCATTATCAATCAGAAAGATGCCAATCAGTTCCACTCGTCTTAATTATTCAGGCGGAGAAGAGAAGGGAGGAAATTAATTAACAAAAATATATAAGAAAGGTCTTTCTATCTGTAAAGTTCCTTGTCTTCTTTATTTTCCTTTCGCTCAGAGTATCTCCAGGTTTCTTCTGGGTCCCATCCACAGTCCCCGCGGAATAATAAGCCTTAAGGACAAAGCATCCAGGTAAGGTAAGTATAAGAAAAACTAAAGTTATTATCTTTCTAGTGATCTATCTATTCTTCTGTCATTTTGCAATAGTAGCACATGATGATGGCGACCACTTTATTGGTACCCCGCACAGACAGAAAGAGCATTCAGTTTTCTAATGAAATCTAAGATCAGCAATTTTTTTCAAACAATGAAGGAAGCCAAATTGGAGCCAATGTGTACATCAGACTGTCATTTGTAACGGCAAATATCACTTTTCAACGATTTCTGGGTCCATCCAAAGACATATCACAGTACGCTGCAGACATATCTTTTTTCATCAAAATCAACTATTGTCATGGCAGAAGTTTTGGCTATGGGTCCCATTCATTCTCTGACATAACCAACCAATATCTGTTGTGTATTTTTAAACAAGACAAATGAAAAATGTGCGAATGCATGCTATTTGCTGTTTGTGCTTGTTGGGATAGTTTTGGGTCAATTTTCTGGCTTAAACGTGACAGCAATGAAAGGCAGCACAAGATGTACAGAAAAATGAGCATGTCCATTTTACAAGTCCCTGGCCCACAAGACTAAGAATAGAAACACATAACATAACAGGTGTATTTGTAAAGCACACGTTCACCCGGAGGTATCTTGGCGCTGAATAACAGATGTTTATTGTTACCCAACTCAATAGTACTCATTTTATCGACCTCAGATGGATGAAAGGCTGAGTGAACCCACTGGGGTTTGAACCAGTGACCATGAGGTTGAACACAGGCCCCTGCAATGGATGCATTAGCCACTGAGCTACCAGACCCGACTTCAGAACAGAACAATAAAATGGCAAATGGAAAGTTTGCTGCATTTTAGCGCAGTGGTTGCAACCAACAATAGAAAACATGAGCGACTCTGACTTAGTTCATATAAAAACGTGGTAGAAACCACTTCACTTACCTGCTCGTACTTCAACAAAGTGATGTGCATGTACAAAGGATGTTCTTTTAATGATGGATCCAGCTTTGGCAACAGCAAGCGATATGCCACAGATGGCTGTACGTGTACTGCCTGGCCCTGGAGGAACTGGTTCACTGGGTTCAGCTGGTGGGATCTGCTTTTTCTTCCGCAGCGTGCTTCTTCCCTACACCCAGGATTTAAAAGCAATGAGACAAATTATTACTCTAGTTTTCTTTTACCAACCAAAGTTATCAATTTTCTTAATGCAGCGTGCCACCTAAATAAATAATAATCTATACATGCTTCAAATTGCAAATATAACTTGAAATTACTTTAAATGTATTCAGAGCCTCATTAATTATCCGTTCCTAATAAGTGAAGTAAAAAAGAACAAGGTGATGGTTGGAATGCTTGAATTAATCACAACCACTGGCAATCACTCGGGCCGCATCCCAATCCATCGTTTCTTTGCCCACCATGCCACCTCAGTAATAACTGAAGTAAGCACTGTCATGCAAAGTGCTGCTGCTAGTAAAGAAGCAAACCATGGGCATGTGCAGCCAGGCCAGCAAGTGCCAAAGGCTCAAAAACAAGTTTTGCAGCCCAATTTTAAAGCTCTGAGATTCAGAGCTGTCAGCTGTCAGAGCCAAGCAGCCGCCTAATAATCACTGACGCTTCCTCTATATTGGCACATGAATTTAAATGCGGGCTGCAACACTTGGCTTTTTGGCACTTCCTGGCCTCCCTCCCCAGGTTCGGTCCCGCTGCCCGCCCTAATCCTCTCAGAGTCACCTATTAGATCTTGCTTGCCATGAGTTGTGAGATAATACTCAAATGTAAAAAAGACAAAGTACAAGCCCTAGAATGCACTACTAAATGCAAAAATAGAGCCAAAGAGCAACTATAGGCGTGCCTGTTCTGTGCATTAGCTTGCATTGTTGCAACCCCTGCTGTATCTGTTTATGGTCAGTTAATGATGTTTTGTGAAACTTTCAATTATGAAAAAGCTGAAGTGTCTTCTATTCCCTCATCTTTTTAGTTTCTCCCCCTCTTGTTGCTGCCTTTGCTCTTCAGATATTCTTTTTCTCCCCTCTCTCTGCGTTTATGTCCTGCTTTCTTTCTCTTCCGCTTTGATTCTTTCACATTTTGTTTTACCCCCATGTATTCCTTCTTCCGCCTGCTGCTTGCCCTTGTTTTCTCAGAATAAACTGTCTTGGTGTCACTTTTAGTTTCCGGTATTTCTTTCATCCCTCTGTCACATTCCTCTTCCCAGAAATAAAACACACGTGGCCCAGTCTGGGGTGATTGAACAGCGTACAATCCTTGAATTCCAAGTACATCTCGGTTTATATTTCCCACTTGCTTTCAGCAAGTGAAATTGTGAGCAGAAACACACTTTGTTTCATTGTTTGTAACTCAACAATCTGTAGAAATGGTAATTGTGCAGCGGTAATTAGCCCAAAAATAAAATAGAAATAACCACGCCAGACCACTCAGAATAAGCTCCAAAATCATTATCCCAAGTTCAAGGGGAGCTTTTTGGAATCGGACAAAAGTGGAGAAAATGTAAGCACGTCCAGTGGTTTCATAACACTACATTTTCTCTAGGTGAAATACAACTTCAGCTTTAAGAAATAGCTTCAGAGCAGTGGAAGTACCAGTTCCAGATAAATAAGTGGTGCATGTCTTATCTCACATTTCAACAGCCAGGCCAACAATCTACACAACATATATATTCTTTTTCCTGGAAATGAGGGCCCATCTAGATATTTGTTGTAACAAAATAATACTCGTCCTGACATCGCCTCAGGCTCAGTGTGTGATTGTAGATAAGGTTTGAAAATACTCATTTTATTTGGGAGGCCTTACTCTTGTTACTAACTATGACACAAAAAGCTGCACCAAAGATAAAGAAAACGTTTTTAAAAAAAACATCTGATAAGTTTTTTTTTAATTCATGCTTGCAATGCAAAGCAAGGGATGAGCGGTGGACCCCTGATGACCCCTTTTTTATACGCAGCTGAGAACTTTAACAATGCCACTTGTCGCACAGCCTCCATCACCTGTCCGCCCTCTTTGTCACAACACCATATTGGCCACCTGGTGTGCACCTGTTCATGTGCAACGGCTAACTTTTGGCAAGTATGCCTGCACAGCGGCTGCTTTCTTTTATATTACCGATTATATATGGAGTTTGTTTACATTTGCAACACCCAGCCTATGAGTTTTACGTCCTCTCTGAGTCCTCGCCATAGCTCAGCCTCAGCTCATAATGTTGAGACACAAGAGTGACAAAAGAACACAGTCTTAACCTGCATGTGGGAGGCTTGTTGACTGTCTTGTAATGCGATGGTCCTGGCAGGGACAGAATAAACTTAAACATAGGAGGGTGCGAATTTGAGCTCTCCTATCACGGCTGACATGCTGCACTCCATGCACATTACCACTAAACAACATCTTTTCCCTGAAGAGAATCACACTGAGATGTCCTCGAATCACAAGAAACAAACACTTTGAAATAAGTAAAGTAAACAGCTGTAACTGTGTACTCGCGCCATTTTGCCTGTTAGCGCCCGTGTCTCTTCCTGGGGCAGTGGGGAGCGAATCCAGCAAAAGGGACAATTTTGGTAATTACTAACATCAAAGTAGAATAGACGAGCACTCACTGTTGTGACAATATATATTTCATATATAAACCTCTCCTGAGCACATGTGATGCTGGAGATAACGGCATCTTAAAGAATACTCTCCGTAAATGTTGATTTAGCAAGAAGTAGCACAAGTAAGGTATCCTTCACAGCGAGGGTGAACCTTGCCCAGGCCAAGGCCCCTATAGCCTCCCATCTGCTGCCACGGTCAAGCAGTGGAAACTACTAGAGAAAGAAACATGCTAATGTCCTTCCCTGACGCTGCCATCTTGATCCCTGACATCAGGGATAGAGGGGCCGTCCAATACGAGCCAAATCATTCGGAAAACGCAACTTTTCCCCAATCTGGATTGGGCGACGTCAGAGGCAGAACAAGTCTTCCCTTCGTGAAAGGAATGAGGTGGAGAGGTGTGGTGCAGCGGCCAGGGCAGCTGACTTCGGAGCACAGGGTTCACTGTTCAATCCCCGGCTCTGGCGGCAGCTCAGCACCATGTGACTCTGGGCAATAGCTCACTTAATTTCCACGATGGCCCCCAGTGCCATGAGACCCGTAAGGGTGAGTAACTGTGCTATATAAAAACGGACTTACTTACTAATGAGGGTCACATGAGCCAGCTGGGAGGAGGTGCTGTTGCTTAGAAAGGGAACGTGTGTTTATTTCTGGCAAGTCCAACCATAACATTACTTCAGTGGCCAACTCCTGAAATATACGGAGGGAAGAAGGGGGAACTTCTTTCACTGAGGCTGAGAAGGAAAAGGGTTATTATTATTGCACTAATAATAATGACATGCTTCATGCCTGGCCTTGGCTGAGGATCAGATTGGGGCCGGGAAACTAATCCAGGCTGCAATGTAGCCTATTTCCAATGCTGCACCGAGTTTGCCCACTGGAAATTCTGACTCGTAATTCTGGCGCAGACACGAACAAAGTGCAGGAACAGCAGCCAGCATAATTACAGGGGCTTGGCCGGTCACGAGTTTGTCATGTCCCCCTTTTTGCAGTAAGCAAGGAGTATTTTAGTCCGTGTGAAACCAACCTGTGTAAATTGTGAAGGGTCCTCAGAAGCGCTGCGCAGCAGAACACGGGTGGCAATAACGCTCAACAGTCTGCTGTGCGTAAGCGGAGGCTACGTGAAAGCACGTCGGAAGCACGTATGGCGGCCGTGCGCTCCTGGGCCAAACCATGATTTCAGATTACACAGGTGGCATTTGAAAGTCCCCGACATTTAAATAAGATTCACTGTCTTGCTGCCTTCAAGCTGACTGCTGACAGGTAGGGGTAGGGCGTCAAAAGACGCATCACTTGTTAATTGCGCACTGTCATGATTCACTCCCTGTGCTCTCGTTCCCACCACCAGGGGGCCGAATTGTGGGGCTTTCCAGTATTCTAATATGCTTCCAGACACTCCCCTGTATGCATATCCTGACTTTCAGGCATTTGGACATCATTTAGTTATTGACATCCATTCCCAATCCATGCCGGGTTTTGTGGAAGCCAGTCTGCAATGCTGGAAACTCCATTACCTATAATCCCCTGCTCACTGCTTTGTCTCCACCCCTGCAGGCCAAGGATGGGTGGAGGAATTCAGTTCACCTGTGGCTGGCTGCTGCTAGCCTGCTCACACCTGATGCATGTGATTACTGTGAGCTCTTTTAAGCCCCAGCTCCCTTCAGCCCAGTGTTGGTCATTGTAGCTGTTTTCTGGTGAGACCGATCCTTGTTTCCTGAGCTTTTGATATACCTTGATTCCTGAGCTATAGTTAATCCTTGTTCCTTGATTCCTGAGCTATAGCTATTCCTTGTGCCTGAATTAGCACTGCCTGCATGCTACCTTGCTTCCTGAGTGCCTGAGCTATAGCTATTCCTTGTGCTTGAATTAGCACTGCCTGCAGTGCTACCTTGTTTCCTGAGTTCCTGAGCTATAGTTATTCTTTGTTCCTGTTCCTGGGCTTCAGCTATTTCTAGTTCCTGATTTGCACTGCTTGCAGTGCTCTCTTGACTCCTTGTTTCCTGAGCTGTAGCTATTTCCTGTTTCCTTGAACCAGTATACCCTTGTAGCCTCCCCTTCTGTATATCCTTTTCTAGTCCCTGCCTTTCTTCCCATTTCCTTGGTTCCAATTCTAGTTTGCTGTCTTTCTATTTCTGATGTCTTGCTTCTGTTACCTTGTATGTTTGTTACCTGCTTTCTGCCAAGTGTGCCCTGTGATTTCCTTCTTTTCCTGTTAAGCACTCCTCCTTGCTAGCTCCTTGTCTATTGTGCTTGTGTTTAGTTCTACCCCTTTGCTGTTACTGCCTTGCGTGTTCCTGTTTGATCGCCAGGATCCGTGGGCACAGCTGACTACCTAGGTGGTGTTTCTTGTTCACTGTGAGTATTGTCTTTGAGTTACTGTTATAACATCACCATAGGTATAAGCTCCACAGACCCTGCCTTTGCATACATATCCTATATGTGGGTATTTTCAGTCAGTATCTGTAACAGAAATTGTGGGTGAGGAACTTACTGAGCTTCAGTCTTACCGTGTGGAGCTCCTGAGTGCTTTACCCCACATTCCCTTTATTGTTAATGTTGTATTATATATATATGTCTTGCACGTCCGTCCTGGGTGTAGTTAGTCTGAATGCTAAATTGCCTTGTGAGTGCCCTTCCTTTCTGAGTCTTAGCCATCTTGTACAGGCTTCCCCTTTGGATCCCTTTTTCTCCTCTGACTCCTTGTGTGATCCTGGGACGCGGCTGTACTACTCTTTTTGTGCACGGTACATTTTCTACCCAGTCCCCAGTCCTTGCTCAAGTCCCTGTCTGTGTTCCCGACATAGTCCCAGACAGTCTCTGACACGCACATTCTCACAATTACAATACTACATGATTAGAAGCTTCCTCAGCGCAGGCAATTTTTCCCACATCGTGTGCGGTGCCCCTGGCGACCCCTAACGGCGAACCGGGGTGCCGCGGCGCACAGTTTGGGAACCACTGCCTTAGATTTTTATTTTCCTCTTTCACTGTCTCTAACTCTTTTTGAATAATTACTAAAAGCTCTCCCAGATTTTTTAAATTAAAACCTTCAGCCATTCTGCTCAGGTGGAAGATTTCTACGTGGGCACTTCACTCTGTCAGAAACCCTAAAAACTCTTACCTATGACTTGCTTGGAAGCAGAATAATGACTTGTCGAGATGCCCTTCTAAGATCTCTTCATGCTCTCCAATATACATATATATATATGTATATGTATATTGGAGAGCAGGAAGAGTTCTTAGAAGGGCATCTCGACAAGTCATTATTCTGCTTCCAAGCAAGTCATAGGTAAGAGTTTTTAGGGTTTCTGACAGAGTGAAGTGCGCACGTAGAAATCTTCCACTTGAGCAGAATGGTTGAAGGTTTTAATATAAATATATGTATATATATTATCTACTGGCGGTCGCCAGTAGGTAGTTATAGTTAGGACCTTGTTTCTATTCAAAAAGCATTTTTTCTTTTGCCAATATCTTTGGCGCCGTTTGACGAATCTTCGCGAAATTTTCAAAACTAATGGTTCACTCAGGTCTGCTCCTACCTTGAAAGTTTCAGGGTGATTTATCAAGCAGGGATGAGAAAAAAGGGGGGTCCCAAAACGCGTTTTCCCCATGTTAATTTCCGTAGGAACTTTAGACAAAGCTACAGCCCGAACAGCTGAACGGAATTACACCAAATTTGGCAAAAAGGTAGGTCTTGGTCCAGAAAGCGTGCTTTTTTTTAAATGGTGTAAATCCGTTCAGTAGTTGCTGACAAATTAAAAAATTTTTTTTTTATATATCTGAGCACCGAGGAGGATTTGCGAACCATCCAGAGCACGAGCTTCATTGTGATTGGCTGCCAATACTCCAAACCAAGAAGTGTTGGCAGCCATCTTGTGACTCGGTAGAAAAAAAGATAAAAAACAAGAAAAGGGGGCAGGGTAGAAACACCCTGACCCCCTAGGCCTGCTCAGGGGGTCCCACAAGGACTCTCACGGCCAAAAACAGCATTTAAAAAAAAAATAATCGTCCAAATTCGCGCTGGGTGCATGAATCTGGCCAAGAAAATAAATAAAAAATGAAGCGCAGGCTCCCGCACTTTGTTTTAATGAGCCCCCGGGTGGGCCAGGTCACGGGGGCAATATGTAAATATATGCAGTGGCCGCGCAGGCCCCTGCAGCCCCGGGGACTGCCACCTCCCCTGCGGCCTATGTAATTAGGGGTAGGGGGGCCTCGCAGGCCCCCCCATGCCCCGGGGACCACCACCTCACTGGGCTTTCTTTAATTATGCATGGGGGCACGTGCCCCCCGCAGACCCAGAGACCGCCACCTCCCCAGGGCTTTGTTTAATTGTGGGTGGGGGGCCTCACGGGCCCCCCCAAGCCCCAGGGACCGCCACCTCCCTGGGGCTATTGTAAAAATTAAGTGGGGGGCTCCTGCCCCCCCACACTGCCTCAGGGACCACCACCTCCCCAGGGCATTTAATAAATAACATACGGGGGTCCGTAGTGGACCCCCGGCCCCATGGAACACCACCTCCCTGGGGCTATTTACATGTTGGGAGGGGGGCGTTTAAAAAAAAATGCTCAGTCACTGGAGGATGGGGTCCCCAGGGCCCAAAAATAATTAAGGAAAGGGGGGGCAAACAGCCCCCCTTCCAAATACAATTTTTTTTAAAAGCCGGCATCTCGCTGGAGGCCCCTCCTCCTCCCTGCACCACTGTGCAAACGCGCCTCCTGGCGTGTTCTGGATTGGGGCATTAAGCCCCCTTAAATATTAAGGGTCCTTATGGGCCAACTAGCCCACCAGGTACCTCCAGTAAGCCCAACACAGTGGGATTGCTGAGAGGTGGTCCGAGGCCATGCCCCTTTTTACACCACTCTGCAAACGTGTCTCTTGGCGCACTGCTGGTGGGGCGATGAGGTCCCTTTGTGTCCTGAGGACTTCAGGACTAACGTGAACTTCACCCCCCAAGCAGCAGTGAACCAGGAGCTGCGTTTACAGAGTGGTGTATAAAGGGGGCGAGGCCTTGGACCCCCTCTCAGCAATCCAGCTGTGTGGGGCTTACTAGAGATAACAGGAGGGATAGTTGGCCCCCAGGGACCCTCAGGAGGCAAGGGGACTTCATCCCCCAACCAAGAGCATGTCAGGAGTCGTGCTTGCAGAGTGGTGGAGAAAGGGGGCACGGCCTCTGTCTACCACTCTGCAATCCCACTGTGTGGGGCTTACGTGAGGCAACAGGTAGGCTAATTGGCCCCTAAGGACCCCCAGCAGCGAAGTGGACTATAATCCCCATCCAAGAGCGCGCCAGGGAGCGTGTTTGCAGAGTAGTGGGGAAAGGGGGCGTGGCCTGCAATGATAACTTAGCAATGCTGTTGTCGGGGACTTACTGGAGGTAATAGGAGGGGTATTTGGCCCCCAAGGTTGTCCTTGGGGGCCAACTACCCCTCCTGTTACCTCCAGTAAGTCTCACACAGTTGTATTGGTAAGGCGTCTTCCGAGGCCACGCCCTCCTTTCTCCACCACTCTGCAAACACGCCTCCTGCCACACTAAGGGTTGGGGGATGAAGTCCACTTTGCTCCTGAGGGACTTTGGGGGCCAAGAAGCCCTCCTGGTACCTCCTGTAAGTCCTACGCAGCGGAATTCCTGAGCACTGGTCGGAGGCCCAGCCCCCTTTCTCCACCTCTCTGCAAACGCGACTACTGGTTAAAGAAGCATTTGCAATGTAATAGGTTTCACATTTGCAAGAGTTAGAGCTATAGGCGTTGTAAATGTAAAAATGTTTTACTAATGTTTCTTGGAGTGGAGTGGATGTAGGTTGTGTGTAGTGGAATTATTTGGATAGACTTTGACTTTGATGTGGATAGAAAGTATGTGGTATAGGAATTATGAAGAGTGAGATTATGTGCTATGGAGAGTAATTACGTGGTATGGTAGTCTGTGTTGTGGAGTGGTAACCTCAGGTTTAGTCTTTCTCATTTCCATAGAAGCTAAACTATAAACTCAATGAGACAAAAAAAGAAGGACACACTGATGAGCACTTCTGGACCTAGTCAGAGGTATGAGCAGGAATTATGTGACTTTTTGGCTGCACTGACCTTTGCACAGTTATACATTTTCCGCATTTGCCACATAATCCATCATCTGCTGCATAATCTGTAGATGTGAACAAAAAAAACCTTGTTTCTAGCTCAAACGGCTCAAACGTTACCAAAAATGCAGCGACAAGTGTTACAGTGTGGTGGAAGGCCCTTTGCAAACCTATAATGGTCACCTGTTACTTATTGCTAAATGTGGGTATTAAATTGGTACTAATGGTGTGCAAACCACTCTTGCTTCTTTCTGTGTCTCTCTTGCCTCTTTCTGCATTTCTGTTGCTTCTTTCTGCACCTTTCTTTCTTTTTCTGCACTTCTTTTCCCTCGTTCTGCTCATCTCTTCCACTTTCTGCACCTCTCTTGCCTCTTTCTGTTCCTCTGTTGCCTCTTTCTGCACCTCACTTGCTTCTAGCTGTACCCCTCTTGCCTCTTTCTGCACCCTTCTCCCCTCTTTTCTGCACCTCTTTTGCCTCTTTCTGTACCCATGTTCCCTCTTTCTTCACTTCTCCTGCCTGTTTCTGCACCTCTCTTGCCTCTTTCTGCACTTCTCTTGCCTCTTTCTGCCCCTCTGTTGCTTCTTTCTGCACTTCTGTTGCCTCTTTCTGCACCCCTCTTGCCTCTTTCTGCACCTCTGTTGCTTCTTTCTGCACTTCCCTTGCTTCTTTCTGCACCTCACTTGCTTCTATCTGTACCCCTCTTGCCTCTTTCTGCACCCTTCTTCCCTCTTTTCTGCACCTCTTTTGCCTCTTTCTGTACCCCTGTTCCCTCTTTCTTCACTTCTCCTGCCTGTTTCTGCACCTCTCTTGCCTCTTTCTGCACTTCTCTTGCCTCTTTCTGCCCCTCTGTTGCTTCTTTCTGCACTTCTGTTGCCTCTTTCTGCACCCCTCTTACCTCTTTCTGCACCTCTGTTGCTTCTTTCTGCACTTCCCTTGCTTCTTTCTCCACCTCTGTTGCTTCTTTCCACACCCTCTTGCTTCTTTCTGCACCCTTCTTCCCTCTTTGTGCAACTCTCTTGCCTCTTTCTACACCTCTCTTCCCTCTTTCTGCACCCCTCTTGCCTCTTTGTGCACCTCTGTTCATTCTTTCTGCACTTCTCTTGTTTCTTTCTGCACCTCTCTTGCAAATTTCTGCACCCCTCTTGCCTCTTTCTGCAACCCTCTTCCCACTTTCTGTACCTCTTTTGCCTCTGTCTGCACCCCTGTTCTCTCTTTCTGCACCTCGTTTGCCTGTTTCTGCAACTTTCTTGCCTCTTTCTGCAGTTCTCTTGCCTCCTTCTGCACCTCTGTTGCTTCTTTCTGCACTTCTTTTACCTCTTTCTGCACCTCTCTTGCTTTTTTCTGCACCCCTGTTGTCTTTCTGCACTTGTCTTCCCTCTTTCTGCACGTCTCTTGCTTCTTTCTGCACTTCTCTTGCTTCTTTCTGCACCTCTCTTGCTTCTTTCTGCACCCTTCTTCCCTTTTTTGCATCCCTCTTGCCTCTTTCTGCAGTTCTCTTGCCATTTTCTGCACCTCTCTTACCTCGTTCTACACCTCACTTGCCTCTTTCTGTACTTTTCTTGCTTCTTTCTACACCTCTGTTGCTTCTTTCAGCAATTCTCTTGCCTCTTTCTGCACTTCTCGTGCTTGTTTCTGCACCTCTCCTGTGTCTTACTGCACCTCTGTTGCCTCTTTCTGCACCCCTCTTGCTTCTTTCTGCACCCCTCTTGCTTCTTTCTGCACCCTTCTTCCTCTTTCTGTACCCCTCTTGCCTCTTTCTGTACCCCTCTTGCCTCTTTGTGCACCTCTCCTACCTCTGCACCCCTCTTTCTTCTTTTTGCACCTCTGTTGGTTCTTTCTGCATTGCTCTTGCTTCTTTCTGCACCTCTTTTGCAAATTTCTGCTTCCCTCTTGTCTCTTTCTGCATACCTCCTCCCTATTTCTCCACCTCTCTTGCTTCTTTCTGCACTTCTCTTGCTTCTTTCTGCACTGCTCTTGCTTCTTTCTGCACCTCTCTTGCACATTTCTGTATCCCTCTGACCTCTTTCTGCACCCCTGGCCCCTCTTTCTGCACCTTTCATACCTGTTCCTGCACCTCTCTTGCCTCTTACAGCACCTCTGTTGCTTCTTTCTGCACTTCTCTTGCCTCTTTCTGCATCCCTCTTGCCTCTTTCGGAACCCCTGTTGCTTCTTTCTGCACTTCTCTTGCTTCTTTCTGTACCCCTTTTGCCTATTTGTGCACCTCTCCTGCCTCTTTCTGCACCTCTCTTGCCTTTTTCTACAGTTCTCTTGCCTCTATATGCACCTCTTTTGCTTCCTTCTGTACTTTTCTTGCCTCTTTCTGTACCCCTCTTGCCTCTTTCTGCACCTCTGTTGGTTCTTTCTGCACTGCTCTTGCTTCTTTCTGCACCTCTGTTGCAAATTTCAGCATCCCTCTTGCCTCTTTCTGTTCCCCTCTTCCCGCACCTCTTTTGCCTCTGTCTGCACACGTGTTCCCTCTTTCTGCACTCCTTTTGCCTGTTTCTCTCCAACTCTCTTGCCTCTTTATGCAGTTCCCTTGCCTCTTTCTACACCTCTCTTGCCTCTTTCTGCACTTCTCTTGCTTCTTTCTGCACCCTTCTTCCCTTTTTCTGCACATCTCTTGCCTCTTACTGCACTTCTCTTGCCTCTTACTGCACCTCTCTTGCCTCTTTCTGCACATCTCTTTGTTCTTTCTGCACCCCTCTTGCCTCTTTCTGCACCCCTCTTGCCTCTTTCTGCACCTCTTTTGCTTCTTTCTGCACTTCTCTCTCCTCTTTCTGCAACCCTCTTGCTTCTTTCTGCACCTCTGTTGCTTCTGTCTGCACTGCTCTTGCTTCTTTCTGCACCTCTCTTGCCTCTTTCTGCACACACAGGGGTACTTTTAAACTGACCTCAGGCTCAGCAGTGCACACATGCAAGTGCAGAAAAGGGCTGCTGGCCTCTAAACTGCCATGCCCTATTATATGCTAGGGACTTAGAGGTAGTTTTAATCCCCCTGCCCTATTATGTACTAGGGCCTTACAGGGGAGGTCATGTCAATCACAGGGGTGTAACCCAACCCATAATGTACCCTAGTGTATGTAGGTGTTTTCACTGTATTCTAATTGTCTTTCAGCATAGCACTGGCTCGGGGCCTGGTTAGGCCGAGCCCAGGGTCAGACAGAGTCAGTTACCACCAGTAACAGTCAGCAAAAAGTTGGGGGGTGCCCAGGGCACAGGATGACTTTGCAACAAAGCCTCTTTCTGCACCTCTGTTGGTTCTTTCTGCACATCTCTTGCTTCTTTCTGCACCTTTCTTCCTCTTTCTGGACTTCTGTTGGCTCTTTCTGCATTTCTCTTGCTTCTTTCTGCGCCTTTCTTCCTCTTTCTGCACATGTCCTACCTATGTAGGCATAGTTAGAAATTAGCATTTAAAAAACCTTAGAAATTCACTGAAAAAACCATAGGTTTCAGGGATGTTATAGTTAGAAATTAGCATTTAAAAAACCTTAGAAATTTACTGAAAAAACCACAGGTTTCATGGACGTTATAGTTAGTTGGACATTTCACTCGTACAAAACCGTTAGTTGAGGTAACTATAACTCGCGCCCCCGCAATGCACTGCTGATGATGTCACATATTACATCACTCATTACATGGTCAGAGACATCACTGATGATATCACTGATGACATCATCCTCATGATAATCTGATGCACCATCTCACACCCTAATATAACCTTTGATACACCCACTCTAAAATACAGACTACCATTTTCGAAACCAAAGACACACCAATACCAGTTACTACATACCCACTCACTGATTCCTAGGTCTACACACACATCTACTCATTCACCCATACACCCACTCATACATGCAGTCACTCATCAATACAGCACTATCATATACACTCATACACCTATACAGGCACTCACATACCGCCACTCACCCATAGAGTTACTCACACACATAGTCAGTCATGCAAAGAATCAATCACACTCCCATTTACTCACTTACACAATTATACACACACCACCTCACTTATTCATACAGATACTAACACATACTTACTCTCTTATACAATCACTGACACAAGCACACACTCATCCATACAGCCACTCTCACAATCACTCACTCTCACATATAGTCATTTATACAGTCCAACACTCACATATACTGCCTTTCACATATGTAGTTAGTCACACATGTACCACTGAGGCATCTAAACACTCACCAACACACCCATACACACATTCACCCACCCATACAGCCCTTCACAGACGCACTCTTGAACCCATACACCCAGTGAATCACCCACTCACACATCTATGCACAAAGTCACACACCCCCACCCATCCACACAGACACTCAGGCATCCATACAGATACTCAGACAACCAATCAATAACCCATATAGACACTCATGTAGCTACTCACCAACCCATGCAGCCGCTTACACACCAACTGACAGACTGATACAGACATTCACACAGTTTAGTCACTAACTCATGCATTCAGTAAGACATGTTTAATCACTCACTTATACAGTCAGTCAGGCACCTACTAAATCATCAATACAGACACTAATACACCCACTCATTTTTCAATACACCTTGGCATATATATATATATATTCACTGAAAAAACCATAGGTTTCACGCACGTTATAGTTAGAAATTAGCATTTAAAAAACCTTTGAAATTCACTGAAAAAACCATAGGTTTTATGGACAGTTATAGTTAGTTGGACATTGCACTCGTACAAAACCCGTGAAATTCCCCCGTTATAGTTAGTTCAGCTAACTATAACTCGCGCCCCCGCAATGCACTGCTGATGACGTCACAAATTACATCACTCATGACATGGTCAGTGACATCACTGATGACATCACTGATGACATCTCAAATGACATCACTGATGACATCATCCATGTGACTGTGTGTTTCTGTAAAGTTTAAATATGTTTAATATATATAGGGAAAGGCGTATTGCAGAATGAGTGGGTGTATAAGTGTCTAAATGGTTGATTTAGTACATGCGTGACTGACTCTACAAGTGAGTGATTAAACGTATCTTACTGAATGCATGGGTTAGTGACTAAACTGTGTGAATGTCCGTATCCGTCTGTTTGTTGGTGTGTAAGTGGATGCATGGATTTGCGAATAGCTACATGAGTGTCTATATGGGTT
This sequence comes from Calotriton arnoldi, assembly GCA_963921515.1. NCBI lineage: Eukaryota > Metazoa > Chordata > Amphibia > Caudata > Salamandridae > Calotriton > Calotriton arnoldi. The sequence continues at coordinate 242,278 of CAWUFW010013146.1, forward strand.
ATTGATTGGTTCACAGAGTATCTGTATGGCTGCCTGAGTGTTTATGTGGGTGGGGTGTGTGTGACTCTGTACATAGATGTGTGAGTGGGTGATTCACTGGTGCATGATTTCAAGAGTGCATCTGTGATGGACTGCTTGGGTGGGTGAGTGTGTGTATGGGTGTGTTAGTGAGTGAATCTATATCTCAGTGGTACATGTGCGAGTAACTACATATGTAAAAGGCAGTATATATGTGTGTTAGAGTATTTAAATGGCTATAAGTGAGAGTGTGTGATTGTGAGAGTGGCTGTATGGATGGATGTGTGCTTGTATCAGTTATTGTATAAGAGCGTAAGAATGTGCTAGTATTTGTATGAGTAAGTGAGCTGGTGTGTGTATAACTGTATAGGTGAGTAAATGGGTGTGTGATTAATTTTTGCATGACTGACTAGGTGTGTGAGTACCTCTATGGATGAGTGGCAGTGTGTGAGTGTTTATATAGGTGTATGAGTGCATATGATAATCCTGTACTGAGTGACTGTAAGTATGAGTGACTGTACGGGTGAGTGAGTGGATGTGTGTGTAGACCTAAGAATCAGTGAGTGGGTATGTAGTTATTGGTGTTGGAGTGCTATGGTTTTGCGAATAGCAGTCTGTAATTTAGAGTGGGTGTATGAAAGGTTATATTAAGGTGTGAGGAGGTGCATCAGATTATCACGTAGATGATGTCATCAGTGATGTCATTTGAGATGTCATCAGTGATGTCATCAGTGATGTCACTGACCATGTCATGAGTGATGTAATATGTGACGTCATCAGCAGTGCATTGCGGGCGCGAGTTATAGTTACCTGAACTAACTATAACGGGGAATTTCACGGGTTTTGTACGAGTGCAATGTCCAACTAACTATAACTGTCCCTAAAACCTATGGTTTTTCAGTGAATTTGTAAGGTTTTTTAAATGCTAATTTCTAACTATAACGTGCCTGAAACCTATGGTTTTTTCAGTGAATTTCAAAGGTTTTTTAAATGACAATTTTTAAATGTATTAATTGTTATATTTATTTTTTTGATACTGATTTACTACATTTTTTTAAACTATTTATTCTTAGATATTTTATTTTTTAAAATACATTGTAATTACATTATACATTACATTACAAAATATACTTTCTCAGAATGAATTACTATAGTTTAAATACTTTGCAAGTAGGCAATAGACTTTTAGGTACAGTAGTTACAGTTGTTGCAATGGGCAACACAATTTCAAACACAATGCAACAGTGCGCTCAATGTGAATTTCAAGTTAAATGCAATTAGTTACTTTATGGATTACTTTTCTAACCACAGGACTGGATCCTAGATTCAGTCCTGGGACATCTCCTGTAAACAGTTGAGTAAAAGCGTTTTGGTTACAGTAGTGATTTTTAAGGAATATTATTGTATTTTAAAAGTTGACACTTAGAAACTTTTTCACATAGAATCACCAATGTTATCCTATGGGAGGAAATTCACTTAGCAGGTAAGTAGTGTTATCGTTACTTTTCTTACTCAGTGGTGGATCTTGGATCCAGCACTGGTGCATCTCCTGTAAACAGTTGAAAGAATGCGTTTAAGTCATACAGGCGATTTTTAAGGAATATTTGTAGTTTGTGAAAATCGACACTGAAACTTTTCTGCTGAAAACCAGACAATGGATTCCTATGGAAGGAAATACAAGTTACTGGTAAATACGGTTCAAATTACTTTTCAGGATCAGTACTGGGCTCAAAGATGCAGCACTGAGGTCTCTCCTGATAACAGGTGAGTAAATCGGAATTCGTAGTTCTGCTGATTTTAGAGGTATATTTGTATGTTTCAAAAATCGACACTTAGAAACTTTTTCAGCAAAAAGCAGGCAATGATATCCTATGGAAGAAAATTGAAGTTACTGGTAAGTACGGTTAAAATTACTTTTCAGGATCAGTACTGGGCTGAAAGATGCAGCACTGAGGTCTCTCCTGATAACAGGTGAGTAAATCGGAATTCGTATTTCGGCTGATTTTAGAGAAATATTATAAAGTTCCAAAACTCCACACTTAGAAGAATTTCCAAGTGAAACCAGTCAATGTTAGCCTATGGAAGGAAATTCAAGTTTCTGGTAAGTACGGTTAAAATTACTTTTCAGGATCAGCACAGGGCTCAAAGATGCAGCACTGAGGTCTCTCATGAAAACAGGTGAGTAAATCGGAATTCGTAGTTCTGCTGATCTTAGAGGAATATTTGTATGTTTCAAAAATCGACACAGAAACTTTTTCAGCAAAAAGCAGGCAATGATATCCTATGGAAGGAAATTCAAGTTACTGGTAAGTACGGTTAAAATTACTTTTCAGGATCAATACTGGGCTCAAAGATGCAGCACTGAGGTCTCTCCTGATAACAGGTGAGTAAATCGCAATTCGTAGTTCGGCTGATTTTAGAGGAATATTTGCACAATGGTGAAGGAAGGGGGTGGGGCCTGAGGTGGCATGTCTGCAAACACGCCCTGTGGCGCGTTTTAAGTTGGAGAATTAATTCCTCCTCAATCGCGAGGTCCCTAGGGGCCAACTAGCCCACCAGATACCTCCAGTATGCGCCAGAGAGCTGCATTGCAGAGAGGTGTTCAGAGGCTACGCCCTTTTACAACACTCTGCAACGCAGCTCCGTGGCGCTTACTGGAGGTACCTGGTGGGCTAGTTGGCCCCCAGGGACCCTCAGGATTGAAGGGGATTTAATTCCCCATCTTAAAACGTGCCACGGTGCCTGTTTGCACACATGTCACCTCAGGCCCCGCCCCCTCCCTTCACCACTGTGCAAACGCGCCCCGTGGCGCGTTTTAAGTCGGGGGATTAACTCCCCTTGAATCCTGAGGGTCCCTGGGGTGCAACTAGCCCACCAGCTACCTCCATTAAGCGCCACAGAGCTGCGTTGCAGAGAGGTGTAAAAAGGGGCGTGGCCTCAGAACAGCCCCCTGGCGCATACTGGAGGTTCCTGGTGTGCTAGTTGGCCCCCAGGGACCCCCAGTATTCAAGGGGAATTAGTTCCCCCCCTTGGGGCTTTTTTAAAAGGGGGCTTTGTGGCCCCCCTTCTTTGTAATTATTTTGGGCCCTGGGGCCCCCTTCCCCCAGGGCCTGAACCCCTTTTATTTTATTTTTATAAAAAAGGTACGGGAAGGGGACCGCGTGGGCCCCCCTCCCGTGGCCAATTTCGACCCGGGGACCCCATCCCCCGGGTCATTGCCACCTTATTTTTTTAAAATTTTCATGGAGGGGGCTGCGTGGCCCCCTCCTCAGGCCTCCTTTTGCCCCGGGGACCCCATCCCCCGGGGCAGGACTTTATTTATTTATTTTTGGGGAGGGAGGGGAGCCGCGTGGCCCCCCTCCCGGGCCACTACTTGCCCCGGGGACCCCATCCCCCGGGGCTGGCCCTCTCTGTTGGGGACTGTGGGGGTGTCCCCAATCCCCCCATGGTCACGCTGGCTCCCCGCGTCCCTGGGAGCCGGCATTGCATTTCCACATGGGGAGCTGCTAAGATGCAGCTCCCCGTGTGGAAAAGCAATCATCTTTGGTTTTGGAAGAGAGAGCAGGTTTCCTGCTCTCTCTTCCAAAACCAAAGCAGTTTGCTATGGCAGGACGGGAGCCGCGAGGCTCCCGTCCTGCCATAGTAAGCTACAGTGTCCCGGGGTAGGCACCCCGGGACACTGCAGGAGCCAGCCCTGGGGGTGGCGGTCCCCAGGGCCATCCCAGGCTCCAGGAGGGGGCCGCGCTGCCCCCTCCCTTGAATTGCACAGCCCCGGGAGGTGGTGGTCCCCGGGGCTTCGGGGTCCAAACGGACCCCCATTTTAAATTTGTTAGTGCCCGGGAGGTGGCGGTCCCGGGCGTGTGGGGGACTGGAGCCCCCACACAGGTCATAAACATTTTAAAAAGAAGCCCCGGGGGGTGGCGGTCCCCGGGGCTGCGGGAGGGCTGAGAACCCTCCCGCACCATTTTTTATTAAAATCCCCGGGGGGTGGCGGTCCCCAGGGCTTGGGGGGCCTTAGAGGCCCTCCCTTAAAAGCTAAACCCACCCCCGCATGCCCCCGGGACTTGGGCCACCCGGGGGCAAATTAGCATTTTTTTTTTTATCGGCGGGATCCGCGCACCCTAAGCACATCCCGCTGATTTAAAAAAAAAAAATGCTTTTTCTGCCCAGGGGGTCCTTGTGGGACCCCTGAGCAGACCTAGGGGTCAGGGTGTTTCTACCCTGCCCCTTTTGCGCTTTGTGCACTTGTTTCTGTCCCTACCGAGGGACAAAATGGCTGCCAACACTTCCTGATTTGGAGTGTTGACAGCCACTTCACAGCCAATTAGCATGCAGCTCGTGATCGGGAGGGTACGCGGACCCTACTCGGCCATAGATATATATGTGACTTTACTTTTGATTTTCTCAGGAACTACTGAACGGATTTACACCATTTAAGCAAAAGGCACGACACTGAACCAAGGGCTACCTCTTTGCCAAATTTGGTGTAATTCCGTTCAGCAGTTCAGGCTGTAGCTGCGACTAAAGGTTCCTATGGAAAAATGAATGGGGAAAACGCGTTTTGGGACCCCTCTTTTTTCTCGGCCCCCGCTTGACGAATCACCCCGAGACTTTCAGGATAGGAGCGGACCGGAGCGCCCCAACAAGTTGGAAACTTTCGCAAAGATTCGTCAACCGACGCCAACGTTATTTCAAATAGAATGTTGCGGATTTCCTATGGAAAATAGGTCCTAACTATAACTATCTACTGGCGACCGCCAGTAGATAATATATTGATATATATATATAAAACATATTTACACTTTTTAGAAACACTCAGTCACTGGATGATGTCATCAGTGATGTCATCAGTGATGTCATTTGAGATGTCATCAGTGATGTCATCAGTGATGTCACTGACCATGTCATGAGTGATGTAATATGTGACATCATCAGCAGTGCATTGCGGGGGAGCGAGTTATAGTTACCTCAACTAACTATAACGGCCGAACTTCTCTGGTTTTGTACGAGTGAAATGCCCAACTAACTATAACGTCCCTGAAGCCTGTGTTTTCTTCAGTGAATTTCTAAGGTTTCTTAAATGCTAATTTCTAACTATAACGTCCCTGAAACCTATGGTTTTTTAAGTGAACATATATATATATATATATATATATATATATATATATATATATATATATATATTTTATTTTTTTTAAAACAACTTTTGGGTAGCAGGAATATCACCCAGCGATTAACAATCTCAGTTACTGGTCTCCACCAGTATAGTAATTCTAATACATAAACGGAATTTACTGGGTGTTTACAAACAGAAAACATTAAACATTCTCGCAATGGTTTCTTTTTTTATTCTTTCTTCATGTTCCCTTGATGTATGATGATTCTTCAGCAATACTGCCTACAGCCAATGCATGTTTCGCGCATAGTCACGCTTCTTCAGGGCTGTCACAAACAGAGAAATATTCATCATTTCCTTTCAATAAAATTAAAAAACAAATTGTACATATGCATTACACACTTGTAGCACACAGTCCTTTCATTATTTTTTCAGGTAAATACATGCAACATTATGGAAACTTTGTTATGAGTACAAAGTAAACCAGATTGGAGGTGCTGAGGAAGTTTATAAGAAGAAAAATTGGAGAAGGGATTAATAATCACCATCTAGAAAGAGTAAGTTTAAAAACCAAAATACAAGAAAACACGTATAATAAGTTCACATGCAAGCATTTCTTTGCTTTCTTTTATTTTCTTTAATTACAGAGGATGACATAAATGGGAGACTTATCAGAATTGGAGACTAAAAGTTAATTTTTAGACATATACAAGGTTAATATTCAAAACATGCAAAGAACAGAAACTCTAAGCATAAGGTAAACTATCTTTAAATGAAATACAATTATGACATTGCCAGATTCAAAAGGTTCACCACTGCCATACAACTTAAATATAAAATGTGAAGGGAGTTATGGAATTTTTAGGTACATGGAATGAATCCTTTGGGTATAGAAAGAAGAGTAAAATTGAATTTGAACTGTATAATAGGAACACAAATAATTACTTGTAGTAGTAGAATGCTGAAGCTATATAGGAGAGGTTATGGTATATATACAAGTTTGAAATATATTTGAACAATTTGATTTTGTATTTTTGAAAGGGAACAGCTCATATATGTAAGAGATTATTGTATGTGCTACAAGTGTTTAATACATATGTACAATTTATTTTTGAATTCATATGTCTCTGTTTGTGACAGCCCTGAAGAAGGACTCAGTTTTTCCCCTAACCATAAGTGGGATGATTAAAGAGCAAAAATTGATGTAAATAGATTTGTGAGACAACTCAATCTGAAGAAATATTACATGACCAAAACAAAAAGTAAGGAGACAGTGCACATAACGAAAGATCCTAGTTGTATGTTAGATTTGAGGGTCTCTAGTTGGCACAGGTAGGTACCTGTGACAAATAGGGACCCTTGCGTCTAGTCAGGGTGAGGGGCTACACTCCGAAAATAACCCCTGCTCACCCCTTGGTAGCTTGGCATGAGCAGGCAGGCTTATCTCAGAGGCAGTGTGTAAAGCATTTGTGAACACATACAGTAATACAGTGACAACACTACAGATGGACACCACACAGGTTGTATTATAAAAATAGTATTTTTATATAGACTTAACACAAGACCAAACGACAAAAATCCACAATACTGTACTCAAAAATAGACTTTAGAATGTTATAAAATAGTTCAGTTCTCTCAAGTTGTAGATGCGACACTTTACTCTCAATGTACCTTGAATGCGTAACGCAAAGAAAACAAAAGGGTCGCAGGGAAGGTGATGCGTCTGTTCGTGTGGCTTTCCTGAAGAAGGCGCAAGTGCGCCGAAACGCGCGTCGAAGATAATTTTGTGCCACTATTGTAATTTGATTTTATGTAATTTTTATTTTATGAAATGTGGATTGTTGTTATATAATTGCATATTAGGTCGCATTACACTACAGCTAAAGATTACATTGATATGTGAATTAAAAATTTGACTAGTGATAGTAGCTTTTAATATTTGGTGTTTGTAATATATATATGTATGTCAAAGAATTTATGATTAATTGAAAAGAAGATTTATTTATGTATAAAAATATTTTAAATAAAGGAAAAATAATAATTTTTTCTAAACAGTTTTGAGTTGGTACATTGTGTTGCATTAAATGTGAGGTTTTATTGTTGACATATTTTTATAGGCCTTCATTGTGCCATTATCTTCATTTAATTGCCTAGGAGTTTACTATTCATAAGATGCGTCTGTTCCGTACACTCAGGGTAGTGGTTGCGTCGGTTCCTTACTGTTGCGCAGGGGAGTTTATGCTCGCTTCCTTACTGTGTGGGGAGTTGATGCGTCGGTTTCTTACTGCTCTCCGGTGCGATGCGACAGATGGCACCTCAATGCGATACTCTTCTCCGGTGCGATGCGATAAAAATGGCGTCTTGGCTGCGAAGCAACAACGTTGGTGCGATGCGTGCACGCCCGACGGCCGTGCGGCGACTCGATGATCTTGGGCGCCACGACAGGCCCTGCGACGCGCTTCTCCGGTGATGCGACGATGTCCTCTGTGGCAGCGTCCCGCTTCTCCGGCGATGCGCCGCGCTTCGGCGATGCGATGATGACAGCGGCAGCGGCGTCTCGCTTCCTCGGTGATGCGATGACAGCGGCTGCAGCGGCGACACGCTTCTCGTTGTTGCGTCGCGCTTCCAGCTCCCAGCGACACGCAGTCTCTCAGAAGGCCCTGCACAGCAGCAGGCACTTCAATTCCCAGCAAGGGAATTCAGGGGGGAGCTGGTTGGTGAAGTCTTGTATCCCTGAGACTTCAGGCAGGAGGCAAGCTCTAGTTCAAGCCCTTGGAGATTCTTCTTCAAGTTGATAGAAAGCACACTCAGTCCTTTTCTCCTTTCTTTGGCAATGAAGCAACCACTGCAGGCCAACCCCCAAACACACAGCACAGGGGTAGTCTCCTCCTTCAGCTTCCTGGTTCTTCTCCTCAGCAAAGGTTCGTCTTGATTCCCAGAAGTGATCTAAAGTTTTTGGGTCTGGGTCCCAATATTTATACTACTTTTCTCTTTGTTCTCTGAAGGCAGAGAGGCCTTTGCCTAGTCCAAAACCAGTTCTGGTCAGTCCTGGAGCACTTTGTTTTTCTGACTCCTTCTTTCCTTTCAGAATGTGGGGCAGAGTGCTCAGCCGCCCGGCAGGAGGTGGAGCCAGCATTGTGGAAGGCAGGCACAGCCCTATTCAGACCCAGGTGCAACTCCTCCCTCCACTCTGGATGCAGATCTTTCTATTCAGCCCTGCGCTGACTCACCCTGTCTCCTGTAGCCACCCCCAGCCCATGTCACTCAATCTCCAGACAAGGAATACACAACCTAGCAGAGGCAGGCTTGGATAGTTAGGCAAGAAAATACCTACTTTCTAAAAGTGGTATTTTCAAACACAGAATGTTAAAACCAACTTCACTAAAAGATGTATTTTATCATTCTGAGTTCAGGCGTACTAAACTCGAATTTCTACCTGGTTCCCTGAGTCAGTTAGGATTATAAGATGTAATAATGTAACTGCCCATTCTGGCCTATGGGGAACAGGTAGCCTTGCAATAGTGAAAAACGAAAATGGCTGTAATTCACTATTAGGACATGCCACACACACCAGGGCATGTCCTACCTTTTATCTAGAATGCACCCTGCCCTTGAGCCTACCTTAGGGGTGACTAATATGTATAAAAGGGAAGGTTTAGGGACTGGCAAGTGGGTACACTTGCCCAGTCAACATGGCAGTACCAGACTGCCCAAAGGCTCTGCAATGGCAGGCCTGAGACACACTTTACAAGCTGCTCCGGTGGGTGGCACAACCAGTGCTGCAAGCCCACCAGCAGCATTTGATTTACAAGCCCTGGGCACACGCAGTGCACTGTACAAGGGTCTGACAGTAAGCCAAACAAGCCAATCATGGAGTCACTAATCCATACATCAATTTACAATGGGGAGAGCATATGCACTTTAGCACTGATCAGCAGTGGTAAAGTGCCCAGAGTCATAAAACAGCCAACAGGTCAGAAAAAATATAGGAGGAAGGCAAAAAGTTTAGGGATGACCCTGCAAAAAGGGCCAAGTCCAACACAACCCCCTTCCAGCCAAAAACGCTGGGGAGACCAATCACTACGCTGATGGGCTTCCCTGCTTTGGGCGATAGAACCTGGACCCTGGCCCACAACAGCAGGGGCATACTCCAGTTCTACGCCAATCTGAACCTATTGGAATCCCTCTGTCCATACTCTCAGGGCCCACCAAGCTAATCCATGGGGAACCCTTCTCCTCACCTGTGGACCCCACCTGTGCAGCACCTAACCTTAACTTGCTCACAGGTGTGTCCCAACAGACAGACAGCAAGCCACAGTGGCCACTGACAGTGGTCAGGGATGAGACCCAGGCCTTATGCCTCTCAGGGCTCTCAAACCTCTGTGGCGTCAGAGAGCGGGGGGGCAGTAGCCCCAGGTGCTTGGCACTCTTTGTCTATTCTCCCTCCTGTCAGGTCAGGTATGACATCCTGACACTGATCTACCAGCCCCTGGCCTGTACCCGGCGGCTGGACTGGAGACTGGGGTGGGCTTTCCCACACCCGTCCTCCTCCTTGGGGCTCTGCACCCTCCCACCTGGAGCGGTACCCCCTTCCAGAATTGCCAGGGCACCTGTGGCAGGTGTCCTGCACAATTCGCCCACCAGTTCAGGGGTTCTATCCTGCAACTGGGCGTCCAGGTCAGGGGGGACACCCTGAACCTGGTCCTCCAATCTAGGGTCTAAACCCTCTAGTTGAACCGGGGTCAGAGGCGAGGACTCCCTCCCTCTGCACCCCCTTCCAGAGTACTGCCCCCTCCCATCAGGAGCGGTTCCCCCTTCCAGAATTGTCAGGGCACCTGTGGCAGGTGTCCTGCACAATTCGCCCACCAGTTCAGGGGTTCTATCCTGCAACTGGGATCCCAGCATAGGGTCTGTACCCTTAGACTGGGCAGAGGCCAGGGGTGAGGCTGTCCTCTCCCCGCCCCCCTTACTGGGGTCCTGCACCCTCCCACCTGGAGCGGTGCCCCCAGAAGACAAACTGGTAGGGGCACTGTTAGCAGCTGCCCCTTCCTCCAGGTCAGGGGGGACACCCTGAACCTGGCCCTCCAACCCAGGGTCTGTACCCTTAGGCTGGACCTGTGCCTGGCAACCCAGGACTTCCGGGAGGGTACACCAACCCCCCCCAAGGAAAACACACTCCTCTAGAGTTGTGTAAGAATCTGCCTGGCGCACCAGGACTTCCTGGGGAGCACGCATGCCCCCCAGAGGGTAACACATCTCTCAGGTGTTGTGTGACAGTCTGCCTGGCGCAGATCTCCCGACCCCTGTCCATCTGACAGCGTGTGAAGATCCCCCAGGACAGAAGTGGTGTCACCATGGTCATTCACTGGTGACTCAGCCCTTCTGGCTGGTCCCTGACCCACTGGTTCTTCCACTGGGGACTCTCTCCCCCTCTCACCCCTCACTCTGGACTTCTGCACCCTCCCAAGTGGAGCGGCACTGCCAGATACCAGAAACACTGGTGCTCCATTTACAGACGCTCCAGGTTCTCTAGACACTAGGAGATCCTCCTCAACAGGCGGCCCATCAGGACAGCCTAGGCTCCCTACCTGGTGTTCCCTTAAAGAACCATCCAGGCTCTGAGACTGGGTTTCGGGCACCTTGGGACACGCAGCCCCACACTCACTCCTTCTCCACTGAGACAGGACGTGAGTCCCTACACCCCTCCCATTACCACGGGATCTAGCTGGGCTACACTGAACCTCTCCCACCACTCTGGGTTGGAAGACACCTGAGCCACTCCTCTTAGGGTCACTCCCCAATGCCTCTTCAGACCCTCTGGAATCCACCAAAGGTCTGCCTCCAATGTGAGCTCCCTGAGGTCAGAGAACTCACACTACAACAGGTGTTGGCATAGCTCTGGAAAACAGGGACTTACAATATGCTCTCCCAAAATTGGATCACACAGTCCCCCACAGGGGTTAACCAAACTATCCTTCACCTCACCATCCAGTGCCTCGCACACGTACTCCCACACCCCTCTTCTGAGATTGGCAAGACAGTATCTGACTGTCTCTGTCACTCAACCCACACTCTTCTGGGCGGTCTTCACACTCACATACCAGGACTTCAACTGTGGGGGAACCACTCTCCCTGCACCTCCCATCTAGAGTCAGTAGAGTGTCCCTCCTGCTACTAGGGCCATGAATCCCTGCGTCAGTTTCCCTATTCCTCTCAGGGACACTGCGCACTACTGGAGCTACCTCATGTCCTTGAACCTCCTGGTGTATGTTAACCCCTCCAAGTCAGGCGCCACATCTCTGGGTGTGTGTACTATTCCCTCAGCACTAGATAACATAATTTTGCTGCCACCATCTGAGCTGGACTCCCCTCCAACTCAGCAAAGCTCATGTCCTGAGCTGCCCAAATTTCTTCTTCTTGGGCTAAGGCCCTCTGAGCCTCCTCAAGCTCTCTCAGCTCTTCGTCAATCTCTCTCAGCCTCTGCTCATGAGCCAGAAGCCAGCTATCTTTTCCTGTTTCTCCCTCACTTTTAGGGAATTCCTCCTTCTCAGACTCAACTGGTAGTGTTGCCTTCCAGCTGGGTAACTCATACTGAAATAGGGATGCCTCTAGATCCTCCCTGGACCTTCTCTTCACAGGCAGCCCCCTTTCCTTGCAAAACACACGTAGTTCCTTCATTGTGTAGACAAACATGTGCCACAAGTCGAGTTCCATTTTGCAACAACTAACCAGAGTCATAGTATCAAAATACCTCCAAGAGGACACCATAAAACAGAAAAACAGTATGTGGTTGCGTTTGGTCTGCACTCACTAGTAGTGTTCACCAATCACTGTACATGAGTCACAAATGCAAGTCCAGAATCCCACCGCTGCCCACCAATGTTAGATTTGGGGGTCTCTAGTTGGCACAGGTAGGTACCTATGACAAATAGGGACCCTTGCGTCTAGTCAGGGTGAGGGGCTACACTCCTAAAATAACCCCTGCTCACCCCCTTGGTAGCTTGGCATGAGCAGGCAGGCTTATCTCAGAGGCAGTGTGTTAAGCATTTGTGAACACATACAGTAATACAGTGACAACACTACAGATGGACACCACACAGGTTGTATTATAAAAATAGTATTTTTATATAGACTTAACACAAGACCAAACGACAAAAATCCACAATACTGTACTCAAAAATAGACTTTAGAATGTTATAAAATAGTTCAGTTCTCTCAAGTTGTAGATGCGACACTTTACTCTCAATGAACCTTGAATGCGTAATGCAAAGAAAACAAAAGGGTCGCAGGGAAGGTGATGCATCTGTTCGTGTGGCTTTCCTGAAGAAGGCGCAAGTGCGCCGAAACGCGCGTCGAAGATAATTTTGTGCCACTATTGTAATTTGATTTTATGTAATTTTTATTTTATGAAATGTGGATTGTTGTTATATAATTGCATATTAGGTCGCATTACACTACAGCTAAAGATTACATTGATATGTGAATTAAAAATTTGACTAGTGATAGTAGCTTTTAATATTTGGTGTTTGTAATATATATATGTATGTCAAAGAATTTATGATTAATTGAAAAGAAGATTTATTTATGTATAAAAATATTTTAAATAAAGGAAAAATAATAATTTTTTCTAAACAGTTTTGAGTTGGTACATTGTGTTGCATTAACTGTGAGGTTTTATTGTTGACATATTTTTATAGGCCTTCATTGTGCCATTATCTTCATTTAATTGCCTAGGAGTTTACTATTCATAAGATGCGTCTGTTCCGTACACTCAGGGTAGTGGTTGCGTCGGTTCCTTACTGTTGCGCAGGGGAGTTTATGCTCGCTTCCTTACTGTGTGGGGAGTTGATGCGTCGGTTTCTTACTGCTCTCCGGTGCGATGCGACAGATGGCACCTCAATGCGATACTCTTCTCCGGTGCGATGCGATAAAAATGGCGACTTGGCTGCGAAGCAACAACGTTGGTGCGATGCGTGCACGCCCGACGGCCGTGCGGCGACTCGATGATCTTGGGCGCCACGACAGGCCCTGCGACGCGCTTCTCCGGTGATGCGACGATGTCCTCTGTGGCAGCGTCCCGCTTCTCCGGCGATGCGCCGCGCTTCGGCGATGCGATGATGACAGCGGCAGCGGAGTCTCGCTTCCTCGGCGATGCGATGACTGTGGCTGCAGCGGCGACACGCTTCTCGTTGTTGCGTCACGCTTCCAGCTCCCAGCGACACGCAGTCTCTCAGAAGGCCCCGCACAGCAGCAGGCACTTCAATTCCCAGCAAGGGAATTCAGGGGGAGCTGGTTGGTGAAGTCTTGTATCCCTGAGACTTCAGGCAGGAGGCAAGCTCTAGTTCAAGCCCTTGGAGATTCTTCTTCAAGTTGATAGAAAGCACACTCAGTCCTTTTCTCCTTTCTTTGGCAATGAAGCAACCACTGCAGGCCAACCCCCAAACACCCAGCACAGGGGTAGTCTCCTCCTTCAGCTTCCTGGTTCTTCTCCTCAGCAAAGGTTCGTCTTGATTCCCAGAAGTGATCTAAAGTTCTTGGGTCTGGGTCCCAATATTTATACTACTTTTCTCTTTGTTCTCTGAAGGCAGAGAGGCCTTTGCCTAGTCCAAAACCAGTTCTGGTCAGTCCTGGAGCACTTTGTTTTTCTGACTCCTTCTTTCCTTTCAGAATGTGGGGCAGAGTGCTCAGCCGCCCGGCAGGAGGTGGAGCCAGCATTGTGGAAGGCAGGCACAGCCCTATTCAGACCCAGGTGCAACTCCTCCCTCCACTCTGGATGCAGATCTTTCTATTCAGCCCTGCGCTGACTCACCCTGTCTCCTGTAGCCACCCCCAGCCCATGTCACTCAATCTCCAGACAAGGAATACACAACCTAGCAGAGGCAGGCTTGGATAGTTAGGCAAGAAAATACCTACTTTCTAAAAGTGGTATTTTCAAACACAGAATGTTAAAACCAACTTCACTAAAAGATGTATTTTATCATTCTGAGTAGAGGCGTACTAAACTCAAATTTCTACCTGGTTCCCTGAGTCAGTTAGGATTATAAGATGTAATAATCTAACTGCCCATTCTGGCCTATGGGGAACAGGTAGCCTTGCAATAGTGAAAAACGAAAATGGCTGTAATTCACTATTAGGACATGCCACACACACCAGGGCATGTCCTACCTTTTACCTAGAATGCACCCTGCCCTTGGACCTACCTTAGGGGTGACTAATATGTATAAAAGGGAAGGTTTAGGGACTGGCAAGTGGGTACACTTGCCCAGTCAACATGGCAGTACCAGACTGCCCACAGGCTCTGCAATGGCAGGCCTGAGACACACTTTACAAGCTGCTCCGGTGGGTGGCACAACCAGTGCTGCAAGCCCATCAGCAGCATTTGATTTACAAGCCCTGGGCACACGCAGTGCACTGTACTAGGGTCTGACAGTAAGCCAAACAAGCCAATCATGGAGTCACTAATCCATACATCAATTTACAATGGGGAGAGCATATGCACTTTAGCACTGATCAGCAGTGGTAAAGTGCCCAGAGTCATAAAACAGCCAACAACAGGTCAGAAAAAATATAGGAGGAAGGCAAAAAGTTTAGGGATGACCCTGCAAAAAGGGCCAAGTCCAACATATGTCCATAAAGGAACTGTTGGATATAGGTGTGTTGATGAATAAGGATAATGAAGTTGATTGTGACATAGAGGAATTGGCAAAATAACTGCACATTGAAACAGATAATTGTGCAATGACTGAGTTGAAACCAAAGTCAAAATGTATTCCACTGATGAAGGTGGATAATGTAATGGATGTTTTTAATAATCTGGTTACGTGAGATTTTGATCAATTTGTACCATGCAAACATAATTACAATCTGAATAAAGATTAATACAAAGCACTGAAAGATCTGTATAGTGATAAATCGATCATCATTAGACAAGCAGATAAGGGTGGGAATGTGGTAGTATTGATCCATAGTGATTATCATAGTGAAGCATTGCTACAATTAAGAGATCATTCTAACTATGAAAAAGTTGAAATGTGAAAATAGGAAAAATCTAAAAAGATAATTAAGAGGAAACTGAGGTCCTACATGGACAAACAACTGTTAGAGGTAGGGGAATTAAATTACCTTTGGGTGGACAATGCTAAAATCTCTATTATGTATTTTTTACCGAAGATACACAAGGGGGGTAGGATCCTACCAGGAAGACCCATCTTTTCAGAAATAGGGAGCCATAGCAAGAACATCTCAGAATATATAGAAATGTATCTGGAACCTTTTCTAAGAACATTACCCCCCTATATAAAAGACACAAAAGACTTTTTAAAACAAATAAGAGATGTAGACAGGGAAGAAGTTTGTAAATGGTCACTATGGACATGAACAGTCTATTTACTATCATACAACATGTAAACGTGATAGAAGTAGTTAAATACGTGCTGTACACTAAATCAGCAAGCTACTGACAGCACTCAGACATGTTATGTTATGTTATAAGTTTTGTAGAGTGCGCAGCTGCCCCAGCAAAGGGGCGTCCCAGCGCTAAAACTGCAAACTGTTAAAGGCACTGTAGGAGAAGCACACGAGACCGATTAAGCAGGAAAGAGATGTGTTTTAATGGCTTTACGGAACAGCTTATGGTTTTGGATGCTTCTGATACTCACAGGAAGAGAGTTCCAGAGCTTCGGAGCGAGAACGCGAAAAGAGCGTCCTCCCGCCCGGGCTTTCCTTACCCGGCGGACAACCGCCAGGTGCTGGCCCATTGAGCGTAGCTGGCGGGTGGGTGTGTAGGGCGAAAGGAGATTGGCCAGAATATCAGGGGAATGAAGGTTCAGAATTCTGTGAGCAATACAAAGAGTTTTGAACTCGATACGTTTTGCCACCGGCAACCAATGCAGTCTGCGGATATCATCAGTTGTAGGACAGGTTCTCGGCAGGCCAAGGAGTGTCCGGGCTGCAGCATTTTGTGCCCTTTGTAGGCGGAGAATCTCGGCTCTGTTTGCCCCCAAGTATAGGGAGCTGGCATAGTCCAGCCTAGATAGAATGGTGGCCTGGACAATAACCTGACGGATGGTGGGGTCAAAGAATCCCAACAGTGGTTTAAGCCCAGGTAGGAGCCCAAAGCAGGTCCCAGCTACCGCTTTAGTTTGGGCCTGAAAAGTAAGAGCGGAGTCTACCCATACTCCCAGATTTTTGACCGTCTGTTTAGGGGTGGGCGGACAGCCCAGAGTGGAAGGCCACCAACGCTCACTCCACAGTTGAGTGTCTTTCCCTACCAGCAAGATCTCAGATTTGCTAGCATTCAATTGGAGGCAATTGGCAGTCATACAGTCTGCAACAGCTGTTAAATGATCCCTGAACTTAAGCGCATCCTGCGCGGAGTCGTCTGATAGTGCCACCACCAACTGTGTATCATCTGCATACGATACCACAGTTAATCCTCTGCTCCTGGCTACTGCTGCTAAGTGTTGAATGTCTATGTTGAATAGGGTTGGGCTCAAAGCCGAGCCCTGAGGGACCCCTTGGTGGACAGCATGTACCTGGGAGCAGAAGGGGGGGACACTTGAAAGGTTGTCTCTGATAGAAAAGAGGCGAACCAGCCCAAGGCAGGGCCTCCAATGACAATCTCCTCCAAGCGCTGCAGCAAGATCTGATGGGACACTGCATCGAACGCAGCGCTTAGATCCAATAGTATCAGAGCTGACGTGCGACCGACATCCAACGTGCCCCTTAGATGTTCAGTTACAGCCAGAAGGTCGGTTTCCGTGCTGTTACGTGGGCGGAAGCCATTCTGGGAAGGGTCGAGCAGATTAATATTTTCAATAAACCTCGTGAGAAGAGAGTATATGTAAGCTTCAGCGATCTTAGATACCCACGGAAGGAGAGAAATAGGGCGAAAGTTCTCTGGTTTTGAGGCATCAAGCTGAGGTAGGAATTTAAGAAATTGGACCAGTTTAAGAGGGTCTGCAGGGGATCCTGATTTAAGTTTATTGCAGATCATGTACATCCCCTCTTGAGAGAGCCCCGGGTAAACAGAGAGTGTGGGGGTATCGCGGGGCCACTGTGCGGGGCCTGACCTGATCTCGGTGTGGGAGAAGGTCCTGTAGATGTTCTTGACCTTCTTAATAAAGAAGGTGGCAAGGACTTCACATTGCTGATTGGAGGAGAGAGGGGGAGCTTTGGGTTGCCCTGAAGATTTGAGATCTTTGAGTATGGAAAAGATGCATTTGGCAGGATTACTGCTATTTCTGATCTCGTCTGCAAAATACGCTGCTCTTTCCTTCTGAATGGCCCTGTGATAATTCTTGATGGCTACCCAATATTGCATTTTCAGAACTGGATCGTAGTCCCGCCTCCACGCCCGTTCCAGGGTTTTGCAGGCTTTCCGGGCAGAAGCAAGATTGCTATTATACCACAGACTGCATTGAGTGTTACGTCTCTGGGACCACCTGGCGGGAATAAGAGCATCAAGGGAGTGCAATATCCAGTCTGATAGGGTGCTTTCAGCCACATCAGGGTCCTCCGGCAGGTTGGGTATGTGCTTCAGGAGAAGGGCGCGAAACTGCTCGGTGTCACGTTTATGCCAAGGGCGTTTTAAGACCAATTTCCGAGCTGCGCCCTGGAGGGGCCCGACTCACTGAAGTGCCATGGATACCAGATAGTGGTCAGACCAACTCATAGGAATAGGCATATTAACTGTGAGAGTGATAGGTTAGAGAATACCGGATCTAATAAGTGTCCAGCAGAGTGGGTGCAGCCTGGGATGCGTTGTGTAAGTTGGAGGGCGGCAAGGTCTGCTAGGAAGTTGCCTATCTCACAGTCTTGGTTGGCTTCTAGATGCGAATTCAGGTCACCCATGATGCTGAAATTGGCTGGTCTAATGGCCAGTGTGCCTGATGCAGCGATCAGCGCATCCCTGAACTCTTTGGAAGAGCCAGGAGGGCGATAGATCAAGAGCCCAGGCAGTGTGAAATTGGCATTGAAGGAAATTGTGAAGCAAGCACACTCACAGCCCATAATCTTAGATCTAGTGGAGCTGGTTCTCAACAATAATTTTTTTCTATAGAGGAATGACCTTTATCAGCAGATTAGAGGTACAGTGATGGGGTCTAGGTTTGCTCCCTCTCATGCAAACCTGTTCATGGGCTTGTATGAAAGGGAGCATGGCTGGAAAATGAAGGACTTATTGGAAGAAAATTTGGTATATTGGGGACAATACATTGACGATATCTATATTATTTGGAAGGGAAGTGAAGATTCTCGCCATACTTTCCTTAATAACAACCAGTATAACATTAAACTTACATTAGAGTATAGTAAATAAAGTATCTATTTTCTAGACTTAGAAATGTATGTGAGAGATGGCAAGCTAGAATCCAAACATTTTAGAAAGTCTACAGTGGTAAATTCTATTTTACATTCGGATTCTGAATGTTTGAGAAGACAATTTGACAATATTCCATTTGAGAAATTCTTACATGCCAAACGGAACTGTAGTGAACTTAGTGAATATAATAGTGGAGCTGAGGATATCTCGCAGAGATTTAGAAGATGAGGTTACAATTTGGATGTAATTTACAAGGCTACAAAAAGAGCCCAAAACGTAGCAAGGAAAGAACTATTGAAGGATAAAGTATAAAATAGAATTGTGGACAATGACACATATATTACAATGTACATAGAGGGCAATAGAAGGGTGTATAACACTGTCCGTAAACATTGGGATGTTCTCACACTAGATACTGATATCAACAAAATTCTACCATCCAAACCTATCATGGTATGTAAGAAAGCACCCACCTCGAGAGCTTTATTGAGTCCAAGTGACATTGTACAGTATAAAGCATCTAATACAGGGATGAGAAGAGAGGATTCTAGACTCAATGCACTTCCTAAGGGCTCACATAGGTGCAATAATTGTATCTGTTGTAAACATGTAGATCGACTTTTTCAGACAATAGCCACTGTAATAGATATGAGATTGCCTCTTTTTTTTTAAGTGTAACACAAGCAGTTGTAGATACTTGATGACATGCATTTGTGAAAAAATATACGGTTCTATGATAAGAAGACTTACAATCAGAAGGATGGAACATCTGAGGACAATCAAAAATTGTGATATTAAATATCCTATAACTATACA
This sequence comes from Calotriton arnoldi, assembly GCA_963921515.1. Taxonomy (NCBI): domain Eukaryota; kingdom Metazoa; phylum Chordata; class Amphibia; order Caudata; family Salamandridae; genus Calotriton; species Calotriton arnoldi. The sequence goes on from CAWUFW010013146.1 coordinate 261,549, forward strand.
TTTTTTAGATGTGCACAAAATAACTGAGATTGGAGGAGTACGATTTATGGGAATAGAGCATGTCTCCCTGAATAGGAGAAGAGGGAACTTGGAGAAAAAATAAGAATTAGAGAAACATTCTGGGTAATTACATTACAAACAGTACAATATGGTTTAAATATGGATAGGGAATTACACACTAGGCTGTAATTTACAATCACTCCATTTAGAGAACAAGTTAAACTGAGAGTAAAACACACAACTAAAAGTGGGGAGAGAGAGTTGCAATAATATGGATCATGGTTTACAAGGGTCGAGTCCCCACCAAGAAATTGCAGACAACACTGTACTTTACTCATGTGTGAAATGATCCATCAGCCTTAGTTGAGCAAAAGTGTTTGGGGCAAAAAGAACACATTAATATCAATCAAGCAAAAACAGAATTCAGCATAGACAGGCATGAACGAGCATACGACTGAAAAATCAAAAGAAGGGAATTAAGGATAAATAAGTCAAAAAACAGAAGGGGACCTATGTAGCAGAAAGGTTAGAAAGACATATTAGCGAACGCCCTTTGGAGAGCTAAGTGGGGTTCAAATCCCCAAAGCACACAGTCAATTCTAATAATGTAGAAAATACTATTTTAGAAATGTTTTGTATTATTTTATCCTTCCCCTTCTTTTAACAATATTTTATATTTGAAACCAATAATAAATACTCAAATTACAAAATCCCAGAACACATGTTACACTCCTATGCAGAGCGGTCAATAGATGATAAGAGCCAGGTTTTGATTATATCAGCGTTAGGAAAATAAAGGTGATCTGAGGCGAAAGAGCTAATTAAAACCAAAGAATTTAAATCCAAATTATATATAGAGAGGTATAGACACTTACATGACTGAAAAAACAAATAACAAATGAATGTAGGACATAAGTGACGCGCAGAACAGAAAGAAACTCATGTAGCATAAAGGTAAGGAGACATATTTGCGAATCAATTATACAGAGGGATGTGGGGTAAAATCCCCATTGCACACAGTTTATAATAGCCATTCTACATTTTTTGTACTTCATTTTCCCCTTTTTTATATTTTATTTTTTTAAACCTAACAATATCAAACAAAACTAAATTATGAAATCCTAAAATTACCCAAAAGAAATGCGGAAAACTGAGGTCTCCTGCACACAGCAGTTATAAAGTAGTCAGGGAAAATTCAAAAAGAAAAAGGGCGCATAAAGCCAGGTGCAATCAGTTAAAGCAAGGGCGGAGTATAAATAAAACGCCCAGTCACAAATGTGCTGAAAATAAGCTGTGGTGACTAACGCGAGCTCTAATGCAAAAGAGAGTTTTAATATCGAATAATTGCAGTCTTTAACGTAGTGCAGTGTGCAAGTTGTTAGCATTTTTCTTTACTGCAGAGATGCAACTAAGATTAATGGAGACACAGTTTAGATGCTACACGTAATTAAATAGCCAGATAGAAGCTTTCAGAATAAAGTATGGGTTTTCATTGGTACAAAGTGCATCCAGCATTATTTAAAATGATTTCTTAGCACAACATGAGAGTATAGATGTAGAAATCCTTTCCCGGAGTAAGAAGACGGAACAGATTTGGGGGTAGATTTACAAGTCCCTTGCGCCACCAGCGCGTCACTTTTTGTGACGTACCAGTGGCGCATTTTAGTGCTCCATATTTACAAGGAAAGGAAAAGCCACCCTGCGTGACTTTTCCTGTCCTTGTAAATATGGCCCCTTTGCACGCAGCACTTTGCGTGAAAGGGGTGTTCCATGGGTGTTGCTGTGGGTGTTCCCATGCAACACCCATGGAAACAGACACATTTCCAGATTTATGAGGGATCGTAAATCTGGAAATGCGTGTGAATGCTACGCCTCCCCAGGGGAGGCGTAGGGAGGCGCAAGGAGGAGAAATTTATTAATTTCTCCTTGTTTTCTTTTCCTCTTTCTATACGTGCTGCATTCTGCAGCACACATAGAAAGAGGGAATCACCTCTAATTATTGTTTATGTACAGGAAGGGTTCCCTTCCTGCACATAAACAATCATTGAAACAATGCCGTTTTTCAACTTCTATGTGTGCTAATGCAGCACACATAGAAGTTGAAAAACTGCATTTCAGATTGTTTTTGTGCAGGAAGGTTCCCCTTCCTGAACAAAAGCAATCTCCCCACAACGCAGGCATCCTTGCACCATGGTGCAAGGGTGCCTGCGCCGGCGCATGGCAGCAGTTTGTGTGCCAGCGCAGGGGGAAGCACAGAGTTGCGACATATTGTTGTGAATATGTCGCATCCCTGTGCTTTGAAAGTGACTCAGTGCGGCACAGCCAAATGACTTGCGTTCCGAACTGAGTCACTTTCTTGTAAATCTGCCCCTTAGTTTTTATTTTCACTTTTGACTTCTTGTCTCTAAATTATACAATGTAGCAAGATAAAATGTTTATAGTTTAAAATCAACAAAACCGGAGATGCAGTATATAGGAGAAAAATCTTCTGATATGGCAGACTCCTAGTAAGCCCATGAATTTACGGCAATAGTGAATTTTCAGTCATTTAAATATGTTCAATTATTTAAAGGCACAAGAATTGTGGAACAGTGTTAACACATAAAATCCTGAGTAGAACTGCAACTGTATTGTACCTAATATGGTTACAGGATGAATAAATCTAGACTACAGAGTAATAGGTAGATAGACATAGGATGGTCCTTTCCTCGCCCCATCCTTACCCTCCCAGGAAAGATAATGAATGCAACCTAGTTCCTTAACAACAGTGTTTATATAATAAAAGAAACTGTGTCAAAAGTTATATATATAGAGACATATAAGGTACTAAATTTAATAAACAGGAATTAGTTGTAGAGTCCAAATGACTAATGAGTGGTATTCACTATCTTTACAATATCCTGTATCAGGGGAGTGCAAAATTGCTGGAGTAAACCGATCAGATCTATGCTGGAAAGTGATACTTGAAAAACCTGACACAGTTAAGACAAAAAGCAAGAGGAGAACATTAGAAAGCGAGCATAACATAGGGCATGTAATGAGGATCCTTTAATTACCTTTTTCAGGTAAATACATGCAACATTATGGAAACTTTATTATGAATACAAAGTAAACCAGATGGGAGTTGCTGAGCAAGTTAACAAGAAGTAAAATTGGAGAAGGGATTAATAATCACAATGTAGAAAGAGTAAGTGTAAAAACCAAAATACAAAAGAACACTAATAATGAGGATCACATGCCGAGCATTTCTTTACTTTCTTTTATTTCCTTTAATTACAGAGGATGACATAAATGGGAGACTTATCAGAATTGGAGAATGAGAGTTAATTTTTAGACATATACAAGGTTTAATATTTAAAACATTCAAAGAACAGAAACACTAAGCATAAGGTAAATTATGTTTAAAAGAAATTGTGAGAAAGTGCCATCTTTCTTGCATGGTATGCCCCCACTTTTTGCTGAATTGCTGATGTACTTTGACTGAGTGTGCCCTGGGCTCCTGCCAATCAGGTGCCCAGGGCCTGTGTTCCTTCCCTAAAACTGCATTGTAGCCTAAACCCAATTGGCATCTCTGGCCACATGTCAGCCCCTGGTAAATGGTACCCTAGGTACCCAGGGCACTGTGACCAGAGAAGGCCTCTAAGGGCTGCAGCACTTATTGTGCCACCCTTAGAGACCCTGCCTTTGCAGGCTGAGTGTCTTGGTGCAGAACTAAATAGAGAGTCGACATGGCACACATTCCTGTGTGCCATGCCCACAAACACACTGCCCTGGCATACCTCAGTCACCCCTCTAGCTGGGTGCACTATGCCAGTGGTGTGGGCACAGGTGCATGAGCCCTGTGCACCTACAGTACCCAGGGCCATCACTGGGCGCTGTAAGTGCAGTGATGCCATTAAGAGTATATGGTGCTGGGAGGTTGTCATTACAAACTCCACAGCACCATAATGGCTACACTGAAGACTGAGAAGTTTGGTATCAAACTTCTCAGCACATTAAACCCACACTGATGCCAGTGTGGGATTTAATGTAAAATGCATGACAGAGGGCAACTTAGAGTTGCCCCCTGAACCTAATCTACAATCCACGTCTTGTCTGAGGGGCTGCCCCGGCTGCCACACAGCAGACATGTTGCTGGACCCCTGGGTGGAGAGCCATCCACTCTCCTGGGCCTGCAACAATGCACATCCTGGGCGAGGTGCTAGGTCTCCTCCCCCAGGATGGGCAGGGGAGCTTCAAAGGCATGCCGCCTTTGTGAGCTTCTCCAGGCCACTTGCTGTACTCAGCAACTGGCCCCCACTGGTTCTGACCCCCACTTTGGCGGGAAGACAGGTGGGAAAGACAAAGGAAGGGAAGGGGGTGTGCCAGCCTCTGCCAACCCCACCCCTCAGGTGGGGGAGGCGAGGTAAAGCACAACTCCGGGCTCTCGCCATTTCGAGAATGGGGAGCCCTACCCAATCAGAGCTAGGCTCCTGCCCCCCTCCCACTGGAGAGTGGCCGGATAGGGGGTGTACTCACCCCAGGACAGGGACCCATTGGTCCCTGCCCTTGCCCTACCTGTAATGCCCCTAAAGTTAGTATTTAGGGGCACCCTGAACCTTCCTTCCTCAGATCCCAAGAAGAAAAGAAGAAAGAAGACGAAGCAAGAAGACCAGCCGTGCAGCTGCTAACAAAGAGGCGACGACAACTGACTTGGCCTCAGCCCTACCGGCCTGTCGACCTCTGAACCTGCTCCTGCGAAACCCCGGCTTCCCTTGTGGTCAGCAACTTCGCCAAACCCGGAGGACCTGACTGCCTTGCCACAGACTTCAAGACAGGGACTCCCACGAGCAGTGGTACTGCTTAAAGAAAACTACAAGACCAGGCCCTGGCCCGGAACCGCGAATCCACACCTCTCTGCACTTGCCGACCCTGGCCCGAGCTGAGGTGAACCAACACCACAAGGATGTCCCCCCGGCGACTGGGACCCAGTATCCAGCACCCACGGACCCTCCTCGACGACCCTGACGATGCCTGCAGCCTCAGAACAAGGGACCCCTCCTACCGCGACCATCAGAGGGTAAGATTTCCGACACCAAAAGTCACCCCTGCACCCAGCACCCCAAGGCCCCCTGTGCCCAACTCCTGGGTGTCTACCCTTCCTCTACCTTCCCAACTTACCACTCGAAGTGGTGGTCGCACCTGAAGAATCTCCGTCCCTGAGCTTGCAGTGTTTGTTCGTCAGGCAGTTCTTCCATAGAAAACCATTGGGCGCCCGACGGCCCAAAAGCCCTCTGCACTCGACCGCCCCAGTGCCGCTGAGAGTGCAGCTACAGCATCAACCTGACCCTGGGAGACCCCTGAGTCTTACCGCAGAAGCTCAACCCCGCCAGTCGAGTACTTACCCTAAAACCGTCCTTTCACAATTCCTCCATAGGGTAACATTGGCTGGCTATACTCAGAATGTCTTCTAAGTGCCCAATTTTGAATCTTCAAAATATTCCTTAAAAATCGACCGAAGTCTGAATTCGAAAATTCTCACCTGATTCCAGGAGAGACCCCAGTGCTGGAGGAAAGGCTCCAGCACTGACCCAAACAAGACCGATTAACTACTTAAAAAACGATACTTTGTTTTTCGCCATTGAATAACATTGAGACATTTTTACCGGAAACGTTTGTGTGTCCACTTTTCAAACCTAAGGAAATTCCTTAAAAATCGCACGAATCACTAATCCGAATTTTTCCAACTGTTTGCAGGTACGGTCCCAGTGATGAATCCATGATCCATTGCTTGAGTTGTAAAAATAATCGCAACGTACTTTACCTGTAACTTGTAATTCCTTCCGTAGGATAACATTGGTGATTCTGTGGGAAAATATTTCTAAGTGCTCACTTTTAAAACAGTATAATATTGCTTAAAAATCATCCGTTTAACCAAAATGATTTTACTTAACTGTTTTCAGGTCCTAACCCAGTGCTGAATCCCTGATCCAATACTGTGTTATAAAAAGTAATCCAAAAGTAATTTAAATGCATTTTACCTGAAACAGTCCATTGAAATCAATGTATGGAGTTTTCTGCAATTGTGCTATATTCTTTTACAGCTTCTGTAAAACACTAAAAAGTGCAAAGTACAACTGTCTTTGAAAAAGTATCTATCACAGTAATCTGTAATTGAAAAGTATTTTACATGCTTACCTGCATCAAGCTTCCTTGGTTCTAAAATAAAACAACAGTATATTTTTTTATATACAAAACAATTGGCCTGGAGTTCAGTTCTTGAGTGTGTGACTTCATTTGCTGATTGAGTGTGTACAACAAATGCTTCACACTGTCCTCTGATACTGCCTTACTGCTCGACCAAGCTACCACCTTAGAGAGCAAGGTTATATCTAACTTTAGCCTCTGCCAAGCCTCTGGGGACTGTGGACTCTGTGCACACTGTACCTATTTGGGAACAGTATATACAGAGCCACTTTCTTACAGAAATACACTAATGACATGGCGAGATTCAAAAGGTTCTTCGCTGCCATACAACTTAAATCTAAAATGTGATGGGAGGTTATGGAATTTTTCGGTACATGTAAAGCATCTCTTGGGTATAGAAAAGAGTATTATTGAAATCAAACTGAACAATAGGAACACAAATAATTACCTGAACGTATGAATGACAATAAAGTTGCTTATTCTTTAGGCAAAACAAATGACTTGTGAAGAAGTGTGGTTATATACTGCAATAGTAGAATCCTGAAGCTGTATAGGAAAGGTTATGGTATATACCACACGTGATAAACATATTTGAACAATTTGTTTTTGAATTTTTGTAATTGAACAGATCATATATGTAAGAGATTACTGTATGTGCTACAAGTGTAATACATATGTACAATTTGGTTTTGAATTTTATTTAAAGGAACTGATGTGCATTTCTCTGTGTGTGAAAGCCCTTAAGAAGCTTGAGTGTACGTGAAACACGTGTTGGCTGTAGGCAGTATTGCTGTAGAATCCAGTGGCGGCTCGCCGAGGGAGTGTTGCGGGGTGGTGGGCCGGGGCTGGGGAGTGGCAGGGTGGGGGGTTAGTGGAGTTCGACATACGACGGACAGGAGTGAGGTAAGTAATTAAATAAATGAAACTATTTAACTTGCGCGCGCTGCATTGCCGAGTTGGCGATGCAGCGCACGCAAGGTAAATAATTTTATTTATTTAATTACTTACCTTACTCCTGTCCATCATATGTCAGACTCCACTACCCCCCCACCCTGCCCCTCCCCCGCCCCACCGCCCGCAGCACTCCCTAGGTGAGCCGCCTCTGGTAGAATCATGATACACCGAGAGAACATGAATAAAGAATAGCAAAAGAAACCACCGAGAGAATGTTTAATGTTTTCAGTTTGTAAACACTCAGTAAATTCAGTTTATATATACACATTCACTGAAAAAAATCAAAGGTTACAGGAACGGTATACTTAGGAAATGGAATTTAAAAAAAACGTAGAAATTCATAGAAAAAAACCAAAGGTTACAGGGACGTTATAGATAGGATCAGGTTTCACTGGTACAAAACCAGTGAAATTCAGCTGTTATAGTTAGCTGAGCTAACTTTAATTGGCAGCCGCGCAATGCACTGCTTATGACCTCACATATTACATCACTCATGACATGACAGGGTCAGTGACATCACTGATTACATCACTGATGACATCTAAAATGGCATCACTGATGACATCATCCAGTGACTGAGTGTTTTTAAAAAGTGTATGTCAAATTTATATACCAAGGTGTATTGGTGATTTAGTGGGTGTATGAGTGCCTGGATGGATGATTCAGTGGGTGCGTGACTGACTGTATAAGTGAGTGATTAGGTGTCTCAGTGAATGTATGGGAGAGTGACTGGTTGTGTGAATGTTTGTATCAGTCTGTCAGTTGGTATCTAAGTTGCTGTGTGGGTGTGTGAGTGGCTATGTCAGTGGCTGTATGGGTTATTGATTGGTTGTCTGAGTACCTGCATGATTGTCTGAGTATCTGTGGGGGTGGGTGAGCGGGTGTGTGACTGCCTGTATGGATGAGTGAGTGGGTGAGTCAGTGGTTGAATGGGTTACTGAGTGTGTATGTGAGGGACTGTATGGGTGAGTGAGGTATGTATGGCTGTGTAGGTGAGTGAGTAGATGTGTCAGTGATATATGGGTGAGTAGCTGGGTATTTTGAAAGGCAGTATAGGTGAGCGATGGGGTATATGAGTGACTGTATGGGTGAGTGAGTGAATGTGAGAGTGGCTGTATGGGTGAGCGTGCGCTTGTGTCAGTGACTGTATAGGTGAGTGAGTACATGCTGGTATATGTATGAGTAAGTAAGCGGTGTGTGTGTGTAACTGTATGGGTGAGTAAGTGGCTATGTGATTGACTGTATGGGTTAGTGATTGGTTGTGTGAGTAGCTCTATGGGTGACTGACTCAGTGTACGAGTAGCTGTATGGATGTATGAGTGGCTATATCAGTGGCTGTATTAGTGAGTGAGTGGGTCTATGAGTGGCTGTATGGGTGAGTGAGTGGATTTGTGTGTAGATCTATGAATCAGTTAGTGGGTGTGTAAGTACTGGTATGGATCTGTAAATGCATTTGTGAATGATTGTGTGGGAGTGGGTATATGACAGGTTCTATGGGGGTATGAGTGGGTGAGTTAGTGATTTTGTGGATGATGTCATCGGTGATGTCATTTGCCATGTCATCAGTGATGCCACTGACCATGTCATGAGTCATGTAATCTGTGAGGTCATAGGCAGTGCATTATGGGGGCACAAGTTATAATTTGCTCAACTAACTATAACTGATGAATTCCACTAGTTTTGTACGAGTGAAACTATAACATCCATGTAACCTTTGGTCTTTTCAGTGAATTTCTATGTTTTTTTATTTCATTTCCTAACTATAACGGTCCCTGTAACCTTGTTTTTTTTTCAGTGTATCTCTATAGCTTTTTAAGTAGTAATGGTGTTTGCAGAGTGGTGGAGAAAGGGGGTGTGGCCTCTGACCAGCTCTCAGGAATCCTGCTGTGTAGGACTTACAGAAAGAACCAGGAGGGCTTTTTGGCCCCCAAGGTCCCTCACCATCCAAGAGGACTTCATTCCCCAACCAGTAGTGCACCAGGAGACACATTTGCAGAGTGGTGGAGAAAGGAGGCGTGGCCTATGAAGACCTCTTAGCAATCCTGCTTTGTGGGACTTACTGGAGGCAACAGGTGGGGTTGTTCGATTTCAAGGACCCTCAGCAGCCAAGAGAACTTCATCTCCCAACTAGTAGCGCATCAGTTGACGTGTTTGCAAAGTGGTACAGAAAGGGGGCAGGCCATGAAGACCTCTCAGCAATCCCACAGTGTGGGGCTTACTGAAGCTAACAGGAGGGGAAGTTGGCCCACAAGGATGTCCTTGGGGGTCAACAACTCCTCCTGTTATCTCCAGTAAGTCTCACACAGCATGATTGCTTAGATGTCTTCAGAGGCCACTCCCCCTTTCTCTACCACTCTGCAAATGCACCTCCTGGCGCACTGATGGTTGGGAAATTAATTCCCTTTGGGTCCATAGGGTCCTTGTGGGCCAACAAGCCCTTCTGTTACCTCCAGTAAGGCCCACACAGTGGGATTGCTGAGAGGTCTTTGGAGGCCACACCCCCTTTCTCCACCACTCTGCAAACGCACCTCCTGATGTTTTTTGACCAATCTGTTTGAAATTTTCCCCAAAAAGTGTAGACCTAGGTTCTGTGTGTCATGGAAAGTTTAGGGGTGATCCGTGCAGTGGGGACCGAGAAGCAGGGGTGTGAAATAAGGGTGCGTTTGTAAGGTTAATTCCCATAAAAATGCATTGTCGCACCTAGAGCCCGAACTGCTGTACTGAATTACACCAAATTTGGTAGAAAGGTAGATGTTGTTACGCAGATTGTGCTTTTTGTTAGTTTGTGCAAATACGTTCAATAGTTCTTGAGAACTTAAATCTGAACATTATAGTGATATCTCTGGCCGCTGATATTTCGCTGCTATTTTGCGGTGAACACTGTTCAATCTCGACCAGTTCACGGTAAATTGCAAAAGCACACACCAACGGGGATGCTCTAATCGGCTGAATGCAACTGTAACATAAAGTTGCTGTGGGTTCACGGTACTCTGGGTTACATCGAGATCTGTTCGAGGTAAATTGCGAAAGCGCACCAACGGGAATGCTGTGATTGGCTGGACGCAACCGTAACAGAAAGTTGCGGCCGCCATTTTATGTATCGGGGACAGTTCCCGGGACTGAAATTATTTTGAGAAAGTGACATAAGGGGTCAGGGTAGAGGTACTCTGAACCAATGTTGGACAAACGGGAGCATTAGTGACACAAGTTATGGGTCCAAATTAGTTTTTTTACTCCTGTGCAATATTTTCCACCTCGCCGCGTCCTCCAGCGTGGCCCCCTGTGTACCATCACGGGTATAGACATATTTGCAACGGCCAGCGTCACCGCAAAAATGGAAGATTGATTTTTAAGATGAATTTTATGCAAACTACCTTGAAAAATAACAGCTCACTAATAGTCCCATAGTGTCTAGAATACTATAAAATGTGTTCATATTTGCGTTTTGCACCTCTTATCCAGAGAATATTGTATCTACCTAATAAGAGAAACAAAAGTGACTTAACTGGTATGTTAAATACATTTTTTGTAAATCAAAAAAATGATTAATAAGGTGTATAATTATGTCATATTATAATAAAAAGATTTTGCAATATGTATAATTATTTAACAAAAGAAAGTAGGACATGCAAATCAAATTGTAAGTTTTTTATATGTCTATTAATAGGTAAGTAAGACATAGTTTGCCTCAGGTGCAGATCAGATGTCTGTCAAGTTAGTTTAGAATGTGTTTCCATGTAGGTCAATGTTGCACTTGTATTGCTTTACTGCATTCTGGAAGTGGCAGAATTAAAAACAGCACACTAATGGTTAAAACTATATGAAATCTTATAGTATATCATGTCAAAGTTTTATATGTGTATATATGATATGCGGCTTACAACTAATGTTTTTATTTGTATTCTGGGAGCTGTAGTCTTATTTGTTCCATTATAAAAGATGAATACTGCACTCAGTTTTGAAAGTGGAAATTATGTTCTACAGCTGTATATGAATTATAAATATGAATTGATCTGTGCATGGAGGTTTATTGGTAGGGCTGTCTTATCACTTAAAACTGCTACACAAGGTATACATTTTCTTAATCCATAAATAACTGAACATTGAGGTAGGCTGTAGCTAGGCCATAGCACAGGGAGCTATTTGCTTGAAAAGTAAAAGATGCACTTTGATGTTTCAGTAAGCTATATGCACTCATAGAAACCTATGTGCCCAATTATACTTCCAGCCTACACCCAGACCTAAATCCGAGATACTTAAGTACAAAAGCAGACAGACATTGAGACACCTAGTGAGGTACCTGGAGAAGCACACAAAGATTCACTCACACAGACTAACACAACTGATATGTATTTTGTGGCAATGAAGGCAGTTTCTTACACACTTAAATAATGCAATATTCACTAGTACGCCCAGGAAGCAATCATTGCAGGCCGTTACAGACACATTCAAACAATTGCATATCACATAAAGAAAGGCAATAATTCAGTAATACATTTACATACACATGGAATCACAGCCGCTAGATCGGAAATGGAACATTCATTCATATGTCTGCTAAACAACTGACACCTTCTTTACCATGCAGAGAAGTAGTTTTTGCATTATCTCTCACACCTGGCTATTTGAGCTTTGGCATGTAGTTTTACTGGTAGAGCCTTCTTATCACTTAAAAGTGCTACACAAGGTGTAAACTGTTCTTGTACCAGATAGAAGTGAACACTAAGGTAGGCTGTAGCTAGGCCATAGCACAGGGATCTATTCGCTTACAAAGTAAAAGATGCACTTGTATGATTCAGTGAACTATATGCACTCATAGAAACCAATGTGCCCAATTATACATCCAGCCTACACCCAGACTTAAATCTGAGATACTTAAGTACAAAAGCAGACAGACACTGAGACACCTAGTGAGGTACCTGGATAAGCACACAAAGATTCACTCACACAGACTAGCACAACTGATATGTATTTTGTGGTAATGAAAGCAGTTTCTTACACACTTAAATAACCCAATATTCACTAGTACACACAGGAGGCAAGCTATGCAGGCCATTCCAGGCACATTTAGACAATCACATATCACATAAAGAAAGGCAGTGATTTAGTAAAAGATTTACATACACATGGAATCACAGTCCCACATAGAAACTGAAACACTCATACAGATATCTGCTAAACAACTGACACTTTCAAGTTTAACATGCAGACAAGTAGAGCTTGCATTATGTCTCACACCTGGTATACTTGAGCTTGGTCATGTAGTTTTACTAGTAGAACTGTCTTATCACTTAAAACTGCTACACAAGGTCTAAACTGTTCTTGTACCACATTTAAGTGAACACTGAGGTAGGCTGTAGGTAGGCCATATTGCAGGGAGCTATTCGCTTAAAAAGTAAAAGATGCACTTTGAAGTTTCAGTGAGTTATGTGCTTTCATAGAAACCTATGTGCCCAATTATACATCCAGCCTACACCTTGACTTAATCCGAGACACCTAAGTAGAAAAGCAGACAGACACTGAAGCAGTGAGATAGTTAGAGAAACATGCAAAGATACAGTCACACAGAGAGGCACAACTGATATGTATCTTCTGGTAATAAAGGCAGTTTCTTACACATTTAAACAGCCCAATATTCACTAGTACACCCAGGAGGCAACTCTATGCAGGCCCTTACAGACATATTTAGACAATCACATATCAAAAAGAGAGGCAATGATTTAGTAAAAGATTTACATACACATTGAATCACAGTCCCAGATAGGAACTTAAACACTCATTCAAATATCTGCTAAACAACTGACACTTTCATGTCTACCATGTAGACAAGTAGCCCTTGCACTAAGTTTCAGGCCTGGTATACTTGAGCTTGGGCATGTAGTTTTACTGGTAGAGCTGTCTTATCACTTAAAACTGCTAGACAAGGTGTAAACTGTTCTTGTACCAGATATAAGTGAACACTAAGGTAGGCTGTAGCTAGGCCATTACGCAGGGAGCTAAAAGATGTACTTTGATGTTTCAAAGAGCTATATGCACTCATAGAAACTTTTCTGCCCATTATATACCCAGCCTACACCAAGACGTAAATCTGACATACCTAAGTAGAAAAGCAGACAGAGACTGTAACACCCAGTGAGGTAGTAAAGAAGAATGCAAGGATTCACTCACACATACAGTTATAGCTGATATGTATGGTGTGCTAATAAAGGCAGTTTCACACACTTAAATAATCCAATATTTTACAGACACATTTAGAGGACCATAAATATCACAAAGAGAGACAGCTATTTACGAACAACCTTACATACTCATGGACTATCAGATCTTCATAGGAACTCACACAGGTATTCACAAATATGTGAAAAAACTGACACATTCAAATCTAACATGTAAAGTCCTTCTCAAGTTTTAAGCTACTCTTCTACAACATATGACTGTCCCCTGAGGTAGGCTGTAGTTAGTCAATAGGGTATGCTCCTTTAACTTAATGTCTGTGTAAATAGATGTATGGGTGATTGAGAGGGTGTTTTAGTAACTCTATGGTTGAGTAAGTGTGTGTGTGTGTGAATAGCTGTATGAGCAACCTGTTACTACCTATACATATAACGGAGCAGTAAAGTAGGCTGTTGCTAGTTAACACAATGGGTGCTACTTGCTTAAAAGTGAACACATGTATTCTGAAGATTGTCTAAAGTATATACCTTCATGTAAACTAAATGATTAAATAGTTAAAACATATAATGTGATACTATCTAAATAAGTGATGAATGTACTTTTCTATTTTTGTTTTCAGACATCAATATTTAGTTATCTACACAGAATGACCATGCCAACAAGAGAAGAACTAAGCAGCAGCAAATAGAGCGTCTCCTTAGAACTAAGAAACAAAAGGGGCAAAATGCAGAAAAGATGGTCAAAGAGAAATGGCTTGCTGGTAAGAGGACCAAGACATTTCTTAAAGTTTTCTGTGCTCAACTGGAAAAAGTGCAAAATGAAGTAAAGAAAAAAAAAACTATAACACCAAGTACCAAAGCACAAATAGTCTCTGATGTAAAACGTAAGAAGTCATTGAAAAAAGGGGAGTCTTTAAGCAGAAGGCAGAAGCAGTTCAAAGAAGTCAGAAGTAGAATGTACCGTACTAGAGTAGTTCGCAACTTGTTAGCATCTATGAAAAAGTATAAAAGAAGAGCACAAGCAATCAGACTGAAGCAATATGTTGAAGGTATTGTTGATAAGGTGTCTGCTCTGAAGAGAAAACTATTTATCTCGGTTTTAAACAGAATGAAGACACTGGACAAAATTGTGTTCTTTATGAGGAGACAGAGCCAAAAGTAAAAACTTGTTAATAGAAGTAACTTTTGCAAAGTTTTTAGTGGCGAATGGATACATACTTCAATTACTTAGCCTTTCTTTAACGAAGAAGGCTATTTCCAAGACAACACATTAGTGCATGCAGTTGATGAATCTGGACAATTTTATGAGATGAAAAATGGTATTCCTATTCCAAAAGAAGTAGTGGTACCTAAAAATGTTGAGGAAGAGATTTCTGAAGAGATGCAAGGAAGGCGTAGACAGGCCCCTGTGTACAAATAGAATTGAAGTAGTATTTGTCGTATTCATTAACAATCAATTGACATATTGAGAAATTTCCTCCATACTGTACAAGGATTAGATCCCTGCAAAGTAAGAAGGCATACGCATTTACAAGGAAACTCACAAGCTTGTCTATCAAAAAAAAGTGTGTCAAAGCAGCTTTCATTATTTTAGAATGTTAGGTGTACACCATTCAATAATGAGAACTTTTGTTAGAAGGTTTTACTATGTATATACTCCTGCTCTATGTTTAGGAGAGATTAATATTAATAGAGCTCTTTTGCATGGTAGTGTAGTAGAAGTAGAAAAGGTTTGTGATGATGTTGAATTTTTTTTTTTCCAATGAAAATGAAGAACAGGAGTTGCGGAACAGAACAGAAGTATTACTGTTGCTAATTCTGAAAAATAGATTAGAAGCATCAGCGCAGGTAGTTCAGAGCAACCAAACTGTGTTTGTTTATGTTGTCGACACACTCACTACAATAATCAAACTTGTAATGTTGATTTGTACATTAAAACTGAAAAAGAGAATAATGATAACTGGTGTGAATTTGTGTTTACTTATTTGTTGAGGGACGAATTGACTTCTTCACCCGACAAGTTATATGTAAGTAATGCTATAATAAGTTAGAGGAAATCAAAAGTCCTGCTATAGCAGTACACAACAACTTAGAAATAGTACCTGTTCCAGAAGTACTTAAAGATTTGAATGTTTATGAATCCATAATAATATAGTCTATACATCCATTTCAAGCTATAGATGGCATGGAGCCAAAGACAGGGAAATTACCTCCAACTGAGCTCCAGAGAGGTCTCAAAGGTAGAGTTTTGTACTTACCATTAGATTTTATGGAAAATATTGAATCTATAGGGGTACCCAGTAATTTGGAAGAGGAACTTGTAATTCTATTAAATGATGACCCAACCAAGAGTAAAAAGATATGATAAGAGTTAGTAGATGTTAGTAAAGTTAAAAATGCAACTTCATATCTGGTACAAAATAATATATATTTTAAAAATGCCGAACATCTTCAAGATATCACAGATCTGGAGCACAATATATCATCATCAACAGGTCAGAAAGAAAAAGTGGATCGGTCCAGAGTAGAAGAAATTTATGAACATTAAAGCATACATCCTCTACATTCAAAAGATATTGTGGGTGATGCTATTGATGCATATCAACTAAAAGAAGCCAAAGGAAGTCTGTTATGTGTATGGGAAAAAAGATTAGAAGGGATGGGTCCACTGATCCGGGGGTGCTGCTCCCAGCTTGCTCCCCGGACACCGCTGCTGCAGGCAAAAAACATCTTGGGCGGCACACCAGTCTTGGTAAGTGGCAGTTCCTTCTTCTCACTGGCAACTTTCTTGGTACTGGAGGATCTGGTACCTATCTTTGGGGCCATCTTCTTCAGATGTCAGCAGCATGCAGTGGCACATTTTGAAGAGATGTCTGTCTGTGGTCACACATCACTTGACGTCGTGCGCAGCAGGACTTCTGTCTGGCAGGACAAGGGGTGATGATGACACCTCCTCCTCAGTCTTTTGTGCACCGCAAAGAAGCCAGAAGAACATCGGTGAAACGTGACATTTGTTGTTGTGGTTCAATTACTACTAGTACAAACAAACAAATATAATAATATATAACTTAGTGTGTGGTCACACTTGTTAGTGTTATTATTAATATTATTACATTTTATTAACCCAGTTTAGTTATTAAAAAAACATAACAACAGTGTAGCCATTTGTGAGACTTTGACAACAAGGGCTTTCATGGTGTACTGTGTACACTCAGGAAGGATAGGAAAGAAGAAGAACAAAAACAAAAATAAAAATGTAATGGAACCTGTTTGGCATTGTGCATCACGTGGGATACAGCATTCATGGAGCTGCAGCTGGCAATGCGGATGGAAGCAGTAAGCCAAGAGGAACAAAGGAAAGACATGCAGGCCTATGACAAAAGCAGCACACTAACTAGTATTACCACCACAAAATGGCCACCAGCCACATGGTCACTCACAGTCACAACAAGCAGGAGGCCTGTAAAACAATGAACTCAAGCAGGCCTATATGGCCAGACAAAGGAGGCATGCTAAACAACACAGCTTTAATGCAACAATGCAAAAATGAAAATCCACAGGGCTAAAAAAGGTTTGCAAGTTACACAACAACCACACCACACACATCCAGCAAAGGCATTTATTTAACAAACACGAAAAAAGTGAAATACCCAAACAAAACACATTTTGCAATTCAATCCAATGCCATTCATGCCCTAAATGATGTTTAAATTCAACAGACACCACAGAAACAGTTGTTTCATGCACCCATGAGTAGCTCTGGGCCTACTGGCTGAAAGGTCTATTGGCAGACTACTGGGCTAGTGAATTAAATACATTTTGCAAATTAAGTTGGAGAAAATGCAGTGAACTGTGCAACATGTTTCCTTTATAAAAGATGAAAAATTACTTACAAAGAAACAACTAGGTTCCTACTGAACTACAGGCCACCCACCACAATAAGTTTTTAAAAAAATGATGAAAAGTACAAAAACATGTAGGTGCAATGTCCCAATCAAACAAACAACACTAATTTTCCACTTACTTGTGAAATCTCAGATTCAAAAGTCCTCAAATCCAAAGATATATGATGCAGCAGCCACAAAGAGTGATCCTTCCAGCTCCAAATCCAAATGAAAAGTGAACAGGAGATGGACAAAGCACTGGGAGGAGCCAGCTGGACAGGAACAGGAAGTTGGAGACTCTGGGGCACTTCCTTCCTCTTAAAAAAAAAGTAAAAAAAGAAAAAGGTCTCCTTGCACAAAAAAGTACAGCCAAATGTCAATCTGAGGAGTTTTTTTAATCCAAATCACCGTTTTGAGAAGGTTTTGATGCTGCTTGAGAGAGATTCTTCTCCAGATTGCAAATTCTGCGTGTTCGGGATCGTGAGCTTCGCAAAACTTCCGCCGGAAGTCTGATGGCGCGCCCGAATGATGTGTTCGCGATCGCACACTCTCGCGGGAATGTGCGGCCGGCTACCAATTCTCGTGGCGCTCGCAAACAGATGGGAAATCTCGTCGGCGATCGCAGGCATCCCGGTAAGTCGCTCCCACGCGGACAAAAACGCATTTTGAGAGCACAAACATAAAAAAACTCTGCTCCGCTGCGGAGCACGGAGTTTTCGGTAACTCCGCGTTCAACGCGGAATGCAGAGTTGCCAAAACTCCGCAAACTCAGCGAGCGGATTTTACGCCCAGGGTTACAAATTTATTGTATCAAATCACAAAAAGTCATCGTAATATAAAGTAGATAGATATGCCAAATATTCAGGCGCAGCATACACACTACACAGCACTCACTCTGTCAGACCAATGCATAGTCATTCATTCGCACATGCCAAAAAATCATACATATCCAACAGTCTCCAAATGACATCTATAATTACCCCCCTCAACACAGTTGACAGCACTTGAATAGCCACAGTGTGCAATATGATAAAATAGTGGCGTCAACACAATATCATTTCATTAATTGAAACAACATGTTAGTACAATTCATTTACACAATTTTGTTGATGTCATCAGTAGAAAGTCTCAGGGGGAGACATGAGAGACAGGGAACTCCAGCACTGACGCGCATTTCGGTGTGTGACCCCAATATTGGGTCTCACCTTCTTCAGGGCGCAATGACAAGGGGAGATGAAAGAAGGAGTGCCTGGGCTTAACACAAGGCTCAATAACACGTCGAATGCATCACTGAAAATTCCCGGTAGGGAGCGGAGTAAAACAGATGTCCCCAAATTTTGGGTGAGGATAACAGGTGAATCCCACGAGTTAAGGAAAATCAGCCAAATGGAGGCTGCCAAGAATCAGCCAGCTGATAGGGTAGAGGGCCAGGGCCTGGCCTGGTACTTTCAGGGATGCCGGGTGCAAGAAAAGATAATCCTATTTCAATGACTCCCGTAATGAGTGTGTACGAATGAATGAGTATGCATTGGTCTGACAGAGTGAGTGATGTGTAGTGTGTATGTTGCGCCTGGGTATTTTGGCATATCTATCTACTTTATATTACTATGACTTTTTGTGATTTGGTACAATAAATTTGATTTTATTTCAAAAAACATTTTTTGTTATTCCTTATCTTGTTCAAAAATTCTTCTGACACTCATGTGCTCTCTTAGGGGTTATGTGACTCTTGTGTGTTTTGTATATCAGTGATGATTAGCAATTTTACTATAGTTGTTAGGCAGTGGGGTTTCTCTGTGAGTATTACGTCATTTTCCCCTGCTTCCTCTGCCTATATATCCGTCCCAGGGGCCCCCTTCCGTGCGATTGTTTACACCTCACATTCTTGACAATACCTAGAAATGTGGGCAAAAATGCCCGGCCAAAAGAAGTGTTTCAGGATGCTCCGCCTGGTCTTCTCTGCCCCACTATGGCCTGCAAGAAGGTGGGAATGGGCGAAAAAAAATAACCTGATCCTGAAAGCTTTTGGGAACAAGTAGTTGGGGGGAATCACCTGGTTTCCCTACACGATAAAGAAGGTCATCCTGTATTTGGAAACAGGGGTACGTTGGAGAAGGACCGGACTTTCTGGCTTGCTCCCAGGCAAACTGGAGGGTGGGGTCATTGCACTGGCCAAATCTAAAGCTACGATCAGAGAACCATGGTGTTTGAGTTAGTAGGTTTGGGGGAGGTCTTATGCTATTCAGTGCATCTTTACACATCTCGACGAAGTTGAGGTTGTCGGTTCCTATAATGACCTCGTCTAGTAGATTGTCCATTAGGCCCAGTCTAAGCACTAAAGGAGCGTTATTGGGTGGTTCAACTGGGACTTCTGCTATGGGATAGGTTTTTATGTCCCCATGTACACAACGTATCTGTATGGATGCGTCGGGTACCAGTTTTTTTTAATTATTAGACGGGAATGGATGACCGACTGACGACACCCTGAGTATAAGAGAGTGACTACTTGTTTCTTGTTTACCCAGAGACTTACATAAAAACTTGTCCCAAGTTCTTCAGAATACAGTATAGACTTTGGGAGATAGCTGATGTCCATCGGCCCCCTTCTTTTGGGTACAGAAGCGAGCAATGTGTCCCCTGTTACCACACTCAAAACATTAGGGTCCACGAGGTGACGTGATCTCGGTCTTGTGCTGGTATGGTTTTGGGGGCTCTGGTGTTGGTTTCGTTGTTTTCTTTTCAGGTTTTGCCGGTGTTCTGGTTTTTTTGAGGTTTCTCGGCGTCCCACGGGAAGGACCGGGTTGGGCTCGTGAAAAGGTAGTGGCCATATCTACTGCTTATTCGACAGTTAGGTGGGTGTGTTGTCGTAACCATCTTTGCGTTGGGTAGGGCAACGCTTCCAAATACTGCTCCAGGTAGATGAGGGCCATTATGTCTTCTTTTGTATTTTTGTGGGGTCTTAGCCACTTGTCTGCTGCTGCCTTTAGCTTAAAAAACAATGTCTTAGGATTGTCTCCAGGGGACCCCCTTTCCTTACGGAACTTGATGCGGTAGGCCTCTGTGTCCATGTCTAAGTGGTCCAAAATGAATGTTTTGATCTCACTGTAAGGGGCATTACAGTCCTTGTTCGCCACCTGATAGGCGGCTTGTGCCTCGTTGGTTAACAAGGGGCTAGAAAGAACGGCCATTTAATTATGGGCCAGCCACAGGCTCTCTCAAAGTTCAGGAGAAATGCATCAGGTTCTTCGCCAGGCACGTATTTCTGGAGGGCGATGTTCGGGACTCCGGTAGAGGTATGAGGGTGTTGCAACTGGGTAGTCAACTGAACCTGGTCCTCTGCAACCTTCTGGATACACTCAACCTGTTGGGCCATAGTGTCCTTAAACAGGTCCCTATTGGCCTGTGCTGAAGTCATCTATCTCTCTAGGGCCGATTCAAGCTTTTCCTGCCCCTTTATGAGCTGCTGTATCAGGTTTTCCATTATTGTCTCCTAATGAACGTTATGCCCGCATTTTCCACCACTTGTAGCACAGCAGGGTGGAAAGATAGAAGGAGCCCTTTTTATGCAGTAAATCAATCTTTTATTATTTGGAAACACAATTAGGTTCCTTTCCGTGATAAAGAAATTGCTGTTCTGGCTTCTTCCCTTAGGTCAGACCGAGGGGAAACCCTGCCTGGAATATTCTTAACGTCAGTGGCCCTCGGACGAAACAAAAATAGGCAACCGGAATCAATGACCATGTTCGGGGTCTCACACAATATTAGGGAGAGGAGTGAGGGAACTTTGTGCACCTTAATGAAGAAAACCATTCACCGTTGTGAGGGAAATGTTTTTTTTAGGCAGAGGCATTCACTGCTGGTTTAACGCTGCTTTAAGTAGGGTTAGCACCCCTCCTCCCCTTAAAGCCCTTAGGCACGCTCGTACTTCTGTTAGCCACGCTCCTCCTGGAACGTGGCCCGCTTGTGCGTGGTTCGTCGGTGTCTGTTCACCTCCTCGGGATACGTAGAACACCGCCTCCCGTCTTCCCCAGTCCGGCGTCGAAACTCTTGGACAGCGCGTTGGTCTGGAATGTGCAGTCCGCCAAAGCCTGAGCACTTATTCCTTCGGCGTGGTGTTCCTCGCTGGCTTCTTTTTGCGGCGTCTCCTCGCGGCCAGCGATAACCACACACCCCTTGACTTTGCTTCCGGGCTTTTCATTTACGTCTACCTCCCTTCCCATTGGATTAGGAGGTATGCTGAAAGTGACGCATTCTGGAGGGGCGGGGCCTTCATCCCGGACATATCTTTCTTTAAAGGAACCAGGGTAATTTCCTGTGGCCACGAAGGGGGATGCCGAGGGACTTCCATGCTGCAACAACAAGAAGGGCAGGGCATGGTCAGGTAGGGTATTTTCATCAGAGTCATCATGTGTTTACCAGTCAGAGGCCCCGTGACACCTGCCTTTCTAATGTTAAAGGTACCATGTAAAGGAAACTACAAGTCCTTGTCACCAGAGGTATATTCATACCAATCCCAAACTATTTACACATATGGAGCTCAATTATGCCCTTCATGGGCTAATTAACATACGTAGGGCTGCATGGGGGTGCCCCAATCTTGAGCCAGTCATTTGTTATTCATTGGTCCAGCAAAGAATGCGCGTAATGCCCTAGGACTTTTTACATTAGATTTTTTCGCTCTGGTGATGTCCCTTAGAAGGGGCAGGGGCACTAGCGGCCATTTAGTTTTTACGTTGTTGGGCTGTCGGGAGTATAGCAGCCCCCAACAGCATTAAAAATACAGCAAGTCTCCTGGGTCATTGAATTTATGACCCAGGACAGCTTACCTTATTTTTTTAATCACTCCAAGCTGGAGCTGTATGCTCTTCAGCTGGAGTACAAGGATCCCTTGTGGTTGGTTTTATAGCTGCACTTTGTGGCCTGAAAAATGTTAAAAAAGACTCAAAGGCATGTTGTTTTTTAGTAGGGCTTTATTAAAAATATGTTATGACATTCACCTTTATTAAATCAGCAATGTGTGAATAAATAAAAATACATTTGATTATAGCTATTGGTGACTTTTTGACAAAGACAATAGGTCTGCTTTATGTATATTGATGTACTAACCCCCTGATATAGCAAATAGGCCTGCTTTTTATATTTTGATGTTCTGACCCCTTGACAAACTCAGTAGGTCTGCCTAACTTAAAATGGCATGCTTCATATTGTTATATGTAATTTTCTAATCAATGTGAATAGGTCAATCCTGGTTTGCACAGAATCAAAATCCTTCGTGGGACATAAGGAGAGACCAAAATTCAATACATAGAGCTTGTCATCAGTGAGGGTCCTACTGGATAGAATAATTACTGTACTCTTCTTAATTGCTGTACATTTCATGGTTCCTGCTGTTTGGCCCTCTGTTCCTTTCCCACCTGGGCTTGTGCTGCTGCTTCTCTGCCTTTTCCTCCTCTGCTGTTGTTTTTTCTCCCTCTTTAACTGTAACCTCCTATTCCTCTTCTTCTGCTTCGGCCCACGTGTTGAATCGCCTGACATGCTGAGCAGAGGGAGGGGGCTCTGTACCGCAAGCCCCTGATGTCATTTCGGCAAGGCGGGCTGCACCTGCTGCACCTCTTCTGCCAGGAAGAGCATAAGTTGGACTGCCGGGACCCGCTGAGCAGTGGCAGTGGGCTGTGTTCCACAAGCCCCAGGTGTCATTGGAGCAAGGCGGGCTGCTGCTGTTGCACTTCCTGCACCAGAAGGCACATAAGTTGGACTGGAGGGACACACAGCATGGGATACACCGTGCAGAGGCAGGGGGCTCTGTACCACAAGACCCAGGTGTCATTGCAGAAAGGAAGGTTGCCGCCGTTGCACTTCCTGTGCCAGAAGGCTCATAAGTTGGACTGGAGGGAGCCCCTGCATGGGATGATCTGAGCAGAAGTATGGGGCTCTCTACCACAAGCCCTCGGTGTCATTGAGGCAGGGAGGGCTGCGGTCGCTGCACTTCCTGCACTGTCATTGCAGCGAGGAGGGCTGCTGCCACCGCACTTCCTGCGCCAGGAGGTGCATATGTTGGACTGTGGGTACTCACTGAGCAGGACGAGCCCCAGTCCACGGCCGACAGAGGCTTGGCTAGGCAACCTCTCTAGTATGGTTATCATGAGACCCTATGGGACAAACACCATCCGACTAACCCAGGAAAACTTTTCTATTTCTTCAAACATTTAGCACTAGGGGGAAGACGAAAATTATGGGCACCACTATGTTGCCCCACAAACCCACATGTATTGATACCATGCTAG
Source organism: Calotriton arnoldi (assembly GCA_963921515.1). Taxonomy (NCBI): domain Eukaryota; kingdom Metazoa; phylum Chordata; class Amphibia; order Caudata; family Salamandridae; genus Calotriton; species Calotriton arnoldi. The sequence continues at coordinate 285,030 of CAWUFW010013146.1, forward strand.
AGAGAGCCATAGTGGTGGTAAGCACTGATATAGCCCTTACAGAGTGTAGGCTCTCATTAGTTCAGGGAGTTGGCTTGGATGAAACAATACATGTTTCCCCCACTTTTGAGGTTGAGCACGGCAGCCTCAGCAGGACAGCCCCTGGAGTGGTAAAAGGGAAAATACTGTCCAAATCCAGTATCGCTGAGATCCAAGCTGCTACTCCTACACCTTGTGATCTTGAAAGCCACTCCGCCACCATGAATATCAGCAGTTCTACTCCGACCTCTGTACCAATAGTAAAAAGGAAGAAATTGCCCAATCATACAACCCGCTCAAAATCTCACATAAAGAAAAGCGCAACTGGAAAATGGGTAGAGTCACCATCGCTGATTGACACAGTTTATGACAGAGTGTCCTATTTATTTGTTGAAACCTTGAAGAAGCATTTGAAATCAATAAAAGACTGTTTTCCAAGTATTGAAAAGCACTTGGCAACACAGTTAAAACCTCTCACCACACCTTTATCTCCGGTATGATCTGCCCTTGGTTATTCAATTGCGACCACTGCTGGTAATGCTCAGGGTAAGGGTAAGGCACTTGACGATCCCACTGAGAAAACAGCAGCCCCTGAATCACAACGTATTCAACACCAGCTATGTGCAGTGCACCAAAGAGAACCATGGCTTGCACTGTCACTTCAGGCGCAGGGGGAATAGCTTTAATACAAGCAATCTTACTATAACACCTTGTCGTCCTGCTATAGTATCCCTAAATAGCCCAAAGTTGCCTATGCAGGAAATAAAACTCAGTCCCACTATCATAAATCTTCCCCCAGAGGCAGCCCCATATGTTTTGGAAATGGCGGGAGTGCCCTCATTGTGCGGAATATTTTGACTCATTGGCTTGGGGCTAACAGAAATTTTAAGGTACTGGATGGAAACAACATATTAATAGTCTGACGGATAAGCTAGATTGGGACTGTTCTGAATTACATACCTGGCAATTGTATTATAATCAGCAACCTAATACTGTGGGAAAACTGCTACACCCAAATGCTTTAAGGGCACAAGCAAAATCAAGTATTGTTATGCTACCACTGGGCTATTTTTATTGATCCCTCCAACCAATAGTTCACATTTTGCCACGTGACTATTACCTGGAGCCTTTGTGGGGCCTCCCAAGCAGTAATAGATACTCCCCTGACCTCGGCTGACAGGGTGTGCCCAGGTCACTCGAGCCAGATGTCTCAGCAAAAAGGCCTGGGGTTGTAGATGTCCTGTGTTAATCTGACCCGATAGTCCCGGTGGTGTTGGTTTGCGCAGCCCCCACCTCTAAATCACCTCATTTAAATGATGTTGCTAAAATGTAATCTGTCTCAAGTCATCCCCACCCATTATCAATCATGAGTTGGAATATTGCTGTTATGCATTGTAAGATTTTACTTCCTGAGTGGCAAGCGCTCATAGGTACTTATGACTTTTTGCTCTTTCAGGAAACGTGGGACAATGATTTATTTTATGAAGGTTTTGTGTGTTTTCCCAACCTGCAGTTCCCTCCATGTCTGGGCATCCATCTGGTGGGTTATCCATTTGGATTATCTTGCTGCTTGAGGGTCGAGCAGAGCCCTTAGAAACAAAGGGAAATAATTTTCAAGTAGCAGTAAACAAGGGGGCCCTGGAGTTATATCTTGTTAACTTTTATAATAATGATTTTCATAACATCCTCAAAAAATAATTCTCTGTCATGTTTGACTATATTTCTTCCATTGTGGAGCAAAAAGAAAATGCGGGCTACCAACTGTATGTTTGTCTAGTGGGAGATTTTAATGCCAAACTCTCAACCAAAAGCAAACACCACAGTATGAGGATGCAGGTGAGGACACAAGGGTTAAGGAGTTAGAGGCATTTCTTGATTCATCTTATTTGCTTAATGCAATGGAGATAGCTGGCAGAGATAATTGAGGGGTGACTATGTTTAGAGGGAGAAATTGTTCTTCAGGGATAGATTATATATTTGTCTCCTGCAATTTGACAAACTGTTTGTTGTATGGCTCCATTGTTGCTACTCACTTCGGCGACCACAACCCAGTTGTAACAACATTTGACATCTTAGCCAGAAAGATGCCCAAGTTAGCAACTGGCCTTAGCATGCTAAGGCCATCTTCGAATAATCTATGATTATGTTGGAAAACGTGTGGTCCTGTGCAATTTTTGAAGAAGGTAGTAGTAGAGAATATCAACTTAATGTTGGGGTGCTTAGAAGAGCCTGGAGTTCAGGGGGAGGTAGTTAGTGCTTTTTTAGGCCTTTGTGATAAGATCAGAAAGTCCTTTTGCAAGCCCCATAGACCTGTGGCACAATGTACACAGTGGTTTGACCATGAGTGTTCCCTTGCTAATCGCTCATTGAGTAGAGCTTTCGCTAAGAACCCGAGAGACCATCATGAGGTAGCCTTTTTGAGGAAGGAATATAAAGCCGCAATCACACACAGTAGAAATTGTGAAGAAGTAAGTAGCCAGAAAAAGGTTGAAGGTGACCTTTATTGGTTAACAGGTTAGAGAAGTAACAGCGTCCTACCCACAGGTGACACAGCAGCAACTGACCAAATGCATTGTAGCTAGGCAGCAAGGAGCTCTCTACATTCTAGAGCTCCTTGTGCATGGTATTCCACATGCAGGTGAAGGGACATGGGAAGTGGACAACAGGGAGGATAAGCAGGGTGAAGAAACTATAAATACCACACACCTTCCCCCAATACAAAGTGGTGGCTAGATAGACAAAATGTTCAGCTCACAGTATAATCACGCAATCTTAGTGGAACTTTACATACACGAGTACTCCTACGCAGAGGAGAAGTAAATCTAGAAGAAGAACTGTTGGTATGGCAATAGGAGGGATTGAAGGGGCGTACAGGAGCTATCCTATTCAAATTCCAGATCCGTCCGTCGTCAAGTTTTACAGCATTAAGGAGAAGCTTGACAACCTTACGAGGGTAGAGAACTTGGCACCCCCAGACTTCTGTGGGAAACGTACTCTCACTAAATCACCTAAGTTAACTGAGGTGTGAGAGACGGCATGCCTCACATCGAAGTTAGCTTTCATTTTAGCTGACTTGAGATTCTGAAGTGCCCTCCATCGAGGATCCTCAGGAATCTCAATGTCGCCACCTTTCCCTCTCATCCATGATTGAAACAAAAGAGTGTTAGGTGTGCGCCCTCTAAATAGCTCAAAAGGAACTTTCTCAGTGGTGGAGTGGGGAGTCAAGCGGTAAGCCTTCACTCTTTCAAATATTGCAGCTCTCCAATCACGTCCCTGCTCTTTAGCGAGCTGTATAGATTCTTTCAGAACGCGATTGAATCTTTCAACCATTCCGTTGCATTCTGGGTGATAGAGAGAGCAAAGTTTATGAACAATTCCTTTTTTAGCTAGAAAGTGTTCCATCTCTCTTGACACTAGTTGTGCACCATTGTCTGTCAAGAGAGATTCAGGAAGGCCTTCCCTACAGAATACATCCTCTAAAAATGTTACCACATCTTTTGTTTCTACAGTTTGGGTGACCCTCACCTCAGGCCACCTAGAGTACATATCTATTAAAACCAAAACATAATGTTGCCCTGCCTTGGAATGAACTGGCCCTAAGAGATCCAGGGCCACGTGTTGCCAACAACGAGAAGGAGATTCACGTATTATCATAGGTTGGGTCCGGGTTTTACAAATTTTATCGCAAGTTCTACACTCAGCACAGTCCCTGACCAACCGCTCAACCACAATGTCAACACCTGGCCACCAAAAATGTAAGCAAACTCTCTCCTTCGTCTTCGAGATGCCCTGGTGTCCATCATGTGCTAACTGAACAATTTTCTCCCTCAGGGATGACGGAGGAACAAGGCGTGTTCCTCTCCACAACAGATCATTACAGAGTGAAAGTTCATCTCTTACATTCCAGAACTTCCTTGCCCCTTCAGACAGAGTTTTGATGCCCGCCCACCCATGAGAAACTAGTTTACGGACCTCATGCAAGACAGGATCACTTTGCAAGGAATCCCTCCATTCAGCTTCAGACACGACATCTTCAACAACCTCACACACATTGAAATTATCGATCTACCATGTGTCTTCAGAGGCAAGACCATCCAACTGTTTAGGTACCAGACGAGAGAGAGACAATCCGCAACCTTATTGTCTACCCCCGGGATGTACTTTACTACAAAATCAAATTCTTGAAGTGCTATAATCCACTTGCAAATTCTAGACGAGACAGCATCTAGCCCCTTTTTGCAAAACAAATCTTTGAGGGGCTTGTGGTCCGAATGTACAACAAATGAACTTCCCCAGAGAAACTTCTTTAGCTTCTTCATGGACCAAAAGATACATAACGCCTCTTTTTCAATTACAGAGTATTGGAGCTCGGGACCAACAAGAGCTCTTGACAAAAACATGATGGTTTCTTCTTTACCATTCTTCGTTTGTTTAAGAACGGCCCCTAAACCTTTTGAACTTGCGTAAGTGATAAGTGTGGAGCTCGAGGAGGTGTCAAAACTTTGTAAAGAGGGAGCAGCACGAAGAGCTTTCTTGATCCACTCAAACTCCAACTGACACTGAGGCGACCAAGAAAACTTCACACCTTTCTTTAGAAGAGACCTCAGGTCATGTGTGCGTGAAGCAAAGCATGGTATGAACTTATTGTAGTATTCTGCCATACCCAAGAAAGTAATGAGCTCATCTCTGGATTGAGGTACAGGAAGATCATCTATTGCTTTTACAAGGCGTTCTTTAGGTCTCACGCCGTTGCAAGTCAGACGATGACCTAAGTAGTCTATTTCAGAGAGGTTAAACTTGCACTTATTCTCATGGAGTGTCAGACCCCTAGAACGAAAGCGTTCGAGCACACACCTCAGCCTTGAATCATGTTCAACTTGTGAGGTGGCATGAATCAACACATCGTCTTGATAGACTTTGACTCCATCCACCCCCTTCAGAACGTCTTCCATCACCCTCTGAAATACTGAGGCTGCCGAAATTAAACCGAATGGGAGACGTGTGAACTTGTAGGTTCCAAAAGGGGTGATGAACGCTGTCAGATCCATGGAGTCCTCATCTATTTTAACCTGGTGGTATGCTGCACGTAGATCGAGAGTGGAAAAAATACATGCATCTCTCAACTGTGCGAGCATCTCAGTGATGTTAGGGAGAGGATATCTGTCTGCAACAACAGCACGGTTGAGAGAACGCAAGTCCACACATAGACGTACCTCGCCAGAGGCCTTGCGTGCAAGAACAACTGGAGCGAGCCACTGACTAGCTTCAGTCTCAATAATGATTCCCTCACTTTTTAATTATTCGAGTTCTGCACACATAGGCTCTTTCATGGCCAAGGGAACAGTGCGTACCTTACAGGTGACAGGGACTGCATTGGGTTTGAGAGTGATTTTGTGAACATAACCGGAAAGACAACCCAGTTTTTCATTAAAAACTTCCTTAAACTCAGATCGTAATGTCAAGGTCGAATCACCAACACAGGAGACAGCATGTGAATCTCTATTGTTTAGAGTAACATTCGATGGAAGAATATGTGGTGAAATGTCTCTCTGTGGCGACATGTCTCTCAGAATGATGCAGGGGTCTGCACCGGGAACCAATGATACACCCAAATCAGCCTGGTGAAACCAGCTGATTATGCTGTCGCCTCTGCAAGATACATAAATTTTACCAGCTGCAAACCTCCCTTTGTATTCAATGTTGCCAATGAAGTAACCAAATAATTTTATGGGTTGGCCCACGTAAGCTAACGGTTTAATGTCAGGTTTGTATATTTTTACTTTCCCTTGTAATTTCAAGTCGAAGAATTCTTTCGGAATAAGAGAGATCTTTGCACCAGAGTCGAAGAGCATTCTAATGTTGCAATCATTAACTAAAACGGCATCAACTGGACCTTTGCATTTGTTTTTTTCAGTAGGTGTGACAATCTCACCACAATGAAAATCATCATAATCAAAGTCAGAATCACTATCGTTTTCCAAGACCACTTCTTTGACACGTTTAGGCTTGGTTTGCTTTGCCCTGCAAGCTTTAGCAACGTGACCAACTTTGCCACAGTTACGGCACTTAGAGTTGAGAGCAGGACACGATTTGTCGTTGGCAAGATGGCCAAAGAGGTCGCATCGGTAGCACTTTATCATAGCATTGTCTTTGTATCTTGAATCAAAAGCAGTTTTAAAGGGTTCGCGTGGTTTCCAGACAGGTTCACGTTGCTTCCAAACAGGTCTAGTAGGTTTTATTGAGACGGTATGAACTTTTTCCTCATGCACCCCATTCTCTTTTTTGATCACCTCTACGCAAGCCAAGGAATGTTCGATTCTTTTGGCTAAAACGATGACTTCATCAAGTTTCGGATCGTCTTTTTGCCACAGTTCATCTTTTATTTTCTCGACGTTACAACCAAGCATGAACTGATCGCGTATCCGTTCTTCAAGCGATCCATCGAATTTGCAAGTTGCACCAAGTTTACGTAGAGCTGTGATGTAAGTTTCAACAGACTCATCAGGTTTTTGTAAGCGTTTCCCAAAGTGATAGCGTTCAAGAATAGTGCTAAGTTTTGGAAGGTAATGTTTATCCAACTTTTTGAGGCAAATTTCAAATTCATTGAGATTGTCCGATTCGGCATCAGTTAGGTCAGGAAGGTGTTCAAATACATCCTGGCCTTCAGAGCCAAGGCAATGTAGTAAAAGTGCAGATTTTCTTTCAGAACTTAAGGATACACCACACACCCTCGCATAATTAAGAAACACTTTCTTCCATTTTGACCAGCGCAAGACTGGGTCACCGGGACTGGAAAGGAAAAAAGGTGGAGGTGTTACGTTTTGCATAGTTTGTATAAAATGCTTACTTAACTGATGTCAGTAAGGAATAAGAACTTAGATAAACAAAAAGAATAATGAAATATTAAACCAGTATGTTAACCATGAAGGTTGCATGTGCGAAAAGGTACATTAAATAATGTGCAGAAATTGAAAACATTGAAGAGCACATAAAAGTTGTGCGCATCAGCGTTCTATCAGTAAAAGGATGTTAAGAAAACGTAGAGGAAGTACTAAATCTAGCTGTGCGTGTAAGCGAAATTGTAGGAGGAACAACACAACCTATGGTTCAATTCAAATGATAGAAGTATCTTAAGCTGTGTGTGCCAGCGTAAACAGCACACTATGAAATGAAATGACGAAGAACTTTTAAATTGTAATAGGCTGTGTGTGTCAGCAGGATGAGAGCTGTGTGTGCCAGCGTAAACAGCACACGAAGAAATGAAATGACGAAGAACTTTTAAATTGTAATAGGCTGTGTGTATCAGCAGGATGAAGATAGCTAATACGCAAATAAAAGGCTGTGCGTATCAGCGTGAAATTATAGCTGTGCGCGTCAGCGCGTAGACCTGCAAAGCGAAGTCAGAATGCGAAGATGGTTGCTAGGGAACATAGCTGTGCGCGTCAGCACGTAGACTTGCAAAGCGGAGGCAGAATGCGTGTGACGTCGGCTGTGAGGAGTTCCAGATACAGCAACAAAGACGATGTAGGAGGCGTGAAGTGTGACGCAGATGACAAAGGAGAAGTTCGTTGCGGGAGCGTGGAGGCCACACAGCGCAAGCAGGTATTTAAAAGATGCGCTTTATGTCAATCGCCGTGTTACAAGATTTCGGCTTTAATGAAATTTGAAGCGAGAAAGAGATGAAGACATGACCGCTTCCAGTTTCGCTAGTTGATAGGAGCGGGGGCGCGCAGCAAGTGGGTCCGATGCGAGGTGTGTTGAAACAGCGCAGCGTCGTGGAGAGTAAAATGTTAGGGGCGCAATAAGCAAGTGCACAAAGTACCTTCAAGTTCTTGTATCCAAAGAACTTAACTGTGTTAGGACGCTGAAGTGAGGTTATCCAACGGAGGAAAGTCGAGCATGGAGAATGTAAAGAAGCAGGCTTCCTTGTTCATCAGGGAGAATGTAGAGTAGTAGGGTTCTTTCTTCTTCTTCTTCGTCGCCAGTGTGAAGAAGTAAGTGGACAGAAAAAGGTTGAAGGTGACCTTTATTGGTTAACAGGTTAGAGAAGTAACAGCGTCCTACCCACAGGTGACACAGCAGCAACTGACCAAATGCATTGTAGCTAGGCAGCAAGGAGCTCTCTACATTCTAGAGCTCCTTGCGCAGGGTATTCCACACGCAGGTGAAGGGACATGGGAAGTGGACAACAGGGAGGATAAGCAGGGTGAAGAAACTATAAATACCACAGAAATGAAGTTATCACCCAGCAGTGGGAGGCTCTAACTGTTAAAGCTAATGTAAAGGACAGTAAACTGTATTGGAAAGCAGTGTCCAGCATGCGCTGCCTAGACCAGACATCTGCGACTATCTGTTGTCACATAGAGGGTGATGTGTGGGTTGAGCAATTTGCAAAGATTTATTCAGATACTACTGTCCCGAACTGTTAATTCTCATTCAGTCAGGCTGCTCACTCTTTTAAAATTCCAAGCTTTTCTCTTCATGAAGTTGTGGTAGCCGTCCAACAGAGCACAGGGGGCAAATCCCTGGGCCCCGACGGAGTCCCCATCGATCAAATAAAATGCAATTTGGATAAATGGGCTCCTTTGTTAACTAATGTTTTTGATAGTTTAACCCACTTTACCATACCAAGATCCTGGGCAAACTCCACTATAGTTCCCATTTTCAAAAAAGGTGATCGCTCAAAGCCCTACTGTTATTGCCCAATTTCTTTGATCGATATACCGGCAAAGATTCTCGTCGGGTTCTCTACAATAGGCTTCAAGATTGGGCACTCAAAAGCAACGTTCTGGACCCCTGCCAATATGGCTTTCAGGCTGGCATTGGCACTGTACAGCAGTGTCTAAATATGAAACTGGTGATTGGCAAGTATACAGTGGCCAAGCATTCTCCTTTATATTTAGGTTTCATGGACTTGTCCATGGCCTTTGATTGCGTTAGTTGCAACAGGCTTTGGCAACTCCTTCGTGATATGGGACTTGACAAGGCTCTAATTCATATACTGGCCTTGCTTCATTTAAACACCACAGCAAGGGTACGGTATAGTCAAAGAGGTGAAATGTCAGATATTATTCAGATTTACCGCAGAGTGCGCCAAGGGTGCGTACTTGGCCCATTATTATTTATTTTATATATTAACGATCTAAGCACTCATTTGGCAGCCAGCACCCTGGAAGTCCCTATGATATATGGTACCCCACATCTAGCGCTTTTGTACGTGGATGATGCGGTTGTAACGGCCGTACACCAAGTGCCCTGCAAATGTTATTTCATACTTTTGCAAATTTTATGTATAAACTTTATTTATCAACTAACGTTTAAAGTCTTTTATAATGACATGTTGTCCCAAGAGATCTCAGACTCTTAAAATTATAGTTGGTTCAACCACCTTACTAAGTAAAAAAACCTTATCTTTCCTAGGTGTCACTTTTAGTTTGACAGGCTCTTGAGTTCCGCACATTTTGCAAAGTAGGGCAAAATTGGCTAGGTCAACTGACTCACTTCTTAGTCTTCTGCCCCTCTTGGGGGGGGGGTATGGTTCAGGTGCTACAAATTAATGCTTCACAAGTACCTCAACAGCCTCCTATGGGGCGGGTGGTTGGGAAATTGCTGACTGTACTGCAATACAGCGGGAGGAAAATATTTTGGCTGTCCCCGCATCCTCTTCACATTTTATCTGCCGTAATGACCTGGGTCTGTCCTATCTGAGTGATTTTATTTGAACTAGATGCCCATTATTGTGGCTTTCTGTCTGACACACTGAAGAAGCATCCTTAACAAGGGCCATAGTTACTGACTGTTTGGCATTTGACTAGAGCCTGTCAATTCCTTGGCAGGTGTATGTGAAAGATTCATTCGGTGGGGTTGGGCTTTCCCATGATTTTATGACACAGCGTCATGCACTGCTATTAATAAAGAACAGGTGTGTGCATTGTTGCTAGCCCAATTGCATGGCAAGTGGGTCAGGGATGAGTCTCAGAAAAGAACTATTGCAAACTATTCTGTGCTAAATGTGGGTGTTAACTCAGATAGTTATTTGTTTTGTTCCAGTGTAAGGTGGATACTGTAAAGTACCTACTTTGTTTCCCTACAGGGTATCAGTTGGATTTAGACACAAGAGTTTGACCATATAGTAATGCTGCTAACCAAACAATGGTTCACTTTTATTTTCTTCTTCACATTTTATGAATTGTACAACAAAAGTTTGTGGCTCCATTTTTTAGATCAAGGAATCTAAGACATTGTGTTCCAGCATTCCACTTTCTCCAGCGACTCTCAGATGAGGAAACTTGTACTGTTGTAAGTCGATTTTTACGTGCTGCTGTACGATCACGGGGCACTATGCACTTTATCTAAATTTTATTAACAGTGTTTTATTTCAATTTTATTGTGTGATATACCTTTTTAGTGGCTATCAAATGTGGGTGTATCCTATTATCATGTATATTATATATTTTTATGCGTGTATACTTTTATGGCTGTATAATCAGCCAAATAAAGTTATTTAAAGTAAAGAATCACCTTCTGCCCCCTGCGTATGATAACCATATACAGTGGGAAGGAATTTTAAGAGATTTTAAGAGTGTTAAGTAGAAACATCCAAAAACATAGCAACATTTTGAAAAGCGATCCTGTCCTCGGTGAACTGCTGTGGACAAACCCAGTATCATGTTCAGGAAAGTTTGTATCCTTAGAGACGAGTCAGGGCAGAGTGACAACACCAGGAGTCAGAAACCAGACTGGGCAATCTGAAAGGCTTCTCCAGTGTGGTGGATTCAAAGCACGTTAAAACAGTTAAAACAAGAAAGAGTACCCAGTTCCATTTGGTAAAGGTGTTGAAACCATCAATCGATTTCTTACATACTGATTTTGTGGTATGTGTCTGAGAGTGTCCCTGAAACAAACTATACATTGGCAGCTCCATTCATCAGGTCAGGAAAAGTGTACTTGTTTATAGGAGAGGCATAATAATGATGCACATCATCCTGTAGCTAGGCATTTTCAGGACACACACTTTTGAGACAGCAATTTATTATCCTTTTTTGTGGTTGAACAGATACCAAATAAAGTACGGAGGGAAATAGGACCTTGACCCTTTGGAGGTGTGAACTCAGGTATATCATTGACTTTGAGACTAAAAGGAGGGCAGGGATGAAACACAGAGCAAAAACTTAGGACACATCTGGAATATGACCTTTGGTTTTCTCTGTGATGGAGATATGCTTTTCTACCTCCTTTGCCTTGTCCTGAGGTCTTTGGTTCTCTAGTAATATAAGGACTTTTGTTTCAATTGCAGGATGAAAGGAAGGAGATCTACAACATCTTCCACTTGGACACATGGTGGACCACCCCCCATCTTTTCTTTCTTTTTCACTTTTTCTCCGGAGGCTGATGGAACTTTAACACAAATAAGATTGCACTGGTTTTAGATTTGAAGGAGAGGGTTATAAGAATTGTTGAAAACTCTATGAGCTATCCAGCATGAGATTCTGCCATGTTATTGTAATATGCCATTCAGCTAGGTTTCCATTCTCTAATATTGTTTTCCTTCCCTTGGTTTTCTCTATATACACATCATTAGGGTTTGTTGTAATTTCACATTGATGGTCCATTCAATGTTTTATATCCTGTGTGGAACTTTTCCACTAGGGCTTAATTGAGTTATGAGATTCAGGTCCAGCCACACTGAATTTATTCAAGCCGAAACAGGTGCACACTAAAGGAACAAGCTTGTCTTTGACTGGCCCAATATAGGAGTATGTTTCAAACTGTACACTATTATACAAATTATATCTACATAATAGAGCTTCTGATTAGGTCATCTAAAACTATGCACATACAGTTTTATTGCTGCTAATCTGTGTACTTATCTGTTATGTACTTGATGCAGATTTGAGATGCCATTGCTGCACTCATGCAGTTCATATGATCTTCATAATTTATGTTATGTACTTGATGTAGGTGTAGGATGGCATTAGTGCACTCATGCAGCTTACAATTTTCGGAAAGTTTCTGGATTGCAAGCTATTTTAACATCATTAATGGAGACAACCAGGGGCATATTTATCAACACTGAGGCAATGCTGAGCAATGCAGCATTGCATCAGACAAATCTGCGCTGTGTTATGACATTTCTCTGCACCATGGATGTGCCATATTTAAGGGATGGTGCACCATGGTGCAAGGACCAAAGATGCATCAGATATTCTGACACAATGGTGTTAGGATTGGCGCAAGGTGCCATAAAGCAGATACTCCCTGTGTGATGCAAAGCTGATTTGCATGTTGTAAAGAACCTCTATGTACTGCAAATCATCATTGCATTATGCAGGAGTGCTTTGCGTCTGGAGATCGTTTGAAAAAATGATGCAATCAACACAACAATACTCCTCAATATAGAGAAGCATAGAAGGAGCCTCAGGGAGCCAGGAGGGCACCAACCCCCAACACAAAAGACTTGCCATCATCCCAGGAGAAGAGGAAGTCTAACTTCAAGGAGGAGGAGAACCAAATATTAATAAGTGAGGTGACAAAAAATGAACAACTCCTGTTTGTCACCTCAAAATTACCATTAGGGAGGAAGGATGCCATTTGTTAATCCATAGTAGACAAAATAATTTGTGTTGCACAAACAAAAAGGACCATCTTGGAGTGCAAGAAGAGGTAGCGTGAACCAGCACAGGACCAAAGAAAACCTGTCCAGGAACCTTAAGGCAGCCATGAGGAGCAGAGGAAGACCTGATGTCCAGGAGGAGTTGGATCCATTGGAGGAGCAGGTGGCATTCCTCATTCCAACAGAGTTGGTGGCTGGAGTGGAAGGACAGGACAGTGCTGAAGTAGAAGACCAGCAATAACTGAATGATGAGTCAAAACAAAGGACCATATATTAGCAAACTGTCATGCAGGTCAACACAGCAACTCACTTTGCAGCACTGTGCTGCGTGAAAGGGCAGGAATGCTCCACATGTCAATTCATCCTTCACATAACTGTCCTTGCCTTGGGCAGTACCACTTTTACCAGCCCAGCCAAGTTTTCCAGGTCCATGCGTGATGTGCTGCCCCATTATTTCCTTACAATACTGGGACTTGTAGTGTTATTCATCCCTTCACAAGACAGGACTACAAGTTACAGAATGCAAAGTAGAAAACCTGGACTGGAGAAGCATATATTACATGGACCTTGGAAACTAAGCAGTTCTGCCAGTGCCAATGCATGCCCCCTTGCACCATGACACAATTGTGCTTGTGTTGGGGCTAGGTAGCCAAAAGTGTACTGTAATATAAATTCAGTCAATATGGCTAGGTAGAGGGTCAATGTGTCATCCATGAGGGTCTCCAGGGGCTGAGTACTTGCATGCACTGCAAGTATTATCACTCAAAGAGCCAGGAGTACAGCTCCTAGTACAAATACATATTTGACAAATCTGACCTGATGTGCAGGGGGAGGTTGTTCCAGGTGTAGCCTGCCATGCAAGAGAACACCCTACCTTCTATCTTTCTCATATGACTATGGGAGATGTGGATTAGTACACGTGAGTTTCATGATTGGTTGGTGAAAGTGTAGATGGTGTGTGAGCTAGGTGGGTTCCCGGTAGTGTAGTGCCCTATAGGTGTGACTGAACATCTTGAACTGCCAGTGTGTCTGAATGAGGAGCCAATGTATTCTTCTGAGGTGCCGTGGGATGTGCGTGCCACAAGATAGCCTGGCAATGGTGTGTTGGAAACTTTGCTGTGTAGCAGGTGTGCAGAGATGATGTAGTAGAGGATATTGGTGTACTTCATTCTGCATGTGATGATAGCCTGGTTGATGGACTTTCAGGTGTCAGGAGGTAGCCACATTAAAACATGTCTGACCTTGGAAATCATATGAAAACAGGAGGAGGTGATTGTGGCAATTTGAAGTCTCATGGTGAGGTAGGTTTCCAGGATGATGGTCAGGTGTCTGGGGTGGTTGCAGGGTGAGTATCAACGCTACAGTCAACACTAAGGGGAGCGTAACACAAATTGTGGACAGCATGTACCATGCTGCAAAGGAGCAAACCTTTTTGGGATATGATGTAGAGTCTGTCCACACCCTTTTCCCTGCTTAAACTGATTTTCATGACCTCCTCTGCTATTTATCACACATTCCTAATGTTCCATTTTGTAAAAATTTCATTCCGGCCTATTGATTACACTTCATCCGGCCCGAGCCGGAGAGTACGGCCAGAGCCGGAGGGTTCGGCTGGAGAGTACGACCCGGGTGCGGAGAGTACGGCCTCAGTGAATACCAAAAGTCGTAAAGTTAGACTTTTTCTCAGATTGCCTTTGTGAATCAGGCCCTTAGACTTTAGGTCTAAAGTTAGACTTTGTGTCTAAAGATACACTTTAGGTCTAAACTTAGGCTTCAGCTCTTAACTTAGACTTTGGGTCTGAACTTAGACTTCAGGTCTAAACTTAGACTTTAGGTCTAAACTTAGTCTTCAGGTTTAAGTTTACTTTTGTGAATCGGGCCCACAGTAAGAAGGTTCTTGTAAACTACACACAAACTTACTGCATATAAATGGGATGTGTGAGACATGTGTAATACTTGCTGATTACTGTCAAAAATCAACATGTTGCAATGTAAATATTACAATATAATTCCCAAATGTGAAAACATCACTGCTCACACAAAAGATAAGCAACAATACATGACTCTGGATTGTTGTACCAATACTAGCCAAATACCCATATTATGCAGATTATTCAGCATAGTAATAGAGCACCAGTTAAAGCCCTGATACAGGAGGGGCCACCACGCTGGAACTCAACCTTTTACATGCTGCAACGTCTGTTTGTGCAGTACAAACAAATCAATGACTATGTCATTCAAAGAGGAGTGGAAGCAGTTGGGAAAGCTATGACCATGGATGCGGACAAATGGGGCCTAGTCAAACGTCTGACACAAATGCTACTCCCTTTTGAGGTTTTCACACAGGAAGGTAGCAAGGAGGACAGTGCGATGGGCCAACCTATCCAGTTGTTGTTTTTGTTTCTCGCCGACCACAGCGAGCGAGCAGAGAGATGCGGGAGAGACGCCGAAAACCGCTGCAACTACGCTAACGGCTCCAGCCTCAGTTCCGATACCGGCCAGCACCGCCCCTACCGGGGGGCCAACAGACTGCGGCTTGGCTTTGCCCGGTTTTGCTCGGTACTACAGTGATACAACCGTTGAACTGACTCATCCAGCCGCGGGCCACGGGCTGAGCACAGTTACTCGGCTCGTGTAGGTACAGGAGCACGCAGCCTCTCGCTGGTTTCTTGGGAGGTCAGCGCAGGAGCGCTTGCTTCTTTCCGGGTTGAGCACTGCGGACGCACAGTACTTGGCCCCCCTTCGAAGCCCCCTTGAAGCCTCCGCCTGAGGCCTAAAGCCTGAGACTATTAGCAATGGAAATTGACCCTCAACTGCAAGAGGGCATGCAGGAGTCCTCCATCCTCTGAGCGGCCTTACGGCAGACAGGAGCTAAGGCAGGACAAAGCCTCTACTGACAACAGTGTGCAGCAGTGTGCAGCAGTGTACAGGAAACAATTGACAGCTAGCCATCCAGCCTGCCGGCCAGTCTCAGAGACAGAGGTGAGTGTGCAAGTGTGAGTGCAGACCTTCACTAGGGAGGCTGCAAAGTGTGTGCTCGGTGTTCAGCGAAGGCGGCCTGACTAGGTTCGGGTGCGCCTTGCGGATCACCTGATAGCCCCGCTCTACTCTTGCACCTCTTACGGCTTTACAGCTCCCAACAACTAGCAGTAGCAGCTTTTAACTTCGCCGACTCCCATCAGTGTCTGCCAGCCTCTGCTAGCACAGTAATTTCAACTTTTCTGACACAGGCATCAGTCATCAAGTCTTCTGGAGTCTACTAGTGCCTACTAGTGCCTATCATTATGCCACTATGCTAAAGCTGATCTTTCCTTCACCCCAGTAGCCTTGCTGTCCTGCAGGACTAAACTCTCGCACTGGGGACAATAGTAATCGAGCACGCTAGCAAGGAAAGTAAAATCATCACAACAAGCACAAGAATAAGTATATACAAGAAAAACTGTAGGCGGCAAAAAAAAAACAACCAGACCAAATTTAAGGTGGCACAGCCTAGTTCAATCTGAAAGCAGATACGACAACAGGAAGGGGCCATGAGGTCGGGTAGAGTGAGAAAGACCCCAACAACAACAAGAATGAGGATACATTCAAAAACAACTAAAAAAATAAAAAGGAAAAATGAGAGTGAGAGCGAGAGCAGGGATAACGGCTCTCCTGGCTTTGACTCGGATAGTCGCCTAACAAAATGCGAAAAACACGAATGATTGAGCAACATACAGATGGTCAATAAGATCTCCTGCTCCTCCAGCAATGTGTCACTCAATGACACAACATACAAGGGGATACAACGTCTGGAGGAGAAAAACACACAAACAGACACAGCAGCAGGAGCTGTAGGAGCTGTAGCTCACTCGAAGTCGGGCTTGGAAGGGCAAGACCTAATAAATATTAGAGGGTCCCCCCTTAGGAGAAATCCATGCTCTTTTCAGCCCAAAATATACACAAAACTTTCCTTCTTGAAAGACCCAGGAACAGCAATTTTCTCCAAAAGTGGAACTATAAAAGGGCTGCAAACTCCACTTCAGCCAGGGAGATTCGATTTAACCCTACAGCTCCCAATCAAAGCACTTGACTCACCAACTTACTCAAATGAAAAACTCTGCATCAATATCAGTGGAAATAACAGCACCGATCTTAGTACTACTCGACAAAACTTTGAAGCAACGTTAAAAGTTGACGATACCAAAGGGTCAGGCAATGACGCAGAACATGGTAGTGGCAATCATGGCACTCAAAAAAGGCATGACGGGAATGAGAGAACGCAGGAGCCGCAGGATCGCCCAATGGGCAGACCGCATAATGTTCAAAACTCTCTGCTGCTGTTGAAACCTGCCAAGCTTGCAACTGGGAACAAGACAGAGACAGCTAACTCTAAACTGACCCAGCAAGGGGAGTCAACAACTGGCTGCCAACCTGGCTGGCTGAAACCTACCAAGCTTGCAATTGGGAACAAGATAGAGACAGCTAACTCTAAACCGATCCAGCAAGGGGTGTCAACAACTGGTTCAGACCCCAAGCTCCAACAAGTTCCCTCCCGAGCATTGGAGAGTCATCTTGCAACGGAAACTTCAAAATCACCACAACAAGGAGGACCAGACACTGGGCTAGACTTTAAGCTCCATCTCACTCCTTCCCCGGAAGTTGTCAGCGGGCGGAACAAAGTGTAAAAGACCAAATATCAAAATCAAAAAACAGCTCTATTCTACACCTGCCAATTACGCAACTAGAAGAATTAATGGCCTGGATGATCCTAAGCATACTTTCGGAAAATTCCTCGTCAGGAAACAATCTACTGTCTCTTTACAAAGATTTCCAAACTCCAAATGGCGACATGTCATTCTTAGCCTCCCAAGATTGGGAGTAACTTGTCGCCTCATACGGTAACAACTCCAAAGCTCCCCCAAACATTGCGCGGTCTGAGAGTAGCGAAGGAGGATACACAAACAAAGACTCAATTTGGGCAACAATGCTAAGTAACATGCAATATTCAGCCACTGCGCTTCAATATCAATCACACAAACTGGACCTTCAACTCACAGTTCTCCAAACCCTGGCAGATTTCACCTCAGGGATTGACAGGAAAGTAGCGGCTCTGAATGGACTAATAAAGCGAGGGCAAGAAGCGGCCTTCAAAGCCCAAACACTGCAACAAGAATGCTCATGCGCTCCTATAGTGGATAAATTACTCACGCTACCGTCAATACTAGGTGACCTACTATCCATCCTGAAACCAACTGCTAAAACTCAGATCTCCACAAGTAGTAATCCATCTAAGGAGGAAAAACCTAAATCAGTACCCCAACTCACGGAGATGATATTAGCAAACAACGATCACCTATTAGACGGAAGCAGGCCCTTGGCAAGCACTAGAGCGGGCGAACCCGACATAAACATCCCATTAATGAAAACCCACCGCAAGCAAAAAAGGAAAGGAAGAAACAGGAAGCTAACCTTCCTGACCCAATGCGTAGACAACCAGTTCCAGTCAATTTCAGCCGAACCGGACCCCATTGTCGAGGGCATTCTAAGCTCCCCAGACCCCGCCAAGAAAGAAACAGCAGTGTGTCCGATTACAAGTTCCGTCATTCCACAGGAGCCGCCCGGGGGCCGCCACCAATCAACAAAAGCCAACAATACACAGGAATTGACTTACGAATCAACTAGGAGCCCGTCAATCAGCGACTTAACCCAAAGCTCCTTCATTCAGGGTAACAACCAGGAGAGTGCCCAATCTAGAACAGCATTGATTATAACACCACAAGTTTTTAGTGCACCCTCCGAAGGAGCTCAGACCTCAAGCTCGAAGTTGGATAATGATCCGCGGAACAGCCATAACAGGTCACCGCAACCACTGACGATAATTCTCGAGCAAAGATCCAATACGCAAGACAAAATTTGGAAGTCAACTGATCTACTGCCAACTCTTGAAAACAGTGCAAATAGTGGAATAAATGACACCAATAATGTCCAACCAAGGCCTCATGCCTATTCGGCAAATAATAGCGACGAATTCCCGTCTCAGAATCAGGAACCACCAAAGGGAGAGGACATAGATATCATCATATTCTCCCCAGAGTACAAATCACGAGGACGAGTGGACATATTAAACAGAGGAAATGTACTATGACTCCTACATTCCATCCCAAGTCTAGTTAACATTAGCTTCACCGACCTACTTTCAATAGAATTTTTATCTAGTAACAACCAGGAAAGCTCCGAACTGACCAAAACAAGATGGAATACCCCTGGGATAGCAAACAGAATCATGCAGGAAAAAAACATATTTTCAAGCTGGGGGATAAATTTGAAGGCAGTGTCAAAACCACCATATCCAACTCCCTTTCTAAGAACAGACTTAAACAGTCAAAACAGAAGGCCCACTTCAGTACTAAGAGGAGCAAGGAGTAGTACCCCAGGTACTCGTTCAGTGGAAAAAATGACTATCGCACCGAGCGCAAGCCGAGGGCAATCTGACACTACGTATTTGCCAATAAACAACAACTGGATGCGCATACAGCGAACAATAATACCAGCGCAATCAAATTGACAAAGGGCGCCAAGCATTTTGGAACCCTCAGTAGAACAACACAATATTAATATTTGTATTTGGAACATCAACGGTTTATCCTCCAAGACCGGAGATCAGGAGGTCCTAACTTATCTAAAAACCTTTGACATGATCCTGCTTCAGGAGACCTGGGAAGATAAACCCTTTGACCTACAAGGTTACACCTCCTGCTTTATTCCAGCTACAAAGGGATCTGCCTTCGGCCGACGTTCGGGGGCTAATGCTCCTAGCATCAATAACAGTAATAGGAGAAACCACGTCTATAAAAATCCATATTGCACCCCCAAGCTGCATGCAGGCTATAACAGTAACGCTCAAGTTCAACCAGACCCTTCGGGAAATAATAATAATAAATGTTTACGTCCATCCAAAACAAAAATTAAAAACAGCGAAGGAGCTAGCCACAGAACTAAAAAGAGTAATGGAAGAAGAGGATGCAGACCACATCATCTTGGCAGGCGATTTTAATATGCACTTCTTAGGGAACGATCAAGATGAGGACTCATCCCAAGACCTAACTGGAGCATGGGGAATTCCAACTCAGGGCCCTTCCAATATTATCAAGCCAACAAGATGCGCGAAATACCTGCTTAAGGAGCTAGGGCACCTAAACCTGAGAGCATTAAACGGCCGCTTTGAGGGGGACAAACCACCAGTAGCCACATACCATTCAGCTAAAGCTTCCTCTCATCTAGATTTCACTTTTGCAACTTTAACTCGCGCATCATGGCCGATTCCCAGTGGAGCTGCATCGACAGCTATAGGGGAGATTGGCTCCAGCTCACCGCTAGAGCCGTCACCTACCCAGCCGGACTTTGGACATAGGTCTCATCATTTTCTCCACTGCTGTTCTCCTCCCTATGGATTTCCCTCTCTCTCTGACACTACTTTCAATGGAACTATGACGTTGCCCCCTGGGCTGAATCTTCAACTGTTTGGACTTACCGCGGAGCCTGCTTAACCTTTGGCTGATACCCGGTGGAACTATCATACGTAGCTATAGAGGAGTTGGGCCCTTGGATTCACCCCCTCGGCCGGCACCGACCCAGCCGGACATCGGACATTGTTTTTCCTCGTCTCCCCGTTATGTTCCCTGCCCTCCCCCGCATCTAGGGGCATGATCACCATGAGGCTCCTTTTCCCCCCCTCTGCCTCTACTGTCCCCTACTGTTCTTCACCCCATGCCCTTTCTTCTGCCTCCTGATATTCTCCCTATCCCCTCTACTGTTCCCCCTTTTTTTCCCTCTTTACTCCATCAGTTTAATTTTTCTATGTCATGAATGCACTAGTAATGAATGTAACTGTAAATGATTTAATGCTGTAACATTGTTTAATCCTCTTGTAAAGCGCTCTGATACCTCCGGGTCTAGCCAGCCCTATATAAAACTCAATAAATAAATAACTCTGTTCAGCACAATCGCCTCCTTCAAAATAGACAATAACGAACACAGCGACCATCTGCCCCAAGAAGTGAGACTTAATGCAAGCTCAACTCTGTCACCAGAGGTCTGTAAAGCCATCGTCTCCGAAGAATCTTTAAACCTTAAACGAATAAGATGCAATTCCAGAAACATCGAGGTAATAACAGCAACAGCTAAAGATCTACTTAATCAAGGGAAGGACAATCTAGCCCAACCACTGAAAACTTGGGACAATTTCATCATGTCCCTTGGCGATAAATTCGCAACTAGGACTGGTCCAAAACTAAGTAAAATATCAATCTCCCCGATAAGGACGGCAAAAAGTCCAACCTCGAAAATATTAAAGCACACCATAAATCAAACCTTAAGGCAACTCCGTAAATCACCACAAGACTCGAGACTGCAATGCACCCTTCGAGAATCGAAGGCTCTAATAAAGCGCAGGAAATGGGAAAATAAAAGAACCAAGGACAATGAACTATAGGCAAAACTACTTTACGATGCAAACCAAAACAATAGTGCCAAGTTCTGGCATACAGTTAACAAACTACAGCGGCCTAACCATCCCGGTATAAATTCCAACATAACAGAAGTAGCCTGGGTGGATTACCTTTCCAACCATTTCAACGATACTCAGCAAAAAGTAGACATCTCCTCTAAATATCTGGGAAATGAAAGCGCTGACAGCTCCATAAGGGAAGTAACAACCTACAACCTGGCAACTACAGAGCATAGTGTTCATCCTGGGCCAATACAAAAGCAACACGAGACGGAACCACTACTAGGCATAAACCGCCGATCAAACCCTACAGAGGAGCATAGCGGTCCATCAGCACGGCAGATAAGGAAACAAATAGCTAGAGGCAGGCCCACAGGTGCTCCCGGCCCCAACGGCATACCCCCAATGTTGTACAAACACAACGTGGAGTTTTGGAGCAAGGCACTAGCACCAGTTTTTAGACACGTGCTTAGAACATCTATAATTCCAGAGTCCTGGAAAGGCTCAACTATCAGCCCAATACACAAACAAGGCGAAAGGTCTGCTCTGAATAACTATCGATTAATCCCCCTTATCGACACTAAGGCCAAATATTTCGCAGGGACCATTCTGGACGAACTGGCCTCCTGGGCCTCGGATAATCACATAATACCAACAACACAGACAGGGTTCCACCAAGGACAAGGCACCTTAACCAATATTATGTCTCTAACCTTGCTTATGGACGCTGCTAAGGTGGGAAAATACCCCCTATTCTTTTGTTTTATAGATTATACAGCGGCTTTCGACCATGTAGATCGTACCAAGCTCTGGCAAAAACTGGACGGAGGGGGCATACCCAAACCTCTTTTAGATCAACTTAGGCTCCTGCACACTGATACCTGGATCAGGATAAAGCTAGGTGCAGGAACACACTTATCTAAAAGAATCCTTACTTCAAAGGGGTTAAAACAAGGGTGCGTCCTTGCACCACTGCTTTTTAATCTCTTCCTAGCGGATCTTCCAGGGGAACTTGACAGATGTGCATCCCATGCTCCGAAGCTAGGGAATATGATGCTGTCAAACCTGCTTTATGCGGACGATCTAGTCCTGATAAGCCGGACCCCCATTGGGCGCCAACATCTCCTGGATGCGACTCAGAGTTTTTCGCAACAGAATTCCTTACAAATAAATTTTCAAAAAACAAAAATAATGGCAGTAAATTATCACAAGAAGAAGAACATAAATTGGTACTTGGATGGACAACTTACAAGTATCTTGGAATACTTTTAGATCATAATAACTCATTTAAACCACAGATGGAATCCTTGCGGAGAAAGGGGGTTATGACCTACCTAGCTATTAAACCTTTGAAGAAGAAGCTGCCAGACTTAACGCTCGACCCTCTGCTAAAGGTCCTGCGAGCTAAGCTGCAGCTTACAATAACCTATGGGAGTGAACCATTGAAAGGAAATGACGCTACAGTCCTAGACAAAATAATAACAAATGCCTATCGATCAATTTTTCATCTCCCCAAATATGTTTCCCCAGCACAAATGCGACTGGAATTTGGGCTACAAAAACAGTCAGTAGAAAGGAGGGGAGCCTACATAAAATGCTGGCACAAAATCAGAGAAGCTGAGGAAGGATCTTTGAATAATCATCTCTGGACTGAGCTGTCTCGCCCTGGAAACTTGCCAGCCAGAGAATATTTCCTAGAATCCATCAATCTTTTGGGTCTGACAGATCTCTGGAATACTCCAACGGCGCACTCCTCATTTAAAAAAATAGTTACAAAGACCACCCGAGGGATATCCACCTTAGAGGATAAAGAAAAATTAACTAAACGAGCGCATGGCTGGGTTGTGCTTAGTAACTACGAAGTCCTTAAACCACAACCCCACTTCAAAACAGGAATAAAAACAGCTACTAAAGAAAAATTCTTAAAACTCCGCCTGGGTGTTGCATCAATTAACCCGTTTCTACCACCTTGGGAAAGGAGAGGAGGCGAGCTGCTCTGTCATTTATGCGGTCACAGTTCCGAGGACCTCATCCATGTTATCTGCATTTGTACCAAAGTAAGGGATGTAAGGAATACCTTATTAAAACCAACATTCAGGCAGCACGGAATTAGGTCCTGCAGGCAGGCAGTAAAGCTGTGCTTCAACCCAGCGGAAGTGCAGCTAAATTGCCAGCTTACAACATTTTATGACATCATTGCAAAGAGACTGAAAAACTCTTCGCCACCGGTTATGAATCAACTTATTACAGTGGTTCCTGGCATTACCTGAGTCTGTCCTACAAAACCCTTAATAGCACTTTATGGCTGCACTAGCACTTCAAAACAGGTTTTACACGAAGTTTGCCAGCCCTAGCTTAGAAAGAGCCCTCTATTGTGGTCTATGTATTTTATGTCAGGCTCTGCGTAAAGCAAAAAGCCCTGTGGAGGGTAAATGGAGGTTGGCAGCCCAAACTACTAATTTACTCCCAATTGATCTTTCAATTGTTTGTTCAAGCCACCTACTGTGTTGAAGAATGTAATAACCACGAGAACACTTTTAATGAGTATTTTTAAACTGAGTTATTCACAGTATAAATGTGGGCCTTTTTTTTAAATTGCTTTAACTTCATTGTATTATAAATAAGGAACCTCTAATTTTAAATGTATTTAATGTATGCAATGGTTTTAATTATTCAAGCATAATCAAAATTTACTTACTTACTTACTTACTTACTATCCAGTTGTTGCATCTCCTACAGGACCAGGTAAAGAAGGTGTTTGAATGGTTCACCCCCACAGGTTTGAAGAAAAATACAGAAGCGCATGCCTTGGTTGAGACCTTAATCCTTTGCTTGGCTTGTCATACAAGGCTGCAACATGACATCATCGAGTCCAAAGATTACATCTGTGCCACACTATTTGATCCACGGTACAAGAAAAATCTGCCCACTTTCATTCTTTTTTCTGAAGGGGATCATTTAAAATAAAAGAGGTGGATTGTAGAGCAAGCCGGAGACTTGCAAGAAGAACGGCTGGAACTTCGAGTCCCACCCGCAGTTCTGGGGTGCCGCCTTCAACTTCCAGAGAGGCAGTCTTGTCTCAAAGCAGCCTACAACACCATGAACCAGAACACCGGCAACAACAGCAACAGAAGGAACAGACCCAAACTCTGCATTGTATTGGTTTCAATTGGCAGGACTCAAGTCCAGTACAGAGGTGATGGCAAGACATGAAGAGCAAGTGGAAGCACCAATGACCATCCACAGGATGTTCCAGGAGTATCTGGATGATCCAAAAGAGGTCTATGTTGATCAAAATCCATTGATTATTGGTATGGGAAGATGCGCCAATGGTCAGAGCTCAGCAGGCTGGCATTAAAGTATCTGGCTTGTCCTGTCGTCAGTGTGTCTGCTGAACGTGTGCAGCTGGTGCAGTTGTTACAGTGAAAAGGACCAGTCTCTCACCTCAAAATGTGGAGAGATGGACTATGATCAAAATGAACCAACATTTTATAAAACACAATTACACCATTCCTGAAACAGCAGCACATGAGGTGGAGGAGGGTGATTGGTCTGAATTTTAATCAAATGTGTTACCTGACTAACTTCCGGATGAACCACCTGAGTTTGAGGATGAACTCTACTTCCTGGACTAAGTTTGCCAGTGCCCCCATAGAACTTTTTAATTATTTCTCTTTGAACTTAGTTTTTTCTTCGCAAAAAAAAAAAAAAGCTAGTGGAACATTATTATTTTTTGTCAGATTTATTCTGCCCGACCTTTTGTATTAGTCACATATATTACCAGATTGCAGTTGGACCAGTGTGTATTGAAGAAGCCTCCGCAAATCCTTCATGACACTGGGGACAATGCCTGCCCCCCTCGCATGCCTATTGCCTATACCTGTTTGCATTACTTAGCACTAAAAAGGTCTGCCCCAGAATATCATTTATTTTCTACAAGACTGCCTACCAATACCAAATTCCAATGTGTTGCCTGCATCAAAGATTATTGAATACCTAATACCTAAACTACCCATGCTTGGATTGGAAGATGTAACTTCAACTATTGCAACGGTGAGTGGCTGATTCTCTGAGTAATGATGATTGATGATTCATGTGGTGGCAGACAGTGTGGGAGGGTGTTGAACTGTAATGTGGGGCCTAAGTGATAATTTTTACTTTGGAGGTGTTTGGCTTCACCAACTTTCTTAGCAAAAATGAATTAACCTCCTAGGATCCGTCTGTTTCTTTCATCATCTAGGATAGCTGCCCCAGACAATTGTTTCATTGTCAAGAATGCCAAATTCCAATCTGCTGCTTGCATTAAAGGGGTGATAGTGTACCTACCACTGTGCTTGGATTGGAACTGGTAACCATTGCACCAAAGAGTGATCAGATTTTTGAGTGTCTGTCACACTGCTTGGGGGAAGCAAGATGGCGCCTGTGTAGGACGCGGGTTCACGTCGCTCCCGTTCGTGAAACTCCCCAGTGTCTAAAAAGAAGAAAGAGAGCTTTGCTGGAGCATGCTCTCCGGTCCTTCCCTCTATGAGCAGCTTAAGCGTGGCGCACCGGGAGCTGTGTTGTGGACTAAGCGGAGACCTCAGATGCCGGCCGGCTACACCTCTGATGCTGCGTGGCTGTTCACGCTGGTTACGCGGCTCCGGCTCTCTCTGCTACAGTGTTGCAGCGGAGCTGCCAAACAATGCAGAATGCCCAGCCGTGGGTCTCGGAAAATCGGCCCAGCTGTTGGATCATCAGGCGGACTCCCTCCCCCCTCTCTGGATTGTGGAAAGGGGGCAAGGGGAGGAAAAGATCAAGAAGGGGCTTTGGAGAAAGGAAATCCCCAGCTCAGCGCTCTGGAGAGCAGAGCTAGGACCCGACTGGGGAAAGCTAGTGCACCCAGCGACTGCAAAGGGGCTCAACCCATAGTTTCTACTTTGTTTTCTGGTAACAGCAAAGTTACACCTGTGGTTCGGAGACCAAGGAAGGGGCAAGGGGTAAATGCAGCCAGCAGGCAGGCTGAGGGAAAAGCGGAGGGAAAGGCGGATGCCCCCTCTCTAGGGGAACAAAAGGACATGGCGGTACCGAACAACTCCAGCCTACCTCAGAGTGAGATACCATACCTAAATGACGATCCCCAAATTACCTCCATAACCAGTGTAGGGACATCTGCAGATGAAGCTCCAATACCGGCTGCCCAAGAAGGCATCAAGGGAGATGGCCCCAATAAGGAGAGTAACAATGCGGTCCAGGGTTAGGACAGGGACAAACAGGCGCAATCGAGTAAGGGGTATACGGAAGCTTGATGCTTGACCCAGTCTGTAACTACTGCCCATCAAGAGGCCCACACTAAAGGCATTGCAGGGCTTTTTCTGGAGGTGGTACGCAACCCAACGTAAATTGTCTGGGAGAGGCTCTCGGGGGAAGAAGAAGAGGGATAAGAAAAGGGGAGCTGGCGGTGGAGCCTCTTAACCCAATAGTGGGGATGGCTCCATGGGTAATCTTCATTGGGACTATTCTGCAACTCGGCTGGCGTTCTCTGGTGAGGAACCTGAAAGATCTTCAAAAGAAGGTACTATTGAAACATCTGGTATGCATCCGCAATCTTCTTCCGTGGAGGGATCTCTGGCGACAATTCTCCAAATGATAATTCAGGTCCAGGATGAAGCCAGGAGCTCTAGTCATCGGGGCGAGGCTTGCCACAAAAGAATTGCACAGGACCATTAAAAAAAATCAATAAAACCTGTTCAGACATTGTCGGCAAAATGACAATGGTTGAGGAACGGACTAAACATCTGGAATCCAATGTCAAGGCTTTAAAACTCCAAGAAGCATCACAGGCAGCAACTATGTCCGATGTCCTTTGGAAGCTCGAAGAGTACGAAAATAGACAGAGGCGTAACAACTTGAGAGTCCTGGGAGTACCCGAGGGAGTGGAAGGCTCTGATACACAAGCATATATCATATCTCTCTTCAAGGGTGCTTTCCCAGAGAAAACCAATTGGGGCTGGGGTACAGAGATCCCACGTGCCCACAGGTTCCCCCTAATGTTGAAGAAATCTCAATCCAATGAAGCTGAAAGACCTAGGGTGATCCTGTTCTATTTCTGGAATGTCCTGTTGCGCCAAGAAATCTATGATCAAGCATGTCCCAACGCAAAGAAGGACTTTTGGGGTATCTTGTTTTTTGTAAGACCTGATTTTGCCCATGCCACAGTAGAGAGTAGATGGCAGATGCAGCAGTTGTTTAACCCTTTCCAGCAACTTGGAGCGGAGGTTTTTCTCCAAAACCCAGCCCGCCTAAAAGTGATTTATAAAGGCCAAACACGTAGTTTCACCTCCAAAATTGTAGCTCAGGAGTACCTGAAAGAAATTGGTGGGGGGAAGTAGGTAAAATATAGTGCATTAAAATATTTAGCGGTAGTTGCTCCTTGTCGCGGGATTAATTATTAGGTGGTAGTCTTTCAGTTAGCTGGAATCACTCTTAGGGCTTGAAGGATAGTCTAGTCCTAATCCATATTGGCTGGAATGGGATATTAAGTCCGAGGTTTTTTTTGGGGGGGTCACGGGTTGGGAGCGACGGGGGATGCACACTTGCACAGGCACCATCATTCAGGCTTTTTGCCTGATTGCTCATTTGGTGGGTGGGAGGAGGAGGAAGGTGATAATGGGAGGGGGGTTCGGTGGGGGGATTGAGAGGGTGCTACACGGAAGGATAAATGGACACAAGAAAGCGCAAGAAGAGATAGTGGAGTTAAGGACAGGGAGATATTATTGGGCAACTAGTGGCAAGTTGCTCAACGTGAGATATTTAACAGGGAAAATTTAGGAAATAGGGGCAATGAGTAAACTAAGAGTTGCCTCGGTGAGTATCTGTGGCCTTAACGACAAGAAAAAGAGAGCTAGGGTAACTTTGGAATTGCAAGCTTTGGAGGCGGATATAATATGTCTTCCAGAGACCCACATAGAGGGAGCGCAGTTGTCTTTGTTGGACAACCTGGGTTTTAAATTGGTTGCGGGTACGCACCAAAATACTCGGACCGGTGGGGTTGCAGTTCTGGCAAAAAGGGTTTTGATTCAGTTTTTTACACATGTTTGCACCGATAGATTGGGAGATGGGTTATTCTAGAATTTCGTCAAATGTTTGTACTCTCACGCTGTGCTCCATATATGGGCCAATTCTAGATGATGCAGGGCTGTATGATTGGTTAAATAATGCACTGGTGTCCTGGCCAGCTCCCATTGTTTTATGCAGAGACCTAAACATTAATTTATCTAATAGCTGGTCTTGTGAGGAGCAGTATAAATACTACTGCAGGAAACCCAGGGTATTCCAGTCTCCTAAAAGTCTCTGTAAATATCACACCCTGATGGAAGTGTGGCAGACTAGGAGACCAACCGAACATGGCTTTACCTCTTTCCCTTCACCCCACCAGTCGCATGCCCGTCTGGACTATTTTTTGTTTCACATTCTATAATCCAAGACTGCGATATTGAAATTTCCCCCGGGTCATGTCTGATCATAACTCTCTAGTTTTAGTAATCAAGGAGGGTGGGTTCCGTAGAAAGGGCAGTCAATGGAGCTTCGAGCGGGCATTACTGGTTAACGATGAATATCTAACCCACATGAGAATCTGGATAGCAACATTCCTCAGAGAAATCCTTGGTAGTACCACCCTGGAAATAGTTTGGGATACATTAAAAGCTGGGATTCGGGGGGAAACCCTGCAGTTCTCGCTAACTAGGGTAATGAAGGAAAAGCAAAAGATGCGAGATCTATATACCCTATTAGCTCTGGAAGAAAATAAATTAATAACCGCTACACAACAGGGGGACGATAGTAAAGAGGCGCAGATAGGGGTTATGATTGCTAAAGCAACTATACATGACATCACAATAGCAAAGACAGCAGCGAAATTTTTAGTTCATAGGGAGCAAGGCTACGAATTTGGAGAACAAGTTGGGCGTACACTTGCTATAAGGACCAGGCAAAAGAGTGGCCAGAATGAAGTTAGGGAGATAAGGGATCCAGTCCTGGGCATGATTTCCAATTCAGTTGGTATAAGATTAGCGTTTAAAAGATTCTACCAGACATTGTATCTGGAAACTGGAACGGGGGAGCATGATGACATCTACAACTATTTAGATCTAGCTGTAACTACCAAATTTGATGAAGAAGAGCAGGCAGGCTTAGAAGGGACCCTCCACTGGGAAGAGATTTTAACAGCCATCTCCTCATTGGCGACCGAGAAGGCCGCTGGTAAAGACGGCATTCCGACGGAATTCTATAGAGCTTTTGCACCGGAACTTAGGGACTGCCTATTGATACTGTTCACGCATATATTCGAAGGTAATAAACCTTCTCATTCATGGTCTCAAGCAAAGATTGTGGTCTTCCCTAAAAAGAACAAATCTTTAAGGGAGCTTGGGTCCTATAGACCGATTATGCTCATTAATGGGGACTCTAAAATACATTCTCAAACCTTAGCTTCCCGTCTGTCCCCTATCACTAGTAAGGTAGTAACTGGGCGGCAACATGGATTTATACCCGGGAAAAGTACTATGGACCATATTAGGTGGGTAATAACATTGTTCGATGCTGCCCAGGTAGCAAGAGGCCCTATGGCCTTAATTTTGCTAGATGCAGAGAAGGCATTTGATAGGGTCTCCTGGGGCTACCTGGGGAAAGTGCTTGAAAAGGTAAACATAGGGCCCGAATTCCGGCAAGCACTTAAGGCGCTATATTTCAAACCAGAGGCCAGGGTGTTTGTTGCTGGGGAACTCTCAGAGTCATTTACAATCTTAAGAGGGACCAGGCAGGGTTGCCCCTGTTCCCCATTACTGTTCTCCCTTTATATCGACCCTTTTATTCACAGGCTAGAGTCTAATGTGAAGATCTCCCCGATGACATATAACGGTTGGATTACCAAAACACTTGCCTACGCTGATGACATCGCCTTAGTTACACCTGACCCTGCTACCACAATTGTTGAGATCGAGAAAGAAACAGGGGAATTTGGACGTATCTCGGGCTATTCTTTAAATAGGGATAAAACAGCAATTCTGGTAAATAACAAGTTATCTTGGCAGGGCTAAAGTGATAGCCATGAGTGCGACATACTTGGGAGTTGCTATCACTCCTGACTTGGATTGCATTATTGGGGATAATTTAGAGCCTTTGATCGAAAAATCCAAGAAAGACCTGCAAAGGCTAAACAATCTGCATCTATCCCTGGTGGGTCGATGCAATGTTATTAAAATGTTTTTTTTCCCCAAAATTCTTTATTTATTACGTGCCATTCCTTTAGGGATAGGGAACGTGTGGTTTAAAAAATTAGATGAAATGATTTTCCGATTTGTGTGGTCCTATGTCAAACCTAGACGAGCCATGACATTTTTGACTCTCCCTAAAGACCGTGGAGGGTGGGGACTCCCAAATTTAAAATTGTATTACTGGGCTACGGTCTTACAGAATCTTGGGTCCTTATTACAAGAAAAAACACTGTGGCAATTAGGAGTTGATTATTTCCCTTTTCCATATGAATTACTGATAGGTGAAGGGGCGTGGGGGAACCTATGGAGGCAAATTGAGCTAAGCAGCTTCAAGCGTGTTCGCTTTAAGACGTTATGGAACGCCTTTGCAACCTGGTCTACAGTCCATAAATTAATGGGTCTGGGTCAACTTCATTTTTACACTCCTTTCAATGACAACATAAACTTCCCAGGAGTTTTTTCGGATCAACATATTTTACTCTGGGTCAAAACTGGCTTAAACAAGGTGGGCCTTTTCTTTTCCACTAGAGGGGTAAAATCATTCCAAGAGATCAGGGATGAATTTGGTCTTAGCCACAAGGCCGGATGGGCGACTGAATTCCAACAGTGCGATCTAGTTGATGCTTTGCAAGCTGAACGCAAACCCTCAATTGGATTTATCTATTCCCTCCTTAACAAATACATGAAGGATGACTTAGATAAACATTCTTTGAGATGGCCAGAACAACTGGCCATCTCTGACGCCTGTTTCCGGGAATTTTTTCTCTGGCTCAGTCATCATTCATATCTTCCAAACTACACGTACAGTATTATAAAACATGTTTTAATTTATACTATACTCCTAGTAGGATTATTAAATGGGGGGACGGTAAAGGCACTTGATGCCCCAGATGTCAACTTAGGGGGGCTGATATCGTACATATTTTTGCCACCTGTCCGTCTTTATCTCTCATTAAGACCCAGATAACTGATTTTTTCTCTAACAAATTAAATATTCAGGTATTTCTATCCCCTGCTGTGATCCTTCTGGGAGTATTTGAAAATGAGAGACCGGCAAGAGGTAGAGAGTTGGTCTTTATCGCTAAGACCATTTATCGTCTATGTATCGCCTCAGCCTGGCTAGACAGCAATCCATCAGTGTTACAACAATGGCTAGCCAGGGTGCTGGCAGCCTGTAATTTAGAAAAGGCAATCTTCCTAAGGAAGGGGATTCGTAATAAAAGGAAGGGCCTTAGGAGATGGGGTCCGCTATTGGACTGGATAGATGTAAGGAGTTGTTGATGTTAGACACAATGCACTTTAATCAAGCGTTTATAAAGGACCCAGGCACATTGTTTGTCCCTAACGGATGTGCTCATATTTTTCTTTCTGTCTCTTTTTGGTATTAACCTGTATGAATTTGAATGAATTTGTCATGAAATATGGTATTACACCAATGATTAAAAATTTTGATATTTAAATGTGTAGGGGGTGGGTGGGGAGGGCGGGTGTTTTATTGGGGTAAAACAATGGTTTTCCTTTTATATCATGTACTATGTGTTTGCAATCGGTAATAAAAAAAAGATTTAAAAAAAAAGATTTTCGAGTGACTGTGAGTGATGATTGATGTGAGGCTGACAATGAGGGAGGGTGTGTTGGACTGTAATACGTGAAATTTCTTGAGATGATTATTGATTAGCAATGTTTGGTGCCTAAGTGATGGGCGATCATTTTTTTTCCTGGAGGTGATCGGCCCATTCACACTTTGCCAGATTTAATTGCAGGGTCCTCTCTTTTTTCTGGTTCTTCAGAGACCAGAACAGTCACTTTAGTTAACAAACAAAAACCTATGCAAAATACTGCAATTCTGTTTCTCTACTTGTTCTTCAACAGCAATGCACTACACGTCTATCTTGCTTCGCTCATGATGATGACTGATCTGGGACAGACTTACAAGGAGTCAGGAGGAAGATGGAAGAACTCAGGGCGGGAGCTGCGGGACAACCTCATCAACAGCTATATGCAAGATATTATCAACTTCAGTTCAAGGGTAAACCAAGAGTCTGAGACCTAGTACTCAGCTATGTGGAATAGAGAGAGGCGTGTTTGTGAAATGCTGCTGCGTTTGAGTGTGTGGGTGTGTGTGTGTTGGACTTAATCAAAAGTGAAGCTCTGAGTCCCCTTTTTGTCTTTCTTGCTCTTTCTCTGAGTCTTCTTGATACACTCCTCATGAAGCTTAACTTCCTTCTGTCCTTCTCCTTGGTTCTGAAATACAGTTTCTCTTTTACAATCCGCAGGCCTTCTTCTAGTCTCCTGCATGAACGAAAGGCGAAAGCTGAGCTCAACAACACTACTGCTTACCTACCGGACCAGTCCAGACAGGCACCAAAGACTAGACATTCCTGAGGAGAATGCAGATGCACCATCTAATTTTGCAATACAGTATCATTTTTCTTTTAACAATCATATGGAGAATTGGGTGGGGGGGTTCACTCCCTAACCTAGAAGACAGAACATTTAGATATCTGATAACCTGGGTCTTGGGGGCAGAAGGACTGTACTCTATCATACTCATTCCTTTGTTTCCTTCAACAATAGATTGATGATGAATGATGTGCTGCTGCTCATTGCCCAGATGAATGTTGTCCATGTGTTGTAGTGTTTGTATTTATCGCACCTTTCCCAAATCCCCTTTCCCTTCCATTCATCACACCCCTAACCCTCTTCCCCTGGGCTGTTGATTTATTATTGAGGCGTGGCTTAATTTACGCCATCAATGGATCACACACTTGGTGGGGCGGATGTGGTGAAAGCAACACCAACTTACTGCAGGATCTTCTAAATAATAGCCCACACTGGCCCATTACCCACCCGCGCATGAAAATTGATCCATATTTTGGATATAGAATGAAGAACATCAGTCACCAGCATCATCATTTAGGCCTTGTGTTGCGTAACTGTAAACACCTAACTGATGCTTGTCCACTCCAGACTTTGAGTCCATTTTTTATAACTCAAGGAGGTCACAAATAATACGACTAGCTCCCCATTAGCCCAAACTTAATAGTATTGCTATTTTTCATGGTAACACTATCAGGCATTCTTGCTGTGTCATCATTTATTACTCAGGTGTCAATTCTTTGTAAAGCTTTGATAAAATATGACCCACTAACACAGTCTTTTTATTTTCATTTAGTTTCCTAAGATGGATAATAAATCAATCATTCAGATTAATCCAACTGTTGGAGCTCACATGGGTGGAAATGGAAGTAGGACCTTGCTTGTGAAGTTGTGATGCCTTCCCTATTGTTGCTTCATCTACATTTAGTTAAAAGAACTAGTATGGATGAAATTACACTAGTAAACATAGTAAGTAAGTAACTAACTGCTACTATTGTTTAACCATGCTGTTGTAGACAATATAGGTCATCATGGCAGCATTCCCCCTAATGGTCAAGATAGTTAGAGAAGTATAACTCTATAATTGAGCACCACACTCTCTCCTAAGTTACAAGCACATAAACAGGCGCATAAAACTAGCTGAAGGCAACAGTGCAAAGTAAAAGTAAAACAATCTACTTCAGGCATAAATTTAGATTGAATAAAATAGTTTCCACCTTTATTTATTTACAAAGAAACCCACCCTTTCCACCCAAACAAGATGCCCACCCTTCTCTCCAAACTAAACTGACCCAAGCCTCAATGTCCTAAAATTAAAACTGTCCAAGGAAAAAGTCATTCCATTCCCAACTCCCTTCGGCACCCTCTCCACCCAGCTTCAACAAACAACAAGTCCATCCCACCAAAACCAAAAATTTTAAAAAATAGCTAGAAGGCGGCATTATGAATGTCAGTCCGGAGCTGGTCCAGGCTCTGCTCCATTGTGGTGAGCCAGCCCTCGATAGTGTCCAGCCGTTGCAGGATGAGGCGCAGCCATGGCCTGTCGTCAGTGTGGTGGCAGCGGTTGGCTGGCAGTGGCGCCGGCGATGGGATGTCCGGACGGCTGAGGGAGACCGGCTGCACTGAAGCCCGGCTGAGGTGCGTTTGTTTCCTCCTCCTCTATCAGGACCACCAGCTGCTGGTACTGTTGCTGGATACACTCCAGCCTCTGCTGCCGCAAATAGGGCATTTTTCCTGCCTGGTGGGTGGTCTAACTGGACCAGCAGGAGCAGCTACATTGACAAAAACAAAAAGACAAATTGTAAATAATGTTCTGTGCAGACAATTGTTTTGAATTACTAGATGGCACAGTAGCAGTACATTGCTGGTCCCCTAAGGACATTGGAATTTGATGTGATTATCATTAGGAGAGTCACAAGGCTAATTTTATATTTTACCCACTCATACCTTGCATAAAGAAAGCACTGACTGTGTGGCAGAAAAGTAATAAATGGTAGAATAACATCACTGGATTAAAAAAAACTGTGATTTGATTATTTTGTTCTTCGAAAGGCTTTTCATGTAACTATAAACAGATACTTCGAGTTGAAAAATAAATTTCCTCTTATTGATGAGTATGGCATTTTGCACTATATGTATGTAGTACAAGTTGTGTGCAAGAAATTGTGTGACTTACCAGTGCCCGTCCATGCTGTCACTTCTCCCCCTCCAACTGACCCGTCTCCTCCTGTAGCAGCACTGGAGCTGGCATCAACAATGTTCTGTGTGGCTAGAATAAACCATTATACATATTTTAGATGCCAGATACGCAACCCCAAATACAAGTGCAATACAGCACTACAATTCAGTTAGCACTGCAGCATGTTCTAAATATCCCTCTGGGCATTTGTTTGGTTCACAAAGTTAGACAAGCCAGCGGTGGAATAATGGTCAATGAAAGACATATGGTGTTGGTTGGCAAATGCAATGGGAGTGGGACCTCATACTTTTTTTCCAGCAATGCTGCACTGTCATGGGAAAATGCTGGTATACTTTAACTATAAATGAGTGATACAGCAGCACACTACATTGGGGGATGGGGGGGTCCATGATGACCATGGCCCCTCTTTCGTGAGCGCAACTATGTTAGAGCTTGACCAGGAAAAAGAAAGCCTTCTTAACAAACATACATGGTGAATTTTATTTATAATACTAGCTTACTTGAACCTATCTGAATATTCACGATAGACCGCACCAACATTCCAATACCCCAAGATTCTACCCTAAGAAGTTAACAACAATCATAAAACCTAACATTAGTGAAATAATAATAATAAATAATAGGACTTACTGGGGTCAACAGAGCCCTCTGCAGTCGTGCTGGTGGTCAGCGCCGACTAACCAGCTTCTCCCACACCCTCAATAACATCCCCCTTCTTGCCCTTGGGTGCTCATGTAAGAAATTAAGAAGATAAAAAAAAATTGATTAGTGATTCACTTAATAATCTCCACAAAAATGTTTAATGACAAGCAAACGCAATTACATTGTACTTCTCTAAAACAGATTGCCTATAGTACTACTAGTTTAGACTCAAGAGTTTCGACTATCGTTAAATAGCCCATACTAATCATGAAATCCCTATTCCAAATTTCCTTAACAAAAACTACTTTTGGAACTAATGCATTGCAGTAAATGATATTTGATTCTATTCCCATTTATCAACCCCCTTCATGGACCATGTCAGTCTCTGTTTTTTGCAATGCATAGATGCATACTACACATCGCTGTGAAATAAATAACTTGGAACTGAACGAGCTACATAAACAAAGTCACAGAGAGAATGTGCTACTCACTGATTCACTATAGTGACAGGAGACCAGTCTGCAATGGTTCCTAAATTAATCAGTCAGAGCGAGCACCAATGATGAGTACGATTAGGTAGCACTGAGCACCTGCCTAGCAGAAACTAGAAACTGGATCACACAATAATATACCACCATAAACTAAACTTAACTTACTTCTGAGTGTGAGCAGCATGCTGTTTGGGAAAAAAATATTAGCATTGTAAAACACACACACAACTAATAATTAATACTCACCGAGCCCTGGAATCTCGATGCCTAGTAGGTCGAGCAGGTCCTGCAGTGCGTCAGCTGCTGGGCGGTGCATCAAACCTGGCTGGTGCAATGCACCCACCGGTGCACCGCCCCCCAGCACCGCCGATGCTCTGGCAGGGGGTATCTGCTACTGGGCCTGCCGCCTGCTGCCAGCATGCACAAAAAAAAGGAGTGCTGCCACCTCCTGATCTCCAAAGTTTGCCCAGGCCTGCACACCTCGGTGGCAGCGCCACCCACAAGAAAGCTGCCCCTCTGCCAAGACGCTGGGTGGGGTAGAACGAAAGAAGGAAAAGGAAGGGAAAGGATAGAAGAAATAAGGAAGTAAAGGGAAAAAATAAACAGAATATAAAAAGGCACGAAAAACATGAAAACATTTCCCAAAAACAAAAAATACACAAACACAAAGACACACACTAATATAAAATATTAAAATTAAGGGTAGATAAGTTTTAAAGGAGGAGGATTACAGGGATTAAGGAGTGATTACGATTTATGCCCAGCACAATAACAGAGAGCAGAAAAACAAGATGACCGCACCCAGGCAGACCGAGTGGTGCCGTTCGCATGTGATTTAAAACGCAAGAATGCACTTGGGAACCGCGTAGTGTTGTTTACACGTAATTTAGAGCACAAGGACACACTCCAAGTTCCAATCACAATGCCAACAGGTGCACCGGCAAACTCCGCCCGCTAGCGGAACTCTGTGTAGGGCAGCAGAGTTTTTTTTGCCTATCCGCAAACTCTGTCCAGGCCTACTTAACAGTAACACTAGCCTTTAAGTATCAACCCTCCACCCGCCTTAATACACATAGCTCCGTACAATGCAAACATCATCTACATGCTAAACATATACTTACTACACATAGAAGCAGAAACAAAATACATATTTTGGGGGATTTTCTTTTTTGTGTTTTTTTAATATTATTTCCCTAAACACAAAACGTTAACCCCCACCCAATCACAAGCCTACCATAATAAAAACTCACTAAAAAACTACTACCGTAAAACTACTTAATTATCCAAAACTTACCTAAACGATACCTACACCAAACCGTAACTATAACTTTGCCTAATAAAAAAGCATTTTCAACTATTAAAAACAGGGAAGGGTATGTTCCAAAGGAGAGTCAGATCCAGGCTGAAATCCGCTCCAGTGCCTCCTGGCATGTCAGTAAAATATCACATATGCTGGCCGGCTCTTTTTCTATTCGAGCCATCCCCCTGTTCATTCTCCACATCTGTCAAACCAGTAAAAAGTTGAAGGTGGAGGGTTCAGCATGTCCAGCCCTCTCTTTCCATGTGCCTGAAAGCTGTTGTTCACTTGAGGGTTCAAGAGTGGGCTGTGTGATGTTGTGCTGCTGAGTGTCACCCTGAAATCCTGTTGCTGCAGGACTCTTCTGTTTCCTAGTACCTGATCACTAAATGCCAATAACCTTCACCTTCACGTAGATGTGGCCGATTTTTCTGATACCTTGGCAATCTTACGTATGTGCCCATTGCATGCCCATCGTAGTTCAAAGTTTTGGCCATGACCTAAGGAGTAAATGTAAACTCATATTCGGTCATATTTGCATATGTACAACACGTTTTCCAAAATTTGTCCGACATTGCTATGCAATCATAAGTGCTAGTCCACACCTACATCAAATCTTGGGATAGATATATGTACAACATTTCCTAATACGATATGCCAGTCAGTCAGTCAAAACCACTTTATTCGGCTAATAAAAGTACACAACAAACAACAATTGTCATACCAACAATACAAATAGATAAGATTCATAATACATTTTGGGGTAGATCAAATATGCCAATTACATAACAATAAAGATACAAATAAAAAGGATCGCTAGTAATTCGTATGTTGAACAGCAAGTACATTAATAAAACATCATCCTCCGTCACTTTTTCACAAATATAAAAACATTTGATAAAACAGATTATAAAACAAATTTGTATCAAAGTATATGATCAGCCATAGTTTAAAATGTCTAGCACCCTGTTTTCCTATGCCTAACAGCCACCACTAAATAATTGGCAACATTAAAAATCTCCCACGGATCTTTTAGCACCTGCAAGTATAACAAGGCAGGTCTGACTTGCATAAAACCTTTCTCCTTTAAAATAGAAATTAAAAATGTTCTCCGCATGGAGCTAAAATTATCGCAAAACATCGTAAAATGCATGGTATCCTGTGTCGAGAAGTTGTCACATGTACAAGGGCCTTGATCATTTACCCTACTCCATCTCTGCACATCTGCTAAAAGACAATGGATGAGATTGAGGCGAAATCTAGTTAAGAGAAAACGATGGAAAGGCTTTGGAACAGTTATCAGATAAGGTTCTATCTGCGAAACAGTTTTTAACAAAAGGTAAGCTTTCACAGTGGGTTTCATAATCTCTGTCGCCTCTCTCTCTACAGACAACAGATTTAAAAATTGCGTTTTAACCCATACCAAGTCCTCTTTCACTATCTTTTCTGGAGGGGCAAAAAGTTCAGGTCGTCCCAGTTTGTCTAAAAATGACTTAACATATTGTAGCCATTGAATTTTACTTGCATTCTCCAAAGAGACACAGTCCTTGGCAATTTCTCTATTCAATGCTAATTCTGGGTTAATCCATATTGTTATCCAGCATGCCACAGGGCCCAGACCTATCAGGTCCGCTACGAAGCCAATGCCCAGTTCTTGGTGTATAACATAGGTAGGAGTAGATTGGGGAACCGCCAGAAGGTATCTTAAAAATTTATTTTTGGCTATCTGGAGCCCCGTTGCAGATTTATATCCCCAAATCGTAGACCCATACCTTGCTATAGCAATACACTTAGATCTATAGATATTGAGCAAGGCTTCAAGGGGCTTCGCTCCAAGTCGGGATGCAAATCCTTGGATGGCTGCTATGGATCTTGACATCGCATGTTTTTTAGCTTTTTGCTGTGAAACCCACGAGCCCCTCTCATCGAACAAGACTCCCAGGTAAGAGAAAGAGGAAACCCTTGTCAACTCTACCCCTTCGCAATAAAAGGATTTAAGCTTTTTTGGCTTCTGCTCCATTGTCATCGTATGCGATTTAGTTTTGTTAACAATTAGGTCCAAAGATTGCATAAAGGACCCAAAAGAATCCAGGAGCCTCTGCAACCCTACCGCTGTACGGGCCAGCAAGACCGCGTCATCAGCGTATAGGAGTGCAGGGATAACACTGTCTCCTACACATGGAATATCTAAACTAGCAGTACTAAGGGAGATGCCTAAATTATTTATATAAAGGGTGAAGAGCAAGGGAGCTAACATACAGCCCTGACGTACGCCTCTATCTATTTTGAAGTGCTTTGTGCATTTGCCATCTTGGCTAACGCTGACCCTGGCATAAAGATCCTTATGGAGGTCTGCTAAAAAATAAACTAGGCAGCGATCCATCCCCATGCCTATCAGTATTGCCCAAAGCTTTGATCTATTTACTAGATCAAAGGCCGAAAATAGATCCATAAAGGCCAACTGTAACGTACCTGTTTTTGCCACTGTATATTTCTCGGCCAATAGGTGCAGGTTTAAACACTGGTCTAATGTGCTTCTTCCTTTTCCAAAACCATATTGAAAATCTGTTAAAATTCCCGTGTCATCTAACCAGTCCGAGAGTTTACTTAAAATCACTCTGCCTAGTACTTTAACCACTGAATCAATCAAAGAAATGGGTCTATAGCAGCCTGGATCACCTCTCTGACCCTTTTTAAAAACTGGGATGATGGTAGAGAGAGACCAGGATGGTGGAAACCATGCTTACTAGCCACATTTAAAAGTTTAGTTATAATTTTAGCCCAAAAGGACGGATTCTGTTTGTACAGGTCGGCCGGGACACTATCTGGGCCGGGAGCCTTGTTACTGGTCATTTGAATAATTGCTTTCTCCACTTCATCTTCCGTAAAAGCCAAAGCTGTATTACACCGATCCTGATCAAAAATAACTGGAGGACCCCTCTCGCTCAAACCCCCATAGATAGAGTTAAAATGGGAATACCACTGATCCTCCGTGATATTACATTGTAAAGGCATATTATTAAGTCCTGAAAAAAATGGTTTATTAACTATAGCCCAGAATCTGGAGCTATCCTTAAGGACCTCAACAGATAGCAAGTCATTCCATGCATTATCTTTAATTTAACTTCTTCGGCGGTTCATTGCACATTTATAAGACTGCCTCAACTGTGCTATATAAGAGCTATCTGAAGGCACCTGTTTCAGGGCAAAGATAAGCTTTTGGTGTGCTTTTGAACAGATATTATCAAACCATTTCTCACCCATTTCAATGTGTCTTCTACTAGGCAATGTTAGGCCAGATGCCACCTGAGCACAGATGTCTTCAAATGCCTGTAGAACATCGGCCCCCTCATTTATAGGGTTAAGACAAATGTCGAAACTCTTTTCAGCATTTTGCATAAGGTCTTGAAGGAAAAGCTCTGGGATACGATATGTCAAACTGGCCCAAGTAAGATCAGTGTAGGTGTACAATATATCTATTTAGTCACAATAATAAAACATGCATTTCACTCATACCAGTGATCCACACTCATTCAAATATGTCAATGGCATATTCTAGGCATGGCACAGATATTTTCACTTCTGGTGTTGGACTTTCATCATGCAAAGGTGGCAAAGTCTTGACAAAACCTATGTGATATGTGTTAAGGTGAGCTAGTCCAGCTTGTGGTACTCTGCATTTCAGTAATCTGAAGTTATGCAAGACTTGCCTAACTCTGCGGCAGCGAGCCAGTCCATAGATGGAGGGTGTGTGTCTCACTGACTCAACAATTACATTTTTAAGACTTTACAGATTTTTGAATCATTGATAAACCTGGAAAAGTGACAAAATGCATCATGTACACTGGTGTACCAAAATCAGGTGAAAGTTTTGATTGTGACATTTCTATACACTCATTCTCCCTGTGCTCCATCCAGCAGCACACATAGAAAATGCTAAAGGCCTCTCAGGAGTGTGTTTATGCAGACAGGAGTACTCACCATGCCAAGAACTATGCTACCCACAATGCAGGGCCTCTTGCACCATGATGCGACGGTGCCTGTGTTAGTGCTAGGCAGGAAAAAGTACCTCACCAGTAGGAAAGGACGGTAACTGTGTCATGGTATCAATGTGCATTCCTGCATTTTCACTTTTACACAGTGCAGCAAGTTGGCTTGCCACCTTGCTCCTTACGAATGCTACACAGAAATGCCACATAGGGGATATACCTGACATTAGGCTGGCACTGATATGACAATCCATGGGAATTCTAGTGCATTTCTCCTGCTGGCCACACTCATGCCAATGACAATGTATCCATGCAGTGAGACCTAATGGAGCTGCATAGGTTTTACTACAGTGAGATTGGCACACTGTGCTCTATAGATACACATATGACTGAGGTATGCAGGTTGACATCCACTTTGCAGCTGCTAAGATAAAGAACAAGAACCCTGCCATGTGGACATCTACCCTCACAATGTGCATCAGACAGGCTGAAAACTAACAAGCAAAAAGAGGGAAAATAGAGATCAGGAACGAGCATAAAGAGGCAAAATGGAGGTCAGAAACAAGGAGAAAGAGGCATAATAAGGGTCCGTAATGAGTAGAAAAAGGCAAGATAAAAGTCAGAAGCAAGCAGAAAGAGGCAAAATAGAAGTCAGAAACTAGCAGAAAGAGGCAGAACATAGGTCAGAAAAAGTAGAAAGAGGCAGAATAAAGGTCAGCAATGAGCGGAAAGAGGCCAAGTAAAGGTCAACAACGAGCAGAAAGAGGCAAACTAGTGGTCAGAAACTAACAGAAAGAGACAGAATAAATGTTAGCATCGAGCAAAAAGAGGCAAAATAGACGTCAAAAACGAGCAGCAAGAGGCAGAATAAAGGCCAGCAATGAACAGAAATAGGCAAAATAAAGGTCAGTAATGAGCAGGAAGAGACACAACAAAGGTCAGAAACAAGAAGAAAGAGGAAAAATAAAGGCAACTAACGAGCAGAAAGAAGGTAAATAGAGATAAGAAACAAGCATAAAGAGGCAAAATGGAGGTCAGAAACAAGCATAAAGAGGCAAAATAGAGGTCAGAAATGCACAGAAAGAAGCAAAATAAAGGTCAGTAATGAGCTGAAAGAGGCAAGATAGAGGTCAGAAACTAGCAGAAAAAGGCAAAATAGAGGTCAGAAACAGGCAAAACAAAGGCCAGCAATGAGCAGAAAGAGGCAAAATAGAGATCAGAAATGAGCAGAAAGAGGTAATACAGAGATCAAAAACGAGCAGAAAGAGGTAAAATAGAGGTCAGAAATGATCAGAAAGAGCCAAAATAGTGGTCAGCAACAAGCTGAAAGAGGCAAATTAAAGGCCAGCAATGAGCAGAAAGAGGCAAAATAGAGGTTAGAAACAAGCAGAAAGAGGCAAAATAGATGTCAGCAACAAGCAGAAAGAGGAAAAAACAAGGACAGCTACGAGCAGAAAGAGGCAAAATAGAGGTCAGAAACGAGCAGAAAAAGGCAAAATGATGGTGCTAGACCTTGCAACATTTGGGGTGTTTCCCCTTGTCTTTTCACCTTCTAACCCCCTGGTTTTTATGGTGTACTGGCCGTCGTTTTGCTAGTTTAGTGTCTCTGCGTACTTTCCCACTGCTGTTCAGTGTTAAAGTGCATGTACTCCTACTGGAAATTGGGTTTATGGATTAGTGTTTCCATGATTGGCATATTTGATTTACTGGTAAGTCCCTAGTAAAGTGCACCGAGTATGCCAGGGCCTATAAATCAAATGCTACTAGTGGGCTTGAAGCGCTGGTTGTGCCACCCACAGGAGTAGCCCTGTAAATGTATCTCAGACCTGCCACTGCAGTGTCTCTGTGCGCAGTTGTGAACTGCCATGTTGACCTGGCAAGTGCACTCACTTGCCTGGCCCTAACCCTCCCTTTTCTTACATGTGAGGCACCCCTCAGATGGCCCAAGGTACCCCCCTGGGCAGGGTACAGTGTATGCGAAAGGTAGGGCATGTACTGGTGTGTGTAACATGTTCTGATAGTGAAATACTGCCAATTTCATTTTCACTATTGAAGGGCTATCTGTCCCGTAGGCTAACATGGGAGTTGCTTTGTAACATCTTACAAGCCTAACTTTCCATTGGGACAAGTAAGAGAAATGGAGTTTAGGCTTCCTGAACTCATGATTTAAAGATATATCTTTTAGTAAAGATGATTTTTATATTGTGTGTTTGAAAATGCCTCTTTTAAAGTGGGCATTTTCCTGCTTAACCATCCTGTATGCCTCTGCCGTTTGTGTGTTTCACATCTGGGTTCAGAGTGACAGGAGCAGGGGATGTGCATTCACACTAGACTGACACAAGGGGGGCGTTGAGGTGTGCTCTCCTTTTCCTGGGTGACTCCTAGCCAGGCTGAATAGACCTGGATGCATTTAGAGTAGTGGGAGGAGTTGTCGCTTACACCTGAATGGACTGTGGCTACCTGCCACAAAGCTGTCTTGCCCTCCTGGAGTGAACCTGGCCTGAGCCAGCCAGAACTGGTTTATGTATGCCAGTGGAACTTTGTTTGTACCAACTTCAAAGGGAAATGTGACGCCGACCGGCGCTTGCACCGTGACCTGTGGACACGGCACTTCGCACCACCTTGCTTCACACCGCCACCCTGGTATCCCCAATGACGACGTTGCACACCAACATTGACATTGCCTCCTGCACTGTGGTTTGGGGGCACCGCTCGTAAGTTACACAATACACTGCCCCATCCCACACCACAGCCTTGGCCCACAGGTGCCATCGACTCCAGTTCATCAGCTGACAACAGCATTCAACGACGGTGGACGCTGTAACCGAGGCGCTGCCTGCACCATGACTTGAGAGCTCCGC
This sequence comes from Calotriton arnoldi, assembly GCA_963921515.1. Lineage (NCBI taxonomy): Eukaryota > Metazoa > Chordata > Amphibia > Caudata > Salamandridae > Calotriton > Calotriton arnoldi. Next base: position 329,256 of record CAWUFW010013146.1, read on the forward strand.
ACACCACACCGCTGCACTTTGCACTGCAGCCCCGATGCCCGTCGATGCTGGCGCTCCCTTCTTCAACCGCACGGAGTCCGACCTGCAATGCATGTGACTTCATGGGCCCGACAACTCCCGCACTAACCTCCGGACCAAATGCCTGCCAACACCAGCTTTTCAGAGCTCACCGCAAGGTCCCTGACAAACTACATCTCTAAAGGTACTGTTTGCGGGTCTTCTCCACACCTTAGCTGGCCTGTGGCGGCAAGGTCAGCCAGAACTGTTGGATTTGTTAGTTTAAAACGCCGTGATAGCGCCGTACGGAGCTATTGACTCCAAGGGACTGTTTTTAAAGTCTGTTTTTGCTTATTGATATTTTTGAATAACTGTATGTTGGATTCTTACCATTTTTGTCTTGTTTTACACAGATAAATATTGCTTATTTTCCTAAAACTGGTGTGGTGTCCTTTTGTAGTGTTTTCACTGGATTACTGTGTGTTATGTGCATATGCTTTACACATTGCCTCTGAGATAAGCCTTAGTGCTCATGCCAAGCTACTAAGGGGGTCAGCAGGGGTTATTTAAAAGTGTAAACCCCTTACCCTGGCTAGAAGGAAAGGTCCCTTCTTGGTCAAGATGCAAACCATTGGCAATTAGCGACACCAAATTCTAATAGAAGGTCAGAAGCAAGGAGAAAGAGGCAAAATAGTCTTCAGCAATGAGCAGAATGAGGCAAGATAAAGGTCAGAATTGAGCACAAAGAGGCAAAAGATAGGTTAGAAATTAGCAGAAAGAGCCAAAATAAAGGTCATAACTGAGCATAAGGAGGCAAAATAAAGACCAGCAATGAGCAGAAGGAGGCAAAATAGGTACCAGAAATGAGTAGAAAGAGTCAAAATAGGGACCAGAAACTAGCAGAAAGAGGCAAAATAAAGGCCAGCAACGAGCAGAAAGAGGCAAACTAGAGATCAGAAATGAGAAGAAAGAGGCAATATTAAGGTCAGAAATGTGCAGAAAGAGGCAAAATAGAGGTCAGAAACTAGCAGAAAGAGGCAAAATAGAGGTCAGAAACTAGCAGAAAGAGGCAAAATAAAGGTCAGAAGTGAGCAGAAAAAAGCAGAAAACGAGTAGAGAACGAGCAGAACCCACTCAGGCACTTATGCACCAACTCACAGTACAACTCAGACACTCTCACCGCCACTCACAGACCCATTCAGACACTCATGCGCCTACTCAGAGACTAACTCAAACACGTACACCCACTCACAGACCCAATCAGACACTCTGGTACCCACTTACAGAATCACTCATACTCTCTCGCACACACTCACAGACATACTCAGAGACTCTCGTATCAACTCACAGACACACTCATAGACTCAAACACCCCCTCATAGACCCACTGAGAGACTCATGTACCTACACACAGACCTACTCAGACACTTGTGCATTCACTCACAGACTGACTGACATACCCATGGAGGTATTTGCAAACCCACTAAGACACTCTCACACCTACTCACAGACACACTCAGACATGCACTCAGATACTCAAGCACCCACTCCGACACCCACTCAGACACTCACACATCCACTCACAGACCTACTTAGACACTCACACACCCACTGAGAAACTCATACTCCCACTCACACACTAACTCTCAAAGGTTACAGGTTACAGTTAGGAAGTAACATTAAAAAACATAGAAATTCACTGAAAAAACTAAAGTTGCAAGGATTTTTATGTTCAGAAATTGAATTAAAAAAACCTTAGAAATTTATGAAAACCCAAATGTTATAGGGATGTTATAATTAGGAAATATAATTAAAAACAGGTATGTTTGGGGTGTGAGTAGTTCTGTGGATGATGTCATCAGTGATGTCATCTGTAATGTCATTTGAGATGTCATCAGTGATGTCATCAGTGATGTCACTGACTATGTCATGAGTGATGTAACATGTGAGGTCATCAGCAGTGCTTATGACCTCACATGTTACAAGTTATAGTTAGCTCAGGTAACTATAACTTCTAAATTTCTTTGGTTTTGCATGAGTGAAATCTAAGCCTAACTTTAACATCCCTATAACCAGGCCTGGGCATAGTTCGTAGAGTTAAGTGACAAAAAAACTTTGTGGAGTTCCGCAAGTGGCAGAGTGCAGTGCGAACTGCTATTTGCACTGATCTTCCTGCCGCTCGGGTAGAAATTCTACCCGATCAGCAGCTCGCGCTCGCTAACTTACTGTTCGCGAGCGCGAGAGGGGAAAAAAATTCCCTGCACTACATGGAGTGGAGTTTTCTGCACTCCGTGAGCTTCGCAGAGCGCGGAGTGCAGAAAGCTCCGCAAACTCCGCGAACGGAGGGGAGTTCACCTCCCAGGCCTACCTATAACCTCTGTTTTTTTCAGTGAATTTCTAAGGATTTTTTTCAAATTCTATTTCCTAACTATAACGTCCCTGTAACCTATAATTTTTTCTGCTAATTTATAAGGATATTTAACCCCTTCGATGCTCGTGACGGAACCCAGCCGTCATGAGCCACGGGTGGCCTGTGCGCATGACGGCTGGGTTCCGTCACGACCACGCCCGCGATTGGAATGTCCAGCACTGGGCTGGAATTCCTGCCACAGGCAAGGTGTTAAAGGTCAGTGAGTTAAACAGCTAGACGTCAACGACGAGTGAGAGCCCAGGTTGAGACACTGTGGGGCCGATTCATAGAAATAATCTGAGATAAAATACTAAACTTACTACTTTTGGTATTCACAGAAGACATTTAGTAGTAGTAAAGTTAGGACTCCTAACTTTACTACTACTAAACTGAGACAAAATCCTAACTTTATGACTTTCGGTATTCCCAAAAGGCATTTAGTAGTAGTAAAGTTAGGATTCCTAACTTTACTACTACTAAATGCCTTTTGTGAATACCGAAAGTCGTAAAGTTAGGATTTTGTCTCAGTTTAGTAGTAGTAAAGTTAGGAGTCCTAACTTTACTACTACTAAATGCCTTCTGTGAATACCAAAAGTAGTAAGTTTAGGTTTTTATCTCAGATTAGTTCTGTGAATCGGCCCCTGTGTCAGCAAATTATCTATATGCTGAATCAGAAGTTCTAGGGAAGAGTTTTGTTCTTCAAAAACAGTTTGACTTCCTTTTTGAATGAAGTGGTTGATGGGTTCAGTCTGATTTTAGGGGGAAGGGAGTTCCAAATTCTAGGGGCCATTCCGTAGAAGGCTCGGTTTTCTTTTTTTGAAATTTCAGAGGTTTTAACAATATGGTGCTGGTGCTCCTGGAGGATCTGCTGCCGCCGAGGAAGTTTTTAGGTACAGTTAGGTGTCATCCACATACATGTGGTATTTGACGTTGGAGAGTTTCAGAATTTTAGTTAGAGGCTCCATGAAGAGGTTGACGAGAGTAGGCGATAGGGTGGACCCATGTGGGACTCCTAAAGTGACCGGAGTGGTATTAGACAGGGTTTGGTTAACCCTCATTCTTTGAGTTCTGTTGTGTAGAAACAAGGCGAACCAGTTTAGAATGAACCCTGAAAACCCCATTCTGCGTTCCAGTCAGTCAAGCAGGCTGTCATGTTTGACTGTATCGAAGAGTGAGGAGAGGTCCAGGAGGATAAGGAGGCAAGATTAATTCTGATCTAGAATTTTAAGCGTGTCATCAACTATATGCGTGAGGACTTTTTCCTGCCTGTGTCCCTGATGGAAGCCGGATTGGTATTGGTCATTAAGGTGGAACTGGGTTATGTGATTGCATAGTTCAGTATGGATGCATTGCCAGAGAAGGAATGGTGGCGATTGGTCAGAATTTATTTGTGTTTAAGAGTCTGCTGAGGGTTTTTTTTTTTAGAATGGGCGTTACTTGTCCTGATTTTAGGCAGTCTGGTATAACCCCTTGAAGCAGTGAAGCATTCACTATATTGGTTCAGAGCAGAAGAAAAGATGTTTTAACTTCCTTGAAGAGGTTAGATGGTAGTGGGTCACCAAAGTGGTTTGAAGGTTTGAGTGTTGTTAAGATATTAAGAATGCCATTTTCATCAACGGGTCTGAATGTGTTCCATGACGCTGTGTTTTTGAGGGTGAGATCTGTGAGGTCCGTGGTCTGAGCGATCGGAGGCAGGCGGGGGCTAATTGTAGGTATCATCATGAGTGCTAAATCTCCATCTGGAGGTCACTTTCAATCTTTTTTGTCTCATCAAGGAAGAAAGAGGCAAATTCACTGCTGTTTGGATGTGGATTAGATCCAATTTTAGTTAGTTTTCTGAATGGATTGTTGTTTGACAATTTCAAAGAGTTTTTTTGGGTGATTTCTGGCCATGTCTATTTGAGTTCTAAAGAAATATACTTTTGAATATCTGATGCATTTGTAGTAGTTCAGAATGCGTCTTTCTATGTTTAGGCTCTCATTGTCACATGGTTTGGAGCCTTTAATGGAGAGTCGCTTTACCTGTGAGGGCGCAATTGCGTCAAGAATGGTCGTCATTGAGTTGTTGTAGTGGTTTGTAAGGTCATGGATATCTGACATGACCGCAGGATGAGGCAAGATGTGATTGCTGAGGGATGTCAGATCATTTGGGTGTATGTCCCTAGTATTCCTTTTCCAGTGTCTGGGATTTTTAAGGTGAAGTTTTTGTCCTCACTGGTTCATTGATGAGGAAAGTGATGAGGTGATGGTCCGCCAGTCACATGGGAGAATAGATTCAAGTTGAATGGAGTTTGCTCTAGCAATGACTATATACAAGGTTGCACCCAGGTTGTGAGTAGGGAGTGCTGTTTCAGATTTGGTTCAGGTTGAGGTCTGCTAGGAAGGTTTTAAGGCTGTTAACTGCTGGGTCATTAAGGTTATTCCAGTGTAGGTTGAAATCACAGAGGAAGATCTGTGAGCAGTGCTGCCCTACATTGGTAGTGATGCTTTCCATAATTTGTTCTATAAATGACAAGTTGTCACTTGATGGGTGATATATCAGGTGCAGTTTGCATAGTGGTCTGTTGTTATTTGAAATGTTTAAGCATAGGTATTCACAAGAGGATAGCTTGGCAGTTAGAGACTGATTCACCTCAAGGTTTCTGCGGTATATGCAGGCAATGCCTTCACCTGATTTGACTGGTTGGTCTGATCTTATAATGTCGTAGCTAGGTGGGAATAGAAAGTCAAGGATTGGGGTAGAGGAGTCATTTGGCCATGTTTAAGTTAGGAATAATAGGTCGAGCTCGTGAGCAAGGATGAGGTCAGGAAGATCCCATGCATGTTTTATTGCCGATCTTCAATTGAGAAGCATTCATCTCAGGATAGGTTTGGTGCCAGCTGAGGGCACCGATGCGATGGGGACTAGCATAAGGTCGGACTTATATTTGTCTCTAGTGTTATGCCTGGGTTCTCTGTGTGGGTTCGGGGTGATTGTTTGAATACGAGCAAGAGTGTCTGTAGTGATGTGTTGTACCTAATTATAAGTGTGGAGAAGGGAGTGAATGTCCTTGTCTGATAGTGGATCCTTTATTCTATTGGGCCTTCTGAAGGGGGTTGGGGTAAGGTATAGATCGCCTACTCATGAGATGGGGTGGCGAGATTGGCAGTTGAGGGTGGTGTTTGGTGGGGGGGCTGAGTCTATTATTTCCTAGAGTCCTTTTGGGGCATTTCGTGTAGGCCATCTCGGACATAATATTTATTAGACTTCATATGTCAGACTTGAGTTGGTGTTTTATTTCTTGTGTGATTTCATCTAGTCTGGATTCTATCTAGGTGTGGTAGTAGGTTGTCTTGGTTTGCAACAGAGGGCTGGGGGTGGTCTTAGTAGTGTTGTTGGAATAGTGCTTGTCTGAGTGAGTTGGCAAGGGGAGGTTTGTGTGGACATGGTTTTTGCCTTGTGGTGTGGAGGAGTAGAGGTCGGGAACTTTTTGGGAAGAGGTAGTTTTGTTGAATGGGTCATGGGCAAGATAAGATTATCTAATGGGGTTTAATTTGAGATCGAGGGTATAGTCGGGGTGGCAGAGTTATCTTCATTGATGTGCATCTCTGTGATCCTTGTTATAGTAGTGATATGTGGGCGCAGATTTGTTTGTTGGTTTATTGAGGGTGACTCCGCTTCCTCGAGGGGTGTGGAAAAGTTGGTACTGTGTGAGCTGATCGCTATGTTGGAATGAGGTAGGGACAAGGGTAGATTGCTTGATGTGGGTAGGCAGTGCAGTGACATTAATTGGGGTGCCTTCGCAATGTGTGGAGAGTGAGGGTGTTTCTGAAAGGTTACGGAGTCCTTACTAGATACGGCATGCTTGATGATAGGGAAAATGTTGTTGAATATATCTAAGTAGCCGTCTGATGATTGGACAAAGATAATCCCATTTTTATAAATGAGATGGTTACTTTTGCATTGAAAGTGGGTAAGGGTGCTACAGATAGTCTAAGACCGTGGAAGGTTTTCTTGGATGTTGTGATCAGGAGTATTGCATAAAGGTCTTGTCTCCATTGGGCTCTTCTTTTTGTGTAGAAGATAAGATCATTTTTTAAGACTCCTTTTGATGCACAGAAGTAAGGGTCAGAGATGAGGGTTTCTGGGTGCGCATTGAGAAGTCTGTGTTTGAAGATATTGCAGGCCTTTTTTGTTAGATTGGTCCGGTATTTCATTTTATAGTCATTGCGGCTATCTAATTCCAGTTTGATGGTAAGTTGGTGTAGTGAGACAGGATCCACGTCTGATAGCGGAGCTGGACCCACGTATACAGTGAGTAGTTATAACGAGTAGTTAAGGCTGCTGACCATTTTAAAGGGAGGATCATTCAGTGGGTCCTTCTGTGCAACTCCCATTCTTCATGAGTGGGAGCTCAATGGCAGGGCTTTTCTTGGAGGGTTTTCCACCGATGGAGATCCCTAGCCCTGGGCGCCTGTGAACGGGGCTCCCAAGCTGTCGACCATCTTTGCAACTTCTCAGCTTGTCATCATAAAGCGTGGCAGCAATCTGGAAGAGTACTCAACAGTTGGAACAGGCCTCTCTAAACCGTGTTTGCAGGGTCATGGTAAAAGTCGACATTGAGTCACCCGGAATAGTCTGCAGTGGTCAGTGTGTGGCCCAAAGAATCATTGCTTTTGTACAGAGAAGCGCTCAGAGGGCTGAGGCCAGGTTTCCTCTCATACACGTGGCTGTTTGTTGTTCCCGTTTTAAAGTCAGGCAAGCTGGTGCCACAGCGTCCAAAAGTGCAGCGTCAGTATGTAGGGTCCATTGCCCGTGCGCTAGCCCTTCACTACTGCTAGGTAATGTCTATCACCTTGTCTCTGCCTCACTCTGCTCCTGAGGCAGCACTACGGTGCATTCAAGGGAGGGGGCTGCAGACAGCAGGGTCGCGGAGGATCGGGGCGTAGCACCACACTTGCAGAGGCTTCCTTAGGTTCTCAGGTGTTCCCAAATACGTTGTGGCACTATTGAAGGATAGTAATGTAGCGGGCATGGGCATACGCAGTGAGGGGCTATGCCCTCCTCTGTCCTTCCAGGTGGATCTCCGTTCGAGCGCCTCACACATAAATCTTGTTCTTTGTTAGTGTCTATATAAATAAATAAATAAATATATATATATATATATATATATATATATATATATATATATATATATATATATATATATTATCTACTGGCGGTCGCCAGTAGATAGTTATAGTTAGGACCTATTTTCCATAGGAAATCCGCGACATTCTATTTGAAATAACTCTCGCGTCGGTTGACGAATCTTCGCGAAATTTTCAAACTTTATGGCCCGCTCCGGTCCGCTCCTACCCTGAAAGTCTCAGGGTGATTCATCAAGCAGGGGCCGAGAAAAAAGGGGGGTCCCAAAACATGTTTTCCCCATTCATTTTCCCATAGGAAACTTTAGACACGGCTACAGCCCGAACTGCTGAACGGAATTACACCAAATTTGGCAAAGAGGTAGTTCTTGGTTCAGAAAGAACCCTTTTTGTTAAATGGTGTAAATCCGTTCAGTAGTTGCTGAGAAAATCAAAAGTAAAAGTACATATATATCTATGGCCGCGTCGGATTCGCGCACCCTCCCGATCACGAGCTGTCTGCTAATTGGCTGTCAACACTCCAAACCAGGAAGTGTTGGCAGCCATCTTGTTCCTCGGTAGAACCGAGGAACAAGAAAGCAGTAAAAAGTGCGCAAACGCACAAAGGGGGCAGGGTAGAAACACCCTGACCCCCTAGGTCTGCTCAGGGGGTCCCACAAGGACCCCCTGGGCAGAAAAAAGCATTTTTTTTTAAAAAAAACCGGCAGGATGTGAATCCTCCCGAAAAAAAAAAAAAAGCGAAGGGCGCGCTTTGATTGTATTTTGCCCCCGGGTGGCCCAAGTCCCGGGGGCATGGTGGGGGGTTAAATTTATGTATGGGGGGCCTCAAGGGGCCCCCAAGCCCCGGGGACCGCCACCCCCGGGGCTTTCTTTTAAAATGGTGCGGGAGGGCTCTGAGCCCTCCCGCAGCCCCGGGGACCACCACCTCCCCGGGGCTTCTTTTTTTTTTTAGTTTTTCCTGTGTGGGGGGGGCTCGAGCCCCCCCACACGCCCCGGGGACCGCCACCTCCCCGGGCACTAAGAAATTAAAATGGGGGTCCGTTTTGGACCCCCGAAGCCCCGGGGACCACCACCTCCCCGGGGCTTTGCTGATGTGGGGAGGGGGGCCGCGCGGCCCCCCTCCTGGAGCCTGTGGTGGCCCTGGGGACCGCCACCCCCCAGGGCCGGCTCCTGCAGTGTCCCGGGGTGCCTACGTCATTTGTGATGTCATCAGTGATGTCATCAGTGATGTCACTGACCATGTCATGAGTGATGTAATATGTGACGTCATCAGCAGTGCATTGCGGGGGCGCGAGTTATAGTTACCTGAACTAACTATAACGGGGGAATTTCACGGGTTTTGTACGAGTGCAATGTCCAACTAACTATAACTGTCCCTAAAACCTTATGGTTTTTTCAGTGAATATATATATATATATATAGCGTACACGAGTCCAATAATGCGCACACTCAGGAATGATCCCAATGCAGTGGAAATGATTTATTAATCCATAAATCTCATAACGCGTTTTGACTGTACAGGCAGTCTTGACTTCATTACACGAGAAAACACATTCAATCCGAGTGTTGTTTCATAGCCAAAGAAAGACATAGATGACGGACTTCCAATATCAATCAATGTAACAATGTGCAAACTGTAGTGGCCATCTTGGAGTAGATACACATTATAAGGGGACAAACTAATAAGCCTGATGCGATATAACCAGTTTACCAGATCAAACTGAAGTATTGCAATGAACTTCACATTGTTTCAATTCAGAGAAATTCGGCTGCTATAGTTAGTAGAGCTAACTATAACTCGCGCCCCCGCAATGCACTGCTGATGACGTCACATATTACATCTCAAATGACGTCACTGATGACATCACTGATGACATCATCCATGTGACTGAGTGTTTCTAAAAATGTCAAGAATGTTATATCTATATATGCCAAGGTATATTGAAGAATGATTGGTTGTCTGAGAACCTGTATGGATGCCTGAGTGTATGTGTGGGTGGGGGGTGTGTGACTCCGTGCTTGGATGTGTGAGTGGATGATTCACTGGGTGTATGCGTTTATGAGTGCGTGTGTTAGGGAGTGTATGGGTGAGTGAGTGTACGTATAGCTGTGTTGGTGAGTGAATGGATGTGTTAGTGGTATATGTGTAAGTAACTACATATGTGAAAGGCAGTATTTGTGAGTGTTGGAGTATATAAGTGAGTATATGTGACAGTGAGTGTTTGTGACAGTGGCTGCATGGATAAGTGTGTGCTTATGTCAGTAATTGTTGAATACAGTACGTATCTGTATGAATAAGTGACGTGGTGTGTGTTTAACTTTATAGGTGAGTAAATGGCAGTGTAATTAATTTTTGGGGTGACTGACTAGGTTTTTGAGTAACTCTTTGGGTGAGTGGCAGTGTGTGAGTGTCTATATGGGTGTATGAGTGGATATATCAGTGGCTGTATTGATGAAGGACTGCATGTATGAGTGACTGTATGGGTTAGTGGGTAGATGTGTGTGTAGACGTATGAATCACTGAGCGGGTATGTACTAACTGCTATTGGTGTGTCTATGGTTTCGATATTGGTAGTCTGTATTTTAGAGTGAGTGTATGAAAGGTTTTATTAGGGTGTGAGGAGGTGCATCAGATGATCACGTGGATGATGTCATCAGTGATGTCATCAGTGATGTCATTTGAGATGTCATCAGTGATGTCATCAGTGATGTCACTGAGCCAGTCATGAGTGATGCAATATGTGACGTCATCAGCAGTGCATTGCGGGGGCGCGAGTTACAGTTAGCTCTACTAACTATAACAGCCGAATTTCTCTGGTTTTGTACGAGTAAGATGTCCAACTAACTATAACGTCCCTGAAACCTATGGTTTTTTCAGTGAATTTCTAAGGTTTTTTAAATGCTAATTTCTAACTGTAACGTCCCTGAAACCTATGTTTTTCAGTGAATTTCTAAGGTTTTTTAAATGCTAATTTGTAACTATAACGTCCCTGAAACCTATGTTTTTTTCAGTGCATTTCTAAGGTTTTTTAAATGCTAATTTCTAACTATAACATCCCTGAAACCTATGGTTTATTCAGTGAATTTCTAAGGTTTTTTAAATGCTAATTTCTAACTATAACATAGCAGTCGCGTTTGCAGAGTGGTGGAGAAAGGTGAGGGTTGCCTCCGAACACCTCTTAGAAATCTCACTGTGCGGGATTTACTGGAGGTAACAGGAGGGGTAGTTAGCCCCCAATGTCAACCTTGGGGGCCAACTACCCCTCCTATTACCTCCAGTAAGTCCCACACAGCAGGATTGCTAACTTCTCATACCAGGCCATGCCCCCTTTCTCCACCACTCTGCAGACGCACCTCCTGGCACGTTTTGGGTTGGGGGATTAAGTCCCCTTGAATACTGAGGGTCCCTGGGGGCCAACTAGCCCACCAGGTACCTCCAGTAGGCACCACAGAGCTGGATTGCAGAGAGGTGGTCCGAGGCCACACCCCTTTTTACACCACTCTGCAAACGTGCCTCTTGGCGCACTGCTGGTGGGGCGATGAGGTCCTCTTGTGTCCTGAGGACCTCAGGACACAAGTGGACTTCATCCTCCGAGCAGCAGTGCACCAGGACCCACGTTTGCAGAGTGGTGTAAAAGGGGCATGGCCTCGGACCACCTCTCTGCAATCCAGCTCTGTGGCGCTTACTGGAGGTACCTGGTGGGCTAGTTGGCCCCCAAGGACTCTAAGTATTCAAGGGGAATTAATTCCTCAACTTACAACGCGCCAGGGGGCGCGTTTGCAGAGTGGTGCAGGGAGGGGGCTGGGCCTCCGGCGGGTTGCTGTTTACTTTTTTCTTTTTTTTCTTTTATGGGAGGGGGGCTTCCCTGGGCCACTTTTGGCCCCAGGGACCCCATCCCCCGGGGCCTGGCAGCCGTGTTTTTTTATTTTTTTATTTTGGGGAGGGGGACCGTGTGGCCCCCCTCCAGAGGCCAATTATGTCCCCGGGGACCCCATCCCCCGGGGTCTGGCCAGCCTTCTTATTTTAATTTTTCCTTTTGGGAGGGGGGCCGCGTGGCCCCCTCCTCAGGCCAATTATGGCCCCGGGGACCCCATCCCCCGGGGCCGGCCTTTCAGTTTTATAAATTTTTTAAAATTCTTAAAAAAAATTTATTTACAGGGGAGGGGGGCCGCGTGGCCCCCCTCCCGGGCCACTTCTTGCCCCTGGGACCCCATCCCCTGGGGCCTGGATTCTCTGTTGGGGACCGTGGGGGGAGCCCCAATGCCCCCACAGTCCCACCGGGTCCCGGCCTCCTGCAGGAGCCGACATTGTTTTTGCACAAGGGGAGCTGCTGACATGCAGCTCCCCTTGTGCAAAAGCAATCTGCTTTGGTTTTTGGAAGCTAGAGCAGGTTTCCTGCTCTCGCTTCCAAAAACCAAAGCAGGAATTTGCTATGACAGGGTGGGAGCCGTGCTCCCGCCCTGTCATAGCAAACAGCAATGTCCCGGGGGTGGGCACCCCGGAACATTGCAGGAGCCGGCCCTGGGGGGTGGCGGTCACCAGGGCCATCAAGGGCTCCAGGAGGGGGCCACGTGGCCCCCTCCCAACATTTGCAAAGCCCCAGGGAGGTAGTGGTCCCGGGGCCGGGGATCTGCAACGGACCCCCGCATTCAATTGATTAGTGCCCCGGGGAGGTGGTGGTCCCCGGGGCAGTGTATGGGGGGCAGGAGCCCCCCACACTTTAATTCTTTTAATTAAGCCCCGGGGAGGTAGCAGTCCCTGGGGCTTGGGGGGGGCCCGTGAGGCCCCCCACCCTATAATACTAAAGCCCCGGGGAGGTGGCAGTCCCTGGGGTTTGGGGGGCCTGCGAGGCCCACCCACCCTATAACTATAAAGCCCTGGGGAGGCGGCAGTCTCTGGGACTGCGGGGGCCCCCGCGGGCCCGCTACACATTTAAGGAATGCCCCCGGGACCTGGCCCACCCGGGGGCTTTAAAAAACGGGGTTCGTGCACCTAGCACGACCTGGCCGCGACCTGCGGGACCCCCTGAGCAGGCCTGGGGGGTCAGGGTGTTCCTACCCTGCCCCTTTTTTTGTTTTTTAAGGTTTCTCTTACCTTTTTCCCCTCTCACTCGGTCCGAGGTGCAAGATGGCTGCCAACACTTCCTGGTTTGAAGTGTTGGCAGCCAATCAGAGCCAACCTCGTGCTCGGGAGGGCTCAGCCTATCAGATCTCACAATTCTCAAATATATATATATCTGTAAATCTTTAAATAACTCAAAAACTACTGAACAGATTTACACCATTTAAAAAAAAGTGTGCTTTCTGGACCAAGAGCTATCTCTGTGCCAAATTTGGTGTAATTCTGTTGAGCAGTTCAGGCTGTAGCCGTGCCTAAAGTTTCCTATGGAAATTAACATGGAGAAAACAGGTTTTGGGACCCCCTTTTTTCTCGGCCCCCCCTTGACAAATCATCCCGAAACTTTCAAGACAGGAGCTGATCTGAGTGAACAATTAGTTTTGCAAATTTCGTGAAGATTTGTCAAACGGCACCAAAGTTATTGGCAAATCAAAAAACGCTTTTCCTATGGAAACTAGGTTCTAACTATAACTACCTACTGGCGACCGCCAGTAGGTAATATATATATATATATATATATATATATATATATATATATATATATATATATATATATATATATATATAAAGAGAGAGAGATAGAGAGACTCATAGGATCGAAAATGTAGTTGCAAAACTAAAACCACAAGGCAGCTGTGAAACAACTGCAAAAGTATCACAGTCCGCTCATTGGCTATGAACTCACCAATGGGAATGTTGGATACAGCATTTAAACCAATTGAACATTGTGTACCATAATCAAAGCATTTTCCAACATTGATAAAGGGATTACGCTGAAACGCATCTGCAAGAGGATTCACTGTTAATAAATAGCCTAAAAACCCTGTGAGTGCTCCGAACCTATGTGAAATGAGTTGTTGTGAAACACGTGAGTTCCCACCAGACGTATCGGATGCACCTGCCTGAGTTCAGCGGTTTCTGGTGATACTACTGGTAATGGAGATATATATATATATATATATATATATATATATATATATATATATATATATATATATATTATCTACTGGCGGGCACCAGTAGGTAGTTATAGTTAGGACATAGTTTTGATAGGAAGAGCATTTTTTCATTTGCCAATAACTGTGTCATTGCTTGACGGATCCTCATGCACTTTTCCAAACAAATATGCCACTCACTTCAGCTGGTGTGTTGGAAAGTTCAGGGTGCTTCGTCAAGCGGGGGCTGAGAAATATTGGGGGTCCCAAAATGTGTTTTCCCCACGTTCATTTCCATAGGAAACTTTAGACACGCCTACAGCCCGAACTGCTGAACGGAATTAGTCCAAATTTGGAAGAAAAGTAGCAGTTGGTCCAGAAAGTTTCCCTATTGTTAAATGGTGGGAATCCGTTCAGTAGTTTCTGAGTTACTTAAAGAATTTTCCAGTTGTATATATAGAGACATGGTAGATCCGCGACCCCTCCCGAAATCGTGCTGAGATCTGATCTGATTTGCTGCCACCACTTGCAACCAGGAAGTGTTGACAGCCATCTTGTGACTCTGTTGAACCGAGTCACATGAAAAAGCATTAAAAAAATGAAAAGGGGGCAGGGTAGAAACACCCTGACCCTGTAGGCCTCTTGGGAAGTCCCACAGGGACCCCCGAGGACAACATTTTTTTTTTTATTCGGCGTGAGACGTGCTGGATCAGCGAATCCCTCCTAAGTTCTTTTAAAAAAACAAAGCGCTGGCTTCCGTGCTTCATTTGTAAATGGCCCCCGGGTAGGCTAGATCCTAGGGGCATGTGTAAAATATAAAGGAGGTGGGCGCATGGGTCTCTCTCCTTGGAGCCTTAAAGACCCAGGGACTGCCACCTCTCTGGGGCATTTTCATTAAATTATATGTGCCCTGTGGACCGCCACCTCCCCAGGGAAAATCATGATTGAATGTGGGGGGGGCCAGCACGGCCCCCCGTAGTCCCTGAGACCACCACAGCCCAGGCCTAAAAGAAATATCAATGTGCTGGAGCCCCCCATAACCTAGGGGACCGCCACCTCCTGGGGCAGATGATTATAATTAAAGTGGGGAGCCACACAGCCCCCCACAGCCCTGGGGACCACCACCTCCCCTGGGCTATGTTCGGTAAAGGAGGGGGGCCACGTGCCCCCCTCCTGGAGCCATACATGACCCTGGGGACTGTCATCCCCCAGGGCTGGCTCCTGCTACCTCACAAGGTGCCCACCCTTGGGAGGTAGCTGTTTGTTATGGCTTAGTGGGAACAAGACCCTTCTGGCCAAGCCATAGCAAACTCTGCTCCACTTCCAGTAAGAGAGAGCAGAAAAATTGCTCTTGCCTACTAGAAGTGGAGCAAAATTGGTTTTGGATAGAGGGAGCTGCATGTTTGGCAGCTCCCTTTGTCCAAAAGCAATGCCTCGCAGAAATGCAGGATGCGGGAATCCAGCAGGGACTGCAGGGGCCTTCAGCCTCCCCCACGGTTTCCAACATGAGGAGAAACTGGGTGCCCTGGGTGGGACCAGGGCACCCAGTATTGTGGCCAGGCTCTGAGTGATGGGTTCCCCGGGCCATAATCAGCCCAGGACGGTGGCCGTGCAGTCCCCCTCCCTTGTATTTAAAAATAAATGAAAGGGCAGGCTTCAGGGGATAGGGTCCCTGGGGCCAAAATCGGCCCAGAGAAGGGGGGGCCATGCGGCCCCCCTTCCTTTATTTAGAAAAAGAAAACGCCGGGCCCAGGGGGATGGGGTCCCCAGGGCCATAATCAGCCCAGGAGTGTGGCTGCGCTGTCCCCCTCCCATGTATTTAAAAAATATATTAAAGGGTAGGACCAAGGGGATTGGGTCCCTGGGGTCAAAATTGGCCCAGGGAAGGGTCGCTATGCAGCCACTCTTCCCTAAAAAAGAAAAAAATGCCCCCTTTCTCATCCACTCTACAAGCGCACCTCCTGGCACGCTTCTGGTTGGGGGATAAAGTCCCCTTGGCTACTGAGGATCCTTGGGGCCAACAAGACCACCTGTTACTTCCAGTGAGCCCCACAAAGCGGGACTACTGAGAGGTCTTTGTAGGCCATGCCCCGTTTCTCCACCACTCTGCAAACACACCTTCTGGCACACTGCTGGTTGGGGATGAAGTCCCCTTGACTACTGAGGGCCTCAGGACTAAATTGGACTTCTTCCCCCAACCAGCAGTGCACCAGGAGGCGCGTTTGCAGAGTGATGGAGAAAGTAGGCGTGGCCTCCAACAACCTCTTAGCAATCAGCTGTGTGGGACTTACTGGAGATAGCAGGAAAGGTAGTTGGCCCCAGAGACACTCAGGAGTAAGATGGACTTCATCCCTCAACCAGTAGTGCACCAGGAGGAGCGTTTGCAGAGTGGTGGAAGAAGGGGGCATAGCCTCTAAGGACCTCTCAGCAATCCCATTGTGTGGGACTTACTGGAGGTAACAGGAGGGGTAGTTGGCCCCCAAGGACCATCTGGACCCAAGGGGACTTCATCCCCCAACTAGTTGTGTACCAGGAGAAGTGTTTGCAGAGTGGTGGAGAAAGGGGCATAACCTCCGAAGACCTTTCAGCAATCACGCTGTATTGGACATACTGGAGGTAACAGGAGGAGTTGTTGGCCCACAAGGACATCCTTGTGGGTCAACTACCCCTCCTGTTACCTTCAGTAAGTCGCACCCTGCGTGTTTGCTGAGAGGTCTTTGTGTCCTGCCCCATTTCTCTACCACTCTGCAAACACGCCTCCTGGTACACAACTAGTCCCCTTGGCTGCTGAGGTTCAGTGGGGGTGAAAAATCCCTGCTGTTACCTCCAGTAAGTGCCACACAGCGGGCTTGCTAAGGGGTCTTCTGAGGACATGTTCCCTTTCTTCATCACTTTGCAAACATGTCTCCTGGTGCACTACTGGGTGGGTAATGAAGTCCTCATGGATGCTGAGGGACCTTGGGGGCAAAGAACCCTCCCTGGTACTTTCTGTAAGTCCTACACAGCGGGATTCCTGATAGCTGGTAAGAGGCTCGACCCCTTTCTCCACCACTTTGCAAAGGCCATTACTATTTTTAAAAAACATAGAAATTCACTGAAAAAACCAAACATTACAGGGATTTTATAGTTAGGCTCAGGTTTCACTCGTACAAAACAAGTGAAATTCAGCCATTATAGATAGTGAGCTACCTATAGCTTGCACCCCGCAATGCACTGTTTATGACCTCACATATTACATTACTCATGACATGGTCAGTGACATCACTGATTATAACATCATCTGCAGAATCACTGACGCACCCACTCACACCCCATATAACCTTTCATACAGCCAACTCCAACTTCCAACCTACCATTCTCAAACCCATTTACACATCCATACCAGCGCTTACACAGCCACTCACTGATTCATAGATCAACACACACATCCACTCACTCACCCATACAACAAATCACACACCCACTCACTCACTAATACAGCCACTAACATATCCACTCATACATCCATACAGCCACTCACACACTGTTAGTCACCAATTGAGCTACTCACACACCTACAGTCACCCATAAAGTAAATCACACAACCACTTACTCACCCATACAGTTACATACACTCACTCGCTTACTCATACAGATGCTAACATGTACTCACTCACCTATACAGTCACTGACACAAGCACGCACTCACTCATACAGCCTATCAGAACTTCACTTGCTCTCCCATACAGTCACTCACATACCCCATCACTCACCTATACTGACTTTCACATACCCAGTTACTCACCCCTACACCACTGACACATGAACTCACTCACCAACACACCCATGCACAAACTTACTCTCCAATACAGCCTCTCACATATGAACTTCACTAACCCACAAAGTCACTGACTCATCTACTCACTCATCCATACAGGCATTCACACACACCCTCACCCAGACACTCAGACACCCATAGAGGTACTCGGACAACCAATCACTCACCCATCCAGAAGCTCATGTACCCGCTCACACACCAATACTGCCACTTGGACCCCAACTGACAGACTGATACAGACATTCACACAAACAGTCTCTCATCCATACATTCACTGAGACACCTAATCATTCACTTCTACAGTCAGTCACTCACCCACTGAGTATTCCAAACAGGCACTCATACACCCACCGATTCACCAATACACCTTGGTGTATGTATACATTTAACACGCATAAACTTTTTTAAAACACTCACAGTCACTGGATGATGTCATCAGTGATATTATCAGTGAGGTCATTTGAGATGTAATCAGTGATGTTATCAGTGATGTCACTGACCATATCATGAGTGATGTAAAATATGAGGGCATAAGCAGTGCATTGCGGGGACGCGAGTTATAGTTAGCTCACTAACTATAATGGCTGAATTTCACTGGGTTTGTACGTGTGAAACCTGAGCCTGTAACCTTTGGTTATATAGTTTTTTGAAAAAACATAACAACTTACCTGCTTGATAAAGTTCCACGTTGTTATATATCTAAAATAGCCTGCATTGTACCTACTGGCATGACAAAGACTGCGTAGTAAAGGTGCCCGCGTTGTAACAAATGCTTGGTAATGGTTACACCCCTTGAATCGGACCATTTGAACCTAATGGGAACACAAATGCGATAATATAAAAAAAAATTGAAAATTGCATGGCCTTGATGGGCAGTACATCCAATCAAAGGAAAACTATATTAACACATGAAAGCCAGCTTCTGAAGGGTAGCGGAACAAACCCTGCTATCTCTCTGTAGGTTTCCTCAATAAACTTCGTTGAAAAATTGATAATATCACTTATTTTGCCAAAATGTGTGTTTTAGCCAGACCTAAAAAATGATTGTAGTAGCAATTTTATTACAGATCACCGTCTGAACTGCAAAATCTCCTGCCGGCAGATGTTCCATGTGACATGCAATAAGACCTCATGGTCACTCAGTCCTCCTGTGGTGAACAGTATTTAATGTATGGAGTTTAAGATGGCAGAACACTTGTAACTCTAATCTTAAAAATCTATATTCATGCTCTGTTTCTCTTCTCTTTAAATATTCATCCTGTTCAACCATGCAATGCCACACTGCAATGGCTGTCAGTAAGTGATGCTGTACATACAGAGTCGCCTGCTCTGAGTTCCCCTTCATTACAGATGCTCCCTGTAGAGGGGTGACAAACAGGCACATCGCTGCGACGAGACAGGAGCTCCCCCTCTGGGGTTTACCTCTGGCAGGTGTTTATGAATAAATGTCAGCCAATAAATTATTCATTGTGAGTGATTCCACAAAGGGAATACTCTGGGAGCATGACACGAATGAACTCTGCGCGCATGTAACATCTCTCCTGGGTTTAAAAACCTATATAATGAGCCCGCTGGTGTAGATTGAAGAGAAAGAATTAAAATAGGTCATAGGTCTGCTCATCTCAATATGCGTATGCAGTGAGCATCTGCATGACAGAATTTTGCTCTTTAAGGAGTTTACATACTCTATTTAGAAATTCGTATTTCTTTTACTAATCTTATAATTATCCGCCACATGCATCTCTTTTATTTTTCTTTACTTGCATTCCAAAGCTTCTATTAGTTTACATTTTAACTTAGAGAACGTTTCAGTTGGTGTTTGTTTTACAATTCAACTCGATGTGTTAGTTTGTCTGTTCCATGTTTTAAATGCGCATAAGGTCAAATTAACCATTCCATTATAGGTAATCAAGGCGTCCGTTGCATTCATCTAGATCTCCTAGAAATCAGAGATCATACTGCTATCAACCACACATATTTTGTTCTATGTTTCCTTTACTGACGAGCTCAGTCTGTCATGTTTTTCCATCAAATCACAATTTGTAGTCGTAGTCAACCTGCAAGTTACAGATCTTTGTTTGTAGGGCTGTAATCAGATTTCTTTTACTTGATCTACGTTTACTAAGAAAGCACGGGAGCTTGCTATAAAAGAAGGCATAGGCTTTTGTGTAGGTTTATGATTGTTTGCTTTTCACAAAGACACTTTACGAGTAGTATCTATACGACTGTGGAATCCCTACACATAACAAGATAGGACTGTCCCCCACAGTTGTAAAGATACTACTGGTATAATACCTTTCTGAATAGCAGCATACAGTTGTAAACTTACACAAAAGTGTAAGTTTACCTTTGGGAATCAGGACCCACTCTACACCGGGTTATGTACAGTAAACCTATCTGGTGTAACTAGAGCAGTGCATCTTGATGAGGAATTATCTCAAGGTCCTTTAAAGAACTTTCGTTCTGAACTGTGTTTCTGGTAGTACCCTAGTAAAACATGTAGTGAGTGGCAGCACTATTCTAAATATTCCTGAATGGTTGGCATGGGATATTGTTGGAAAGGAAGGTTAGATTGACAGATCCTGGACTTCTGGTGGGGTTCAGCGCTGGCATGATGTTTTACTTATGGCTCTACCAAATTACATACTCTTAAGAAGTAATTTCTGATTCATCAGTGTGTCATTGTCATTCATAATGTCCAGCCTAAGAGTTTAAATGGGTGTCCCCATGTGGAGTCAACAAATATTCCGGTGCCTTTCCTTTAACGGCAGTTGCCTCTAATTGCTCTGGAGCAATTACAGTGTTCAATTTTCACTATAGCCTTATAGCGGGCTATACCGGCTATTAAAGGCCTGCTCCAGCGTTAGAGGCCCGAGCCGAAGGTGAGGGCCTTTAACAAGGGAGCGGGACTTTAATTGCCGGTATAGCCCAGCTACGAAGGGCTATAAGGCTATTAGAACATTCTGCCACTAGAGGGCAGAATGTTCTAACAAATTAAACAAAGGCCTCACGCAGCCCGAAGGGATTGAAATCCCCTAGGGCTCTGAGAGGCCTTTGTTCAAACAACATTGGAATGTTGCTCTGTGAGCCTTTACCGGCCCGTAGAAGCTCGGAGCACTCCATTGTATTCAATGGAGTGCTCCACATTCCAATGTTCTGATCAGAATTACACTCTTGTCTACTTTCTAAAAGACCACCACTCAGTATCTTCCGATATTCCCTGACTCCATTTCCTGTTATCATTCGACCAAGGTTGATTCTTTTCCCTCCTTTTGTGGTTTTGGACTTGGCCCTATCTGCAGGCTCACCCTCAAACTTTTTGCCTTCACCCCTCCTGTTTTCTGAATTTTGTTTTTTTGGCATTTGGACCCTGTGCACTTTACCACAGCTAACCACTGCTAAAGAGCTTGTGCTCTTCCCTGAAAGCATGGCAAAATTGGCCTACATATGATTGGCACATTTACTTGTTTTTAGTCCTGACAGCCTTAGGGTGGTCTCCCCCCCACACATTTTGCCTTCCTACTCCTCTTTTCTGACCTAGTTTTTACTGGTATTAGGACTCTGTGCACTTTGCCACTGCTAACCAGTGCTAAAGTGCTTGCGTTCTCTCCCCTAAACATGGTAACATTGGTTCATCTCCAGTTGGCCTTTTTAGTTTACTTAGAAGTCCCTAGTAAAGTGGTATTGTATGTTACCAGTGTCTGGAAATTTAATGCTACTACTGGGCCTGCGTACAAAAACAATGGGGTGACCCTGTGTCCCTCAGAACCTGGGTATGTATATAAAAAGCTACAAATGGTTCTGTCGGGTAAGAAAATTGCTTTTACGATCAAGAAAACTTAATCATGTAGATACAATTTAAATAAATGACATTAATTTCTTTACAAATTGAATTGGAACACAAAGGACAAACGATTTTGGCAGAGAAGTACATTTTTACTTTTTTTCTATAGATCATATATTCTTATAGGGCTGTCAAAGGTTGATAGACATGAATGACATAGAACAAAGTGAATGAAGTGACCAAGTGACATAAGTGTTAATTATACATTAGTGATACGACAATACAAAAATATGTACAAGATATGCATAGAGTAATAGTGGGGTCTGACCAATTCCGTTATCAATCAAGTGTCTCTGGTACAAGCAAGGAAGCTTAATTAGTATTAGGACCAGAAGACCTAATGGATATGGACCAGTAAAGACGTCGACGTTTCGACCCTGACGTATGCACAATTAGGTAAGCGTCATGGTGGGTCTTCTTCAGGACAAGGAAACAGCAATAAGGACAGTCTAGAGGGAAACAAATCCACATAAGAGTCAGGCGTATTCCAATTGGGTGATTTATAACAAGAAATACAGCGTGGTGGTTCAACAATACTCACCACCTCCAATTGATATTGGGGGATGCAGATTTTGTGGAATGCCTCTGGTTACAAAATTAGTTAGCCTGAGGCATGGAAATGCAAGGCCTCGTCATGCTTGCATTAAAAGAAAGAGCACACCTTGAAGGTTGTGATCTGAAAGTAATCAATGGGGAATTCCATTACTATATAAAAGGACAAGTTTTCAGAAACGACAGTATGGTTCACACTAAACTAAACCATACCTTGTTGCAATGATTCAGAGCCTGTTTCAAGGACTGGCAACGAAGGACATTGGTTAGGGAGGGGGGCTGTGTGAAAGATAAATTGTATCAGGTACAGGGAATGAATCTAAATAATCAGATTGACGGTTAAAAAGTTAAAAAGTTACCGTCTAAGAATGTACCTTCTCATTACATGCCGCCGTCCGCAATTATCCTCCGATGTGCAATCTTCGTAGAGTTTCTGATAGGGACAATTAAAGCAACGATTAATGGGAGCCCATTAAATCCTGGGTGGAAGAATAAAGTAACATTCTCCATGGCAGAGAGGCCTACCTTTCAAAATCCGTGTAAGACGAGCTGCTGGTTTGCGTGTCACAGTCTCGTGTGACTCAGAGTCATCCTGCTTTTTCAAGCCCAGACGCGTAGCACGTTGGTGTGACGGGAAAATCTAAGCGTGCACGGAGGATTGCAGCAGTTCGATGGATTAGTCTGACCTCAGAGGTCATATTGAAAAAATGTGTATGTGACATCTCACATGCCCACGTGGGACCGAGAGACCGGTTTGGGAAGCGGAAGCGATTTGAAAGCTTTGTGAAAGGATAGGAGTGATTGTAGTGTGCGTAAATTTAAAAACATTGAGAAGGTTCAATTACATTGAAAGAATTCAATCATATTTTTACGACTAGACAAGTGAATCACTATGTACAGCTGTAATTTAAAAGTGACATCTGATAATCAATATAAAAAACAATTTTAACAATTCTACGCGAGCTGATGAAAATATTACAGAATATACTCACATTATACAGTATCAAAAGGTTCATTTGGCCGAATGATATAGCTACTTGAGTTGGAAATAGCCCGCATGATGCATGCTCATAACATGGATTATATACACATTATACAGTGTCAGTGATACTTTTGGCTGTGTAACATAGCCAATGCTACATGGTGCATGCTCATAACATGGAAATTACACGCATTCTACAGTATCAGTGGTGCCTTTGGCTGTGTAACATGGCCAATGCAAAAAGGCTGAATGGTGTATTCTCAAATCGGGGTGAATAACATATCAAAGCAGGGGACAAGTCTCGAAAGGCCAGTAATGCGGCACTTGTCATCTGTGATGTAACTTGCCTATTTGCCTGAAAGTCTCCTCCATCTCATTTAGACCACTTGCGACAGTGTCCAAAGAGTGTATCCCTCTACACTCTTTAAAATTAAGAGATGAAGCAGTGTGCCCCCCTCTGGGTTGGGGACAGATTATTTCCAAGGTTAACCATTTCAGGCTCTCTGGGGGATGACCCTGGTTGTTAAAGTGTTCAACTAGGGGAGCACCCTGTACCTTGCACTTGATCCTACTGAAGTGCTGTAGGATTCTTGTCTTCACTTTCTGAGTGGTCTGGCCAATGTACACCTTATCACATGGACATTTGATGGCATATATAACGTTGGTACTGTTGCAATTTGTATGTTGTGATATAGTGTATGTCTGAATATGATGTGTAAATGGGGTTCCTTCAATCGTCAAAGTGCAGGCTTTACAGTGGCCACATTTGTAATGTCCTAGAAGGGGAGATAGGTTTAATTGCATCCTAATGTCCGGTGTACGTGGGGTCTCGAGATAGGCACTAACGACAAAGTCTTCAATGTTTTTGCCTCTATTGAATGCAAAGATAGGGTCATCTGTTGTTCCGATTTCACTTGCCACTAGGTTCCAGTATTTTTTCAGGACCTTCTTGATTTCATGACTTCTCGGATTGTAGGTAGTGACACACACATGTTTTTCGCTGCATATTTCTTTGGGCTTGACTTCTGAGAGGGTATCACGAGGGCAGTACCACGCTTGAGTAAACCGTTGGGGCTCCCCTATGTCTCTTAGTCGTTGGATAAGGGTATCAGTTTCCTTAAAGAAGTCCGATCTGTGGGAGCAATTGCGTCTCAGCCTCAAGAATTGCCCATAGGGCAAGTTGTCCGGGAGACTTCTAGGATGATGAGAATCATACTTAAGCAAGGTGTTCCGCTCAGTCAGTTTTCTATAGAGGTTAGTGAAAATCAAACAGTCTTCAACTTGAAATGTAAGGTCCAGAAAGTTGATGGATTCCTTGCTATGGGACATGGTAAACTGGATATCAGTAGATCTGTCATTGAGCCAATATTTAAAATCAATCAAACTAAGTTCAGTGCCTGACCAGATCATTATGCAAAAGACACACAATTGATGGACGGAATGCAGAACAAATCAAAACATTCACCCCCAGTCAAGAGATCTGGGTTAAATCCATCATTCTTTTGCTCACCATGCCACCCCAGTTTAGACCTGGCCATATGCAAATCAGTCTTGACCCTGTGCCTCATGGGAACAGTCCAGCCCGAACTGCCAAGCCAGGTCCTCCCTGGACCGGAAACAAGCATCCTAGGACCGGTTTCGGGGTTTCACCCTCTTCAGCCAGGATAGCTTGATTCCAGTGGCACAGTGAGCCCAGGACCCACGTCTGGGCATATCTGGCGCACTTAGGGCGAGAAAGCAAAAGACACACAATTGATGGACGGCACAGGGTCAAGACTGATTTGCAGATGGCCAGGTCTAAACTGGGGTGGCATGGTGAGCAAAAGAATGATGGATTTAACCCAGATCTCTTGACTGGGGGTGAATGTTTTGATTTGTTCTGCATTCCGTCCATCAATTGTGTGTTTTTTGCTTTCTCGCCCTAAGTGCGCCAGGTATGCCCAGACGTGGGTCCTGGGCTCACTGTGCCACTGGAATCAAGCTATCCTGGCTGAAGAGGGGTGAAACCCCGAAACCGGTCCTAGGATGCTTGTTTCCGGTCCAGGGAGGACCTGGCTTGGCAGTTCGGGCTGGACTGTTCCCATGAGGCACAGGGTCAAGACTGATTTGCAGATGGCCAGGTCTAAACTGGGGTGGCATGGTGAGCAAAAGAATGATGGATTTAACCCAGATCTCTTGACTGGGGGTGAATGTTTTGATTTGTTCTGCATTCCGTCCATCAATTGTGTGTTTTTTGCTTTCTCGCCCTAAGTGCGCCAGGTATGCCCAGACGTGGGTCCTGGGCTCACTGTGCCACTGGAATCAAGCTATCCTGGCTGAAGAGGGTGAAACCCCGAAACCGGTCCTAGGATGCTTGTTTCCGGTCCAGGGAGGACCTGGCTTGGCAGTTCGGGCTGGACTGTTCCCATGAGGCACAGGGTCAAGACTGATTTGCAGATGGCCAGGTCTAAACTGGGGTGGCATGGTGAGCAAAAGAATGATGGATTTAACCCAGATCTCTTGACTGGGGGTGAATGTTTTGATTTGTTCTGCATTCCGTCCATCAATTGTGTGTTTTTTGCTTTCTCGCCCTAAGTGCGCCAGGTATGCCCAGACGTGGGTCCTGGGCTCACTGTGCCACTGGAATCAAGCTATCCTGGCTGAAGAGGGGTGAAACCCCGAAACCGGTCCTAGGATGCTTGTTTCCGGTCCAGGGAGGACCTGGCTTGGCAGTTCGGGCTGGACTGTTCCCATGAGGCACAGGGTCAAGACTGATTTGCAGATGGCCAGGTCTAAACTGGGGTGGCATGGTGAGCAAAAGAATGATGGATTTAACCCAGATCTCTTGACTGGGGGTGAATGTTTTGATTTGTTCTGCATTCCGTCCATCAATTGTGTGTTTTTTGCTTTCTCGCCCTAAGTGCGCCAGGTATGCCCAGACGTGGGTCCTGGGCTCACTGTGCCACTGGAATCAAGCTATCCTGGCTGAAGAGGGTGAAACCCCGAAACCGGTCCTAGGATGCTTGTTTCCGGTCCAGGGAGGACCTGGCTTGGCAGTTCGGGCTGGACTGTTCCCATGAGGCACAGGGTCAAGACTGATTTGCAGATGGCCAGGTCTAAACTGGGGTGGCATGGTGAGCAAAAGAATGATGGATTTAACCCAGATCTCTTGACTGGGGGTGAATGTTTTGATTTGTTCTGCATTCCGTCCATCAATTGTGTGTTTTTTGCTTTCTCGCCCTAAGTGCGCCAGGTATGCCCAGACGTGGGTCCTGGGCTCACTGTGCCACTGGAATCAAGCTATCCTGGCTGAAGAGGGTGAAACCCCGAAACCGGTCCTAGGATGCTTGTTTCCGGTCCAGGGAGGACCTGGCTTGGCAGTTCGGGCTGGACTGTTCCCATGAGGCACAGGGTCAAGACTGATTTGCAGATGGCCAGGTCTAAACTGGGGTGGCATGGTGAGCAAAAGAATGATGGATTTAACCCAGATCTCTTGACTGGGGGTGAATGTTTTGATTTGTTCTGCATTCCGTCCATCAATTGTGTGTTTTTTGCTTTCTCGCCCTAAGTGCGCCAGGTATGCCCAGACGTGGGTCCTGGGCTCACTGTGCCACTGGAATCAAGCTATCCTGGCTGAAGAGGGGTGAAACCCCGAAACCGGTCCTAGGATGCTTGTTTCCGGTCCAGGGAGGACCTGGCTTGGCAGTTCGGGCTGGACTGTTCCCATGAGGCACAGGGTCAAGACTGATTTGCAGATGGCCAGGTCTAAACTGGGGTGGCATGGTGAGCAAAAGAATGATGGATTTAACCCAGATCTCTTGACTGGGGGTGAATGTTTTGATTTGTTCTGCATTCCGTCCATCAATTGTGTGTTTTTGCTTTCTCGCCCTAAGTGCGCCAGGTATGCCCAGACGTGGGTCCTGGGCTCACTGTGCCACTGGAATCAAGCTATCCTGGCTGAAGAGGGTGAAACCCCGAAACCGGTCCTAGGATGCTTGTTTCCGGTCCAGGGAGGACCTGGCTTGGCAGTTCGGGCTGGACTGTTCCCATGAGGCACAGGGTCAAGACTGATTTGCAGATGGCCAGGTCTAAACTGGGGTGGCATGGTGAGCAAAAGAATGATGGATTTAACCCAGATCTCTTGACTGGGGGTGAATGTTTTGATTTGTTCTGCATTCCGTCCATCAATTGTGTGTTTTTGCTTTCTCGCCCTAAGTGCGCCAGGTATGCCCAGACGTGGGTCCTGGGCTCACTGTGCCACTGGAATCAAGCTATCCTGGCTGAAGAGGGGTGAAACCCCGAAACCGGTCCTAGGATGCTTGTTTCCGGTCCAGGGAGGACCTGGCTTGGCAGTTCGGGCTGGACTGTTCCCATGAGGCACAGGGTCAAGACTGATTTGCAGATGGCCAGGTCTAAACTGGGGTGGCATGGTGAGCAAAAGAATGATGGATTTAACCCAGTTCTCTTGACTGGGGGTGAATGTTTTGATTTGTTCTGCATTCCGTCCATCAATTGTGTGTTTTTTGCTTTCTCGCCCTAAGTGCGCCAGGTATGCCCAGACGTGGGTCCTGGGCTCACTGTGCCACTGGAATCAAGCTATCCTGGCTGAAGAGGGTGAAACCCCGAAACCGGTCCTAGGATGCTTGTTTCCGGTCCAGGGAGGACCTGGCTTGGCAGTTCGGGCTGGACTGTTCCCATGAGGCACAGGGTCAAGACTGATTTGCAGATGGCCAGGTCTAAACTGGGGTGGCATGGTGAGCAAAAGAATGATGGATTTAACCCAGATCTCTTGAGTGGGGGTGAATGTTTTGATTTGTTCTGCATTCCGTCCATCAATTGTGTGTTTTTTGCTTTCTCGCCCTAAGTGCGCCAGGTATGCCCAGACGTGGGTCCTGGGCTCACTGTGCCACTGGAATCAAGCTATCCTGGCTGAAGAGGGTGAAACCCCGAAACCGGTCCTAGGATGCTTGTTTCCGGTCCAGGGAGGACCTGGCTTGGCAGTTCGGGCTGGACTGTTCCCATGAGGCACAGGGTCAAGACTGATTTGCAGATGGCCAGGTCTAAACTGGGGTGGCATGGTGAGCAAAAGAATGATGGATTTAACCCAGATCTCTTGACTGGGGGTGAATGTTTTGATTTGTTCTGCATTCCGTCCATCAATTGTGTGTTTTTTGCTTTCTCGCCCTAAGTGCGCCAGGTATGCCCAGACGTGGGTCCTGGGCTCACTGTGCCACTGGAATCAAGCTATCCTGGCTGAAGAGGGTGAAACCCCGAAACCGGTCCTAGGATGCTTGTTTCCGGTCCAGGGAGGACCTGGCTTGGCAGTTCGGGCTGGACTGTTCCCATGAGGCACAGGGTCAAGACTGATTTGCAGATGGCCAGGTCTAAACTGGGGTGGCATGGTGAGCAAAGAATGATGGATTTAACCCAGATCTCTTGACTGGGGGTGAATGTTTTGATTTGTTCTGCATTCCGTCCATCAATTGTGTGTTTTGCTTTCTCGCCCTAAGTGCGCCAGGTATGCCCAGACGTGGGTCCTGGGCTCACTGTGCCACTGGAATCAAGCTATCCTGGCTGAAGAGGGTGAAACCCCGAAACCGGTCCTAGGATGCTTGTTTCCGGTCAGGGAGGACCTGGCTTGGCAGTTCGGGCTGGACTGTTCCCATGAGGCACAGGGTCAAGACTGATTTGCAGATGGCCAGGTCTAAACTGGGGTGGCATGGTGAGCAAAAGAATGATGGATTTAACCCAGATCTCTTGACTGGGGGTGAATGTTTTGATTTGTTCTGCATTCCGTCCATCAATTGTGTGTTTTTTGCTGACCAGATCATTATGACATCGTCGATATACCTTTTCCACATTGTGATGTTGTCTATAAATGGGTTGTCAAGATTGTAAAGGTATTTGTCCTCGTAGGCATCCATAAAGAGATTAGCTAAATTTGGAGCAAATCCCGCTCCCATAGCCAAGCCTTTGCATTGGTAGTAGTATTGGCTTTGAAAAACAAAGTAGGTTCTTGTCATGGCTATTTCAAGTAGTGCAATTAGGAAGTGAGTGGGCACCCAGTGTGGTGTCGGGCGTCTCTCTAAAATTAACATGGGTCACTTCCAAGGCTTTGTTCTGTGGGATGCTTGTGTAAAGGGACAAAACATCGAGCGTCACCATCAATTGTGTGGCTGGGTCAAAGGGTTGGTCTTCAACAATCTGAATGATATACATAGTATCCCGTACATATGACTTAGTTTTCACAACCCATGGTTGAGGAAGTTGTCGATATACTGGTTCAAAGGTTCGAGAATCGACCCACAACCAGAGACGATGGCTCTTCCTGGTGGGTGATCCATGCTTTTATGTACTTTGGGCAAGGTATAAATCGTTGGGATCCTAGGGTTCTTTTTATTTAGGAAGTCATGTTCCGGTTCACTCAAGTAACCCTCAGTCAATCCTCTGTGGGTCAGATCCTGGATCAGTTTCTTTATTTAAGGAGTAGGGTCCCTCATGATCGGGAGATAGCTCTCATGGATATTGAGTTGTTGTGATATCTCCTTGACATAATCATTTAATGGGCTCCCATTAATCGTAGCTTTATTTGTCCCGGTCAGAAACTCTACGAAGACCGCACATCGCTGGATAATCGCGGAGGGCGGCATGGTACATTCTTAGACGGTAACTTTTTAACCGTCAATCTAATTATTTAGATTCATTCCCTATACCTGGTACAATTTATATTTCACGCAGCCCCAGTCCCTACCCGATGTCCTTTGTTGCCAGTCCTTGAAACAGGCTCCGAATCATTGCAACAAGGTATGGTTTAGTTTAGTGTGCACCATACTGTTGTTTCTGAAAACGTGTCCTTTTATATAGTAATGGAATTCCCCATCAATTACTTTCAGATCACAACCTTCAAGGTGTGCTCTTTCTTTTAATGCAAGCATAACAAGGCCTTGCATTTCCATGCCTCAGGCAAATTAATTTCGTAACTAGAGGCATCCCGCAAAATCTGCATCCCCCAATATCAATTGACGGTGGTGAGTATTGTTGAACCACCGCGCTGTATTTCTTGTTATAAATCATCCAATTGAAACATGCCTGACTCTTATGTGGATTCGTTTCCCTCTAGGCTGTCCTTATTGCTGTTTCCTTGTCCTGAAGAAGACCCACCATGACGCTTATCTAATTGCACAATTGTCAGGGTCGAAACGTCAACGTCTTTACTGGTCCATGTCCATTAGGTCTTCTGGTCCTAATACTAATTAAGCTTCCTAGCTTGTACCAGAGACTCTTGATTGATAACGGAATTGGTCGGACCCCATTATTACTCTGTATATCTTGTACATATTTTTGTATTGTCGAATCACTAATGTATAAATAACACTTATTCGCTTATGTCACTTGGTCACTTCATTAACTTTATTCTATGTCATTCATGTCTTTCAACCTTTGACAGCCCTATAAGAATATATGTAAAAAACTTACTTCTCTGCCAAAATTGTTTGTCCTTTGAGTTCCAATTCAATTTGTAAAGAAATTAATGTCATTTATTTAAATTGTATCTACATGATTAAGTTTTCTTGATCGTAAAAGCAATTTTCTTACCCGACAAAACCATTTGTAACTACTGGGCCTGCAGCACTCATTGTGCCACCCACTAAAGCAGCAGTTTAAAACATGTCTCAGTCCTGTCCTTGCAGCCTGTAGTGAAGTTTTAAACTGCCAGGCCTAAACCGTCCTTTTTTAATGTATAAATGTCACCCCAAAGGTAGACCCTAAAAAGCCCATAGGGCACGGTGCATTGTATTTAAAAAGTAGGACATGTGTTTTTCAGTTTTACAAGGCCTGGCAGTAAAACACTCCTAAATGTATTTTTCCCTACTGTTAAGGCCTAACTCTCCACTCCATTAGGAAAACAATTGGGTTACCTTATTACTTTAATCGGTGTTACTGTTTGATTTGAAACAGATAAACATGTCATGTTTAGATGTAAATTAATTGTAATTTAAAATCCTCTTCAGTGGTAAAGTCTGATTTTAAGTCACGATTCTGAAAATGGCATTTCTGCCCTAACCATTTTTGTGCCTCTGTCAGTGTCGTGGGTCACATGACTGTGAGTGGTTCTGCTGTTGCGGTTTGTGTATTTCTGTCAGACAGTGAGATAAAGAGCGTTGGGTGTAGCCAGGATTGGCCATCCTGCCAAGATAGCTAGGGAATGAGCTGTTCCATGCCCGACTTATATTTCAAAGGTGCTTGCCTCCAGCACACACAAAGGAACCTGCCTCTCGTCTTTTGTAACCACAGACGTCTGGGAGCCTTCAAAGGGGAAGGGAAGACTTTCCAGAACCAGATGTGGGTGTAGCCTGGAAGATTCCCCCACTTCAAAGCATGTTACGTTACATTACATTACATTACGTTGTTCTGCTGTGTTACATTATGTTATGTTATGTTGATATGCATGGTGAAACTAATCATCCGTGAAGGTGTCCAGGTGATGTAGCAGGTGTGTAGGCATAAGACAAAGGATGTTACACCCCGCAGAATTATTAGAAGAGCCTGGACTTCAGCTTCTTGCAGAATTCAAGAAGTGAGGAAGAGGCACTGATGTGTTGAGGGAGGTTGTTCCAGGTCTCGGGTGCGATGTAGGAGAATTCTCAAACTACTGTTCTGCTTTTGTGGATGCAGTGGGTTTGTGAAAGTGAGAGTGTGGTTGAGCGTTGGTGTCATGAGGTTGGTGAAAGTGTAGGCGGTTCTTCAGGTATGTTGGTTTTATGTTGTACAGTGCGTGGTAAGCATGTGTGAGGAGTTTATATTGGCTTCATTTCTAGAAGGGGAGCCGGTAGAGCTCTCTGATATGTGGTGAGATATGCGTGCATTGTGGAGGCTGAGAATGAGTCTTGCTGCGAAGTTCTGGGTGGTCTGGATTCGGTTTAGGAGATGGTTTGAGATACTGGCTTAGAGTATGTTGGGGTAATCTATTCTGCTTGTGATAAGGGCTTGCTTGGCCGTGCATTTTGTGTTTAGGGGTAGCCATTTGAATATCTTGTGGATCATGTAAAGAATGTGGAAGAATGAAGAGTGACCGCATTTACCTGCCCTGTCATGGTGAACTTGTCATCCAGGAAGATTCCTAGGTTTCTGACCTCATCGGTTGGTGTGGGTGTAGTTCCAAGTTCTGATGGCCACCAGGTGGATTCCCAAGGAGAGTTCTTGTTCCCCAAGATCAGCACTTCCGTCTTATCAGAATTGAGTTTCAGGCAGTCTTATCTCATCCAGTTTGTAACGTTGATCATGTAGTTGGAGGAGTTGGGTGTAATGGCCTTGCAGGCCAGAGAAAGGATGAGTTGGTTGTCATTGGCATGGGATATCTGTTGCTTGAGGCCTGCCTTGCTCCCCAGAGGACTCTCCTGATGCTAAAGGCCTATCTTGCTGCTTTGACCCTAGACTACTAGAGTGACTTCAAGGGCTAGTTGGATGGCCTCCTGTGTGAGCAACATGGTCATAATAAGATCCAGATACCTTGAAACCTGTGCTTGGCCTCTGCTTAGGTGAGTCATAAACCTCCAAGTGGTGCAACCAAGTCCTGGACACTTGGAAGTGATGTTAGAGGTGCTGCTCCAGCCTAACCCAAAAAGTTGGGACTCGGAAAATATTTCACCAAAATGTGGCCTGAGAACCGACAGATGAACTGGGAAGTACTTGTCACCCAATGAATCCAAGGTGCATCGCCAGTCGGCCTTACTTCGTGGAAGCTCTGCTACATTCTTCTCCGCAGCAGCAAATCCTGTTCAGCGGGACGTCTCGGCAAAGGAATTCAGCCTTGTGGAGCCCTCATTGGCTACATCCTGTAGCTGCATCCCACTGGAGATATTCAATTTCCAAAAAAGTGACAAAGTCTGAAGGTGGAAATCTTCACTGAGTCTCCATCCAGCGGCTCCCCGACGTTGATGCCACCACCTCAGAAACGCCTGCTCCCTGCCCTGGTGAACTTTAACTTCTCAGGAACTTTTCTTCAAAGTTTCTTCTAAGTCCAAAGGTAAGCCAAGACCAGGCCCCATCCACCTCATGTTTGTGACCGGAGCTTCATCGCAGCCGACCTTAACTTTTGACTTTGTCACAGTCTCGCACGACCAGATACTCACAGTTGCTGGTGATCTTTTAGGTGTTATTCTGCACTAAAAACCTTAAATATTCTTAACTGCGGTTCTACTGATTGGGTTTAATTTGTGTCATTATATTCATTACCATTTTCTGCATTTTTCTAAATAGG
This sequence comes from Calotriton arnoldi, assembly GCA_963921515.1. Taxonomy (NCBI): domain Eukaryota; kingdom Metazoa; phylum Chordata; class Amphibia; order Caudata; family Salamandridae; genus Calotriton; species Calotriton arnoldi. The sequence goes on from CAWUFW010013146.1 coordinate 362,279, forward strand.
TTTGGGAGTTTTAATTTGTTGTGTTTTTACTTTATTACTGTTTGTGTGCTGCATAAATACCTTAAACATTGCCTCTAAGTGAAGCTTAATTGCTTTTTTGCCAAGCTACCAAAGGGTTAAGCACAAGTTAATTTGGTGACTTTTGTACTTCACTCTGATAATGACTGTGGATGTTGCTTGAGTAGTGTTATCACCCTCCTCATTCAATAACCCAATGTCTTACAGGTTAGAGGAGGATACTGGGCGAGAAGTCCACCTCAATGCACTAATCTTGCAATCAGCATTCTATTTTTGCAAACACAGTTCCTGTTGTCATCTTCTTTCTTATCTGGACCCTGCACATACACAATTGCCTTGTACTTAGGTATCGTCTTTTGTGAGCAAAGGGTCTGACTACAAGTGAAATGGTAGTCCTGATCCAGCATTAAACTCCACTTTCTGCCAAAACGGAATTACACTGTTTTAGGTATTATGACACCCATGCATAGTTACACTTACAAACCCTGGTACTGGGAAAAATATATGGAGACACATCTCTAATTTTGCATCCCACGTATTATTTCTTATTCCTTATAGCTGTAATGCACAGTGATTGTAGTGTGATACCACCCAGCAGAGGTAATTCCAGGTGCAGATACCATCAGCAGTGGTAATTCCAAATGCCCAGATCCCCACCCCTCACACATTATTACTGTGCAACTTGTGGTCATCTTCTAAATTTGATATGCTCTTTCTGACAGTGTCGGCTCCAGCGAAGCCTTCCCTAGAATCTCTGCACCATAAATTGTGCTCGTAGCCAATAGTATCTAAGTCCCTGATTACTATGTTGGTCGGATGCTACATCGTAGCGGAAACCGGACCGCCCGACAAGAAGTTGTCAATCCCGCTTCCACTATTACAATGCGACTGCCTTCACGGTGGTCAGAAAGTGTATTTTGTTCTATTGCACTATTGCAGCTTGTGCAGTGGGCTGCAGCACAAACTGCAATAGGAAAAATACACTTTTAAAACATCTATGCACCTGCTAGGGGCCCCCAAAGTCACTTCCTGAAAGGCTGACATGGAAAGGCTGTGGGAAACAGACATCATAATCCTGACTGCAGTGCCTGAGCAGCACCGCCGCCATTTGGGGAATATCTGTCCCACTGATACCCCGTTGGGCTCCTTGAGCCCGTTGGAAGCCTAGCGGAATCCCCAAGCGGGTTTCCCTCCTACCGCCAGTATCATAATACGGCGGTCGGACGGAAACCTATGATGTTGGCCGGAAAGCCTCTGACAAGCTGTTGGAAGGCTTTCCACCTGACATCATAATCAGGCCCATAATCATGAACAATGTTGTTTAGTTAAATATATGTCTGCATAAATCATATATAGTAATCCCAATGAACTTAAAATACTGTATTAGCCAAATTTTTCCTGCAAAAAATCTTTAGGTTGTGGTATTACTTACATCAGGTGCATAGGTTATCATTATCATACTGATTAAACTTCCACAACCTGCCAAGCCAATGCTCAAATCAGTTTAACTATGCTTCTAAAGCATACAATAGTGTCATCTGGAGTAGCCACAAAGAAACTGCTCTTTTAAAATTTGTTAGACCTCTCTGCCAAACAGGGTCATTAACAGGTATGGAGAATTGACTTTTCTCAGGCTACGTCTCCAGAGTAAAATGTAAAAGTGGTTTCTTTGGCTCAGAATACTTCAAAGATTGGTTTGAGACATTATGATATCTTGGATCAGACCACAGAAATATTTTAGTCTCACCTTATTTCTTTTGGTCGCTGCCAATGTTCATTGTGCCTGACAACTCCCTACTATAGACAACCATTGGCAGAGTCAAAGAGTTTCACATATAAATCACAGTTTTAGCCAGATCTGTTAGATTTTCCAAAGCTGGTTCCTTTTTAATCCCCATTTGAACAGAATTGTCCTTTTTGCAATCTCTTTCCATTTTATATTTGTTTTTATCTTTTGCCTATGTCTAACAGTTTTATCTTGATTTTATATGTTTTATATGTTTCATTCCAATCTACCTTTTCAAATTATTCTACTTCTTATTATTTAGATACGTTCATGTGCTTTTCTGTTTGCGCTTTGTTGTTCAGTTAGGATGTGGAGCATGACATCAGTTTAAAAAGAATGTTGGTGTTGATCAGAATGCTTGACATTGAAGATGGCAACAGATGATAGAGCTGGCAATATAGGAGACAGTAAGAACTGTTTTTTTCTTTAAAACTTAATTCCAAAGAGAACCTATTTTTCTACAGAACCAATTGTATAGCCTTTGATGTCAGGCATGAAGTTTTTGTGACATAGTGGGACTAGAATTATATCCTGGTTATCTCCTTGTTGTGGAGAGGGGCAGTTATTTTAAAATCCAACCTCCCAGGAAGTAGGGGTGGAGGGTGGATTTCTCTGTAAAAGGAAACAGAATGAGTGATGAGAGAATCCAACATGGGCAGCGAAAAAAGCCTTACAGAAATCATTTAAAAAAATATGTCGCTATAGCAGTTTCTCCAGGGGCTTTAAGAGCTTTGCTATAAGCAGATGAAGTAGTTATTTTGCAGTGTATGATTGACCTTGAGGTAGAATGCTATCTCCAGGAGTTTAGCCTCTCTTTTCAATTCTGTCAGACAAATCTTGGTGTGGCTCAAAAACGTGATGACTCCCTCGCTATTTTATCTAGTTCCTGAAGTGGAAATATTCACAATGCCATTATCAAGTAAGGGACAAAAGAAGTCTTAATGGAGAACTTCCATTTATATGACTGCAATGGAAACTGCCTGAAAAAAAATAGTCTGATATCCTTAGGTTAGTCTTGCATTCCTGCAGAAAACACTGTTCATAGCAGGCATTATGCTAGAAGTAAAAACTGAAAAATCCTGAACTCATGAGAGCAAAATAATTATATTTTGATGTGTAACTGCTAAATACTTTGAATACTTTGAGGTCTCCTTTCAAACTTATATGCAGTATATGAATAATACTCTACTTCCCCCAGGTCTTGTGGATAGTACCCATCTCTATCATTCTGGATCTGATCTCCAACCTTAATAACTCCTCTATTGATCAGTCAATCTGCATGCAAATAGATCCACCTCTAATGGTCACCTAATCACCTATATCTTCCTGTAATATTTTTGATTCAGCTTCCAGCTAGTGTAATCTGTCAAAAACCTCAAATTCCAGTCCTCCACTATGTGTTCCTTTCCTGATAAATAATCTGCTTTGAGCAAAACCTAATGTTCCACGCAATAATGTAACATCTCCTTTCCTAGCTCTGAATGACACTGCAATATGGGTCTTTCTCAGTAATGTATATACCATAGCTTCTGAAATGTTGTCCATGCATAGTGTTCGATATGACATCTGTTAGAAATTGGATTGTTGGTTGACTGGGGTATAAGCCATGGTCAAGCAACAACCACAATTCTAGTCAGGGTAAGAGGCAGGCAAACCCTAAACTAACCATTGTTTGATTTCTGGTAGCTTGGCAGAGAGCAGCCAGGCTTAATAACACTTCAAACGGTAAATCAGTGAAAACACCACACAAAAAGATTCCACACCAAGTTAAAAAAATTACTCTGATTTCAATTTAAAAAAAAAAAAACAAGACCAAAACAACAAAAATCCAATTACTAGAACCGGAGATATAGATTTCTAAAATTTATAGTGAAAAATAGCTCCAAAAAGCACAAAGTGCTATTGGTGATATCTGGTCATGCCAGACTGGTAAAAAAAGACACAAGCTTAGGCCAACCATGATGGAGAGCAGCCCGGCTACAGGGACCCAGTTAGGCCAGTTGAACAAAGTACCTTAAATTCTGGTTACGGAGCGTTGCGTGGATCTACTTCGAAGATATGTCGCGCAGTAGAGGCAATGCATTGGTTCCAAGGTGTGTACGTGGCTGCGGGGTTAGGTTCTGATGTGTCTACGTCAAGGATTCTGTCGACGGAGCTTGCCATGCGAAGACTGGTGCTGAGGATGCATGGTGAGCAGTGAAGCAGCTATGCAAAGTTCAGCGTCATCTTCAAGGCTGCCGTCGACGAGGGATGCGAGGAGCTTGCACGGGGTAAAGCGTCACGCAGTGGTGGTTGCGAAGGCAAGGCGTTGGTCCCAATATGTGGGAGGCGGTGGCGATGCAAATCTTTTGCGATGGGTCTAATTCAGGCAGCAATGCATCAGTTCTGCTTAGCAGATAAGATGCGTCGGTTCTGCAGGCAAGTACCTTAGGCCCACTTCAAAGGGTCCAGGACTGGGGTGGCACCACTTGGCAGGGTGGAATCACAGATGGTAGATTCCAGGGGTGGGGGTTAGTGAGAAGTTGGCCTGGTATATGCTGTCCACTAATTAAAGTGGGCACCTTGCACCAGTCCAAACAACCCTTATGGTGATTTAAGAGGTCAAATATAACCTTAGAAAGGTATCCAAGTGGTAGCTGTGGAGAGCAGCCTTCAGGCTTAGTCTTGAAGGAATGTTAAGCAGCTTGTTTTACCAGAATGCAATCTTATTGTATTGATTAAATGAAAGGAGAACCACACAGTAGTTATAAGAATATATGTTTATTATTATAACACACCTTAAATACCTCACAGTATCTGCTAAGTGGAGATAAACAAAAAGCACACAATACTGTAGCACAGAAACAATCGTAATTAGCACTAATACACAGTGGGCTCAGGGGGAGACCAAACCATGTACTAAAATAGTGGTATAAGAACCACGACTCGAGTCAAGAGAGTATCTAGAAGATGTAGCATCGCTGGGACCCCAAGTAACCAACCAAGATGAGTAAGTAGGGGCGCCACGGAGGACGGGTGCAGTGTGAGAACACGACCGCGTGCTACGTACAATTCAATGGGAGAGTCGGGGTTGCAGTTTTAAAGTTTAAGGACCCTTCTCAGTAGATTACGAGGAAACCCTTTGGAACATAGAAGGTTGGAGAGCCACCCCACCCGTGGATACCGAAGTATCAGAGCTACCTATCCCAGGGAAGCCGGGTGCATAGGGCTGAAGTGGCGTCGGAAACCGCTGTCGTTCTCAATGGGAGTCTTCAAAGAAATGCCACTGCTGGAAAGAAGAAAAGTGTCCGGGGGAACCCACAGGTGGATTCTTGATGGAAGGAACCTGAAAGTAGAGGAGTGACCAAGGGCTCGGTAGACAAATGCTCACCGATGTCGGGTGCTTCAGGTGTGAAGAAGGAGACCTTGACTCTACAGCTGCAGGGACCAGGAGACGTCGATAACAACCAGGAGCTGGATACAAGCTGTCTCACAAAGGATGTCGAGTGCTGAGTGGTCGTGTCCGGCGGGAGCACCAACAAGCCTTGGCAGTGGCAACCCACAAAGAAGGTCAAAGAAGGTTACGGTCTGGCCCAGCAAGGACCAGGGGACACACCACAGCAAGGGGAGTCAGGGCAAGCCTGGAGCAACCAGGTGAGCCCAAGAAAAGCAGTGATGTCCCTCAAGTGGACCCACAGGCCGAAGGCACAGGAGTCACAAGGGGACCTCTAGCAGTTTCACAAAGTCACAGCTTGCAGGGAACAGAATGCAAGGAGGCCAAAGTCCTTTGTAGGAAATTGCACAGAGGTTTGATCTATCTATAGATTAGTGCACAAAGTTGGGGAACACCAACAAGCATATGCACTTGCAAAAGTATGCGGTGCACAGGGGTTTGGGTTATGCGGTCCCCACGAGGGATACTGGCCTCAATCTCGGTGAGAAGGCATCTCAAACACACAGAATGTAGGAACCCACGTCCTGTGTTGCTGGAGCCTTCGGAGTCTGCAGGAGCTCAGGATCAGCAGACCGATCAGTGGCGTTATGGTGCCTGCAAATGCAGGGGAGTGACTCCTTCACCCTAAGGGAGATACTTCACTTGTCCTTGATGCTCCACAGGTCCTGCACGGAGCCTGTATGGTGCAGGGGCACAGACGATGCTTTGGACGGAGAGGGAGATGAAGTCGGGCCCAGTCAAGGTCCAGCAAAGTCCAGAGTGTCCAGACGGTCGAAGGTCAGTGGTTTCTTGATCAGAATCTTGTCCATGTCGAACCTAGGGTCCTACAGCCATGTAAGCCCTTTTGTACCCACGGGAAAGGGTTGGACAGATTCAGGGGACCCTCCCAGGGGAGGGTCAGGACAGTGGGGAGGATACTCCCATGTCCTTTGTCCAGCGTCATGCCAGAGCAGGAGCCAACATCTCCCAGGACTGGTTTGAACTGGAGTATGCACAGGGACACCAAATGTGCCCCTCGTGCAGACTTTCAGGCACTTTGGAAGTGCACCCACCCAGCTCTAATACACTAAATCCTATCTGGGAGGTTGTCAAACCTCCATGTGACAGGATGCCTATTGTGCTGCCTTCCTCTGCTCGAGCTTGGCTCAGCAGCAGGAGGGCAGAAATGTGTCTCTGGTCGGCAGCAACCATTTTGTGCTGTCCGGGCCGAGAAGGCTGGTACCGGGAAGACCAGGGACCCCACAAAGCTTTCTTCTGAAGGGTGGAATCATATCTCCCACACCGGTTACCAGTGTGGAGGTATGATTCCAAGGTGTTTGATACCAAAAAACATGGCATGGTTTGTTGCAGCCGTTTTCGAGATAACATTTTACGCGAGCATATAATGCACCTCTACCTATATGTCCAGCTGCGTCACCGACAGCCCGGGAGAATGGTCTCCGAAGGCTTCAGGGGTGCCTTGCTCATGCATGGGCACCCTCTCACTTAAAACCCAGCACCCTGCCTTCAGAATTGTCAAGGCCTGCTATAGGGGCGACTTATACGTTTTAAGTGTAGTGACATATAGATATAGTAAACCTATATCTAAAGTAAGTGTGGCATGCACCATCTTACACAGGCTGCAATGGCAGGCCTGTAGTTCCATTTTGCATGGTCTCTCATGGGTGGCATAATTCATGCTTCAGCCCATGGGAGGCCTCTGGGGTACCTATGCCCTGGGTACATGTGTACCATATACTAGGGACCGATAAGGGTACCCCAGTATCCAATCTGCAGTGTACCTAAGTACATGACATAACATTTTAGGGAGAAAGCAGATAGACTGGGGTCCTGAGTAGCAGTATCCCAGTCAGGCTAGTCAAAAACAGTGTAACATCAAGCAAAAAGTGGGGGTAACCATGAGAAGCAGATCCTACTTTCCTACACAACCCCCCCCAAACGTAAGGAGATGAGACTAACCTTGCCCAGTTGAGTCTTCATTTTCTAAGTGGAAATATCTGGAGAGTCCATCTGCATTGGCATGGTTACTTCCAGGTCTATGTTCCACTGTATAGTCCATCCCCTGTAGGGAAATGGACCACGTCAAAAGTTTGGGGTTTTCACCCTTCATCTGTTTTAGCCATAAGAGGGGCTTATGGTCTATCTGAACAATGAAGTGAGTGCCAAACAAGTATGGCCTCCGCTTCTTTAGAGCCCAAACCACAGCAAAGGCTTCCCTCTCAATGGCTGACCAACGTATCTCTCTGGGGGTCAACCTTCTGCTAATAAAAGCTACTGGTTGATCCTGACCCTCTGCATTAAGTTGTGACAACACAGCCCCTACCCCCAATTCAGATGCATGTGTTTGGACAATGAATTGTTTGGAATAGTCAGGACTTTGCAGAATGGGAGCAGTGCACATGACCTGTTTGAGATCATCAAATGCCTTCTGCAGCTAACTGTCCACTGAACTTTCTTGGGCATTCTTTTTGATGTAAGTTCATTCAAGGGAGTCACTATAGACCCCTATCCTTTTACAAATCTTCTGTAGTACCCAGTCAGGCCCAAGAAAGCTCTGACCTGAGTCTGGGTAGAGGGAGCAACCCAGTCCATGATGGTCTGGATTTTGCTCTGCAATGGCTGAACCTGGCCTCCACCCACAAGGTGGCCCAGGTACACAACCTTACTCTGCCCTATCTGGCACTTGGTGGCCTTGATAGTGAGACCTGCTTTCTGCAGAGCCTCCGAAACATTCTTCAGGTTGACCAGGTGATCCTCCCAGGTGGAACTAAAGATAGCTATATCATCAAGATATGCTGCACTATAGGCTTCCAGGCCTGTAAGGACTTTGTTTACCAACCTTTGGAATGTGGCAGGTGCATTCTTCAAACCAAAGGGCATCACAATAAATTGATAATGCCCACTAGGGGTTGAAAATGCTGTTTTTGGTTTGGCTTCCTCAGCTAGTCTGATTTGCCAATATCCAGCAGTGAGGTCAAATGTGCTCAAGAACTTGGCTGAGGCCAAAGTGTCAATGAGTTCATCTGTCCTAGGAATAGGGTGAGCATCAGTCCTAGTGACTGCATTGAGCCCCCTGTAGTCCACACAGAACCTCATTTCTCTTTTACCACCCTGGGTATGAGGTTTGGGTACCAGGACCACTAGACTAGCCCAAGGGTTCAATCACCCCCAATTCCAGCATCTTTTGGACTTCAGTCCTGATGCAATCTCTGACATGGTCAGGCTGCCTGTAAATCTTATTTTTAACAGGTAGACTCTCACCTGTGTCCACTTCATGGGTACACCAAGTGGTCTGACGTAGGAGTCAAAGAAAACATGTGCCTGTATTTATTGAGGACCTTCCTACAATCAATCTGCTGTTGCTCTGTGAGGCTGCCTGCCAAGGCTACACCATCAACTGAGCCATCATCAGGGTTCTGTGAGAGGAGGTCAGGGAGTGGATCACTCTCTTCCTCCTGTCCCTCATCAGTAGCCAATAGCAAGCCCATGTCTGCCCTGTCCACATAGGGTTTGAGCCTGTTTACATGGAGCAACCTATGGGGGCTCCTGGGAGTTCCAAGGTCCACTAAGAAGGTGACCTCTCCCTTCTGCTCAAGAATAGTATGAGGTCCACTCCACTTTTCTTGGAGAGCTGCTGGGGCCACAGGCTCCAGCACCCATAATTTCTGCCCTGGCTGGTAAACAGTAAGAACAGCCTTTTGGTCATGCCAAGCTTTTTGCAATTCTTGACTTGCCTCAAGGTTTTTGCTGGCCTTCTTCATGTACTCAGCCATCCTGGAGCGGAGACCAAGTACATAGTCCACTATGTCTTGCTTGGGAGGTTTGAGAGGTAACACCCATCCCTCCTTCACAACACAAGGGACCCATAACTGGACGCCCAAACAAAAGTTCAAAAGGGCTGTAGCCAACCCCCTTTTGTGGGACCAAAGAGAGAGGAGACAAAGAGAAGGCAGGGCAACAGGACATCCCATTTTCGCCTAAGCTTTTCTGGGAAGCCCATGATCATGCCCTTTAGGATTTTGTTGAACTTTTAAACCAACCCATTGCATTGTGGGTGATAGGGTGTGGTAAATTTGTAATTCACTCTACACTCCTTCCACATTGCAGTGATATAACTGGACATGAAGTTTGTACCTCTGTCAGTTAAGACCTCCTTAGGGAAACCCACTCTGGAAAAAATTCCCAGGAGGGCCCTGGCCACCACAGGAGCTGTGGTGGTTATAAAGGGTATAGCCTCTGGATACCTAGTGGCATGGTCCACCACCACTAGAATATAACTGTGCCCAGATGCAGTTGGAGTGTTCATGGGACCAATTATGTCAATCCCAAACCTCTCAAAGGGAACCCCCACCACAGGTAGTGGTATGAGGGGGGCCTTTGTGGTACCAGCTGACTTACCACTGGCTTGATAGGTGGTACAGGAGCGACAAAACTCCTTGGTGTCCTCTGACATATGAGGCTAGTGAAAGTGAGGGACAAGCCTGTCCCAAGTCTTACTTTGGCCTAGGTGTCCTGCTAAGGGAATGTCATGTGCCAAGGTGAGTAGGAAGCCCCTTAACTTCAGAGGTATGACCAACCTCCTGGTGGCACCAGACTTGGGGTCTCTACCCTCTGAGTAAAGGAGTCCCTCATCCCAATAGATCCTGTGGGATCCACTGACACTCCTAGCAGCCTCAGCAGCAGCTTGATGTGTCAGGGGTTCAAGAGAGCTGCAGGTTTGCTGCTCCTGACTCAGTTCTGCCCTGGAAGGGCCCCCTGTCCCCAAGAACTCAACCTGATCAGGTTCCAGTTCATCTGGGACAGTTCCTTCACAGGGCCTGAGGTCATCTCCCTCAAGAGATTGATCCTCTCCCTGAGCCTGGGGGGAAGACACAGCCTTACCCCTCCTGCTCCTCCTCTTAGAAGGCACCTGGTCCATTTTTTCAGAATCCAGGCCCTGTTCAGTAGAAGTCAGTTTGGCATGTGACCTGGTCACAGCAAAGACATCTGCAGAGATGCCCAGCATTGCGGCATGAGTCCTTATGTCGACTTTAGCCCAGGATGAAGTCTCCAAATGATTGCCCAGTACGGATTCCACTGGAAGGTCTGAGCTAACCACAACTTTCTTTGGGCCAGTTACCCTTCCCCAGCTGAAAGTAACAACAGCCAAGGAATGATCAGTCCTGACATTGTTAGCATTGGTCACTTGGTACATCTCACCAAGTATGATATGTTCAGGGTCCACAAGATCTTTTGTCACGATAGTGACACTTGCTCCTGTGTCCCTGTATGACATGGCCTCCTTACCATTAATCAAAAGCTGCTGTCTGTATTTGCCCAAGTTACTGGGACTGACAAATAAGGTGGCAATATCCATGCCACCATCACAGACAAGTACAGCCTGAGCTGGAGTTCTGACTAAGCCAGAACCCATCTCAGAGCCCAAGGTTAATCCTACTATTCCCTTGTTCCCTGTACCACCACTTGAAACTGTACTAGGGGGAGCAGTTGCCTTAGGGGCAGTGGTGGTTGGAGTCGAATCCTTGGTCTTTGGACAATTGGCATCTTTTATCCAATGGGTCTTTTCTTTACATAAGTAACATCAAGGTTTCTTTTTGCCTTTTCCTTTGTTGGATTGTGACTCCCCCCAGATGCAGGTTTTTGGGGCCCTGATGAAGACTTGTCATCTTTACCCTTGTCCCCACCCTTATGTGAGGTTTTAGCATCTAGCTTCTTTTGGTCACCACCATGGTTCTGGTTTCTGTGCTTCACCCTGGTTCTGACCCACCTATCTGCCTTCTTTCCCAATTCTTGGGGAGAAGTCAGATCAGAGTCAACCAGGTATTGACGCAACAACTGATTTTGGCAATTATTAAGGATCTGCTCCCTCATAATCAAATTGTACAATCCCTTGAAATCATTCACTTTGCTGCCAAGCAACCAGCCTTCCAGAGCCTTAATGGCACTATCCACAAAGTCTACCTAGTCCTGATTCTGTGCCTTCTGTGTGTCTCAGAACTTAATCCTGTACTGTTCAGTGGTTAAGTCAAACCCATCAATGAGAGCCCTCTTCAGAAATGAATAATTGTCAGCATCTTTTTCTCTAACAGTGAGGAGCTTATCTCTACCTATATTAGAAAAGGAGAGCCACAAGATAGCTGCCCACTGCTCTTGAGGGACCATCTGAACTTTACAGGCCCTCTCTAAAGCAATTATCCATTTATGGATGTCATCCCCAACATGGTAGGGAGGGACAATCTTGCTCAGGTTCCTATTGTCAAAAGAATGTTCTTTAACTCTAGGGACACTGTTGCTGCCACCATGGGACTCTAGTCCCAACTTTTTTCTAGCTCTCTGGACTTCTAGGGACTTTTTATCCAGGGCCAATTGCTCTTGCCTGTGCCTAAGCCTAGCTTTCTCAAGTTCAAGAAATTGGTATTCCCTATCAAAAGAGTGGTCCCTCTTGCTAGATACAGAGGTCCCTACAGACTGTCCTGAGTGATGTGACTCTGCAGAGGGAGATCTAGATCTCCTTGGTAAACTCAGCACTCTTCCAGGAGGGGTGAAGAGAGGGCCATTTTGGCATTCTTCTTCAGCATGTCCCTGAAGATCTGAGTTGTCCTGGTGGGAACCATCTTGTTCCTCCTGGCCAGGGTTTGAGTCTAGGTCGTAATAGGTGTCACCTCCTGACCTGTCCTCATTCCCTGCCCCATCCACTTTCTCCTATTCATCTGACCCAGGGGTCTTCCTTAGGTCATCAAGCAGTAAGGCCTCTATGAGGCGTTGGGTGTTTGCATTTCTCCCTGTCTTCAGCTTTCTAGAGGCACACATGGCTTTCAGTTCTTGGAATTAAAGCTCACTGTATCTACAGGGCAGAGAGCCACTGGCATCTCCTTTAGAAGACATACTAAGTGTGGTGAGGTGTTGCACCTACCAAACCTAGTGGGAACTAAACTCTCTGAGGTTGGAGAAAGGGTGTGCTAGACCCTTGATTTACCCAACCCTAAGTTCAGTAGGACCTACTTATTCTAAGCTAGTATTATATGTACCTAGTACTTAGTGGTTTTCAGCTAATCAATACAAAGATGTATCTGGTAAAACAATGCAGGCTTGAATCCCAACCGCTGCACACCAATGTGAGAAGTTGGCCTGGTATATGCTGTCCACTAATTAAAGTGGGCACCTTGCACCAGTACAAACAACCCTTACGGTGATTTAAGAGGTCAAAGATAACCTTAGAAAGCTATCCAAGTGGTAGTTGTGGAGAGCAGCCTTTAGGCTTAGTCTTGAAGGAATGTTAAGCAGCTTGTTTTACCAGAATGCAATCTTATTGTATTGGTTAAATGAAAGGAGAACCACACAGTAGTTATAAGAATATATGTTTATTATTATAACACACCTTAAATACCTCACAGTATCTGCTACATGCAGATAAACACAAAGCACACAACACTGTAGAACAGAAACAATCGTAAGTAGCACTAATGCACAGTGGGCTCCAGGGGGAGACCAAACCATATACTAAAATAGTGGTATAAGAACCACGACTCGAGTCAAGACAGCGTCTAGAGGATGTAGAATCACTGGGACCCCAAGGAACCACCCAAGGTGAGTAAGTAGGGAACCCACGGAGGACGGGTGCAGTGTGAGAACATGACTGCGTGCTACGTACAATTCAATGGGAGAGTCGCGGTTGGAGTTTTAAAGTTTAAGGACCCCTCTCAGTGGATTACGAGGAAACCCTTTGGAACATAGAAGGTTGAAGAGCCATTCCACCCGTGGATACCAACGTACTAGAGTTACCTATCCCAGGGAAGCCAGGTGCATAGGGCTGAAGTGGCGTCAGAAACCGCCGTTCTTCTCAATGGGAGTCTTCAAAGAAATGCCATTGCTGGAAAGAAGAAAAGTGTCAGGGGGAACCCACAGGTGTATTTTTGATAGAAGGAACCTGAAAGCAGAGGGGACAGAGTCTATGTCACTCAGGAGTGACCAGGGGCTCGATAGACGAATGCCCACCGATGTCGGGTGCTTCAGGTGTGAAGAAGGAGACATTGACTCTACAGCTGCAGGGACCAGGAGACATCGAGGACAACCAGGAGCTGCATACAAGCTGTCCTATGAAGGATGTTGAGTGCTGAGGGGTTGGTGTCCGGCGGGAGCACCAACAAGCCTTGGCAGTGGCAACCAACGAAGAAGGTCAAAGAAGGTTACGGTCTGGCCCAGCAAGGAACAGGGGACTCACCACAGCAAAGGGAGTCATGGCAAGCATGGAGCAACCAGGGGAGCCCATGAAAAGCAGTGTTGTCCCTCAAGTGGACCCACAGGCCGAAGGCACAGGAGTCGCAAGGGGACCTCTAGCAGTTTCACAAAGTCACAGCTTGCAGGGCACAGAGTGCGAGGAGGCCAAAGTCCTTTGCACAAAATGTGTGCAGAGGTTGGGGCTATCGATATTTCAGTGCACAAAGTTGGGGAACACCAACAAGCATATGCACTTGCAAAAGTAAGCAGTGCACAGGGGTTCGAGTTATGCAGTTCCAACAAGGGATACTGGCCTCAAACTCAGTGAGAGGGCAGCTCAATGTCAATGAATATAGAAACCCACCTCCTGTGTTGCTGGAGCCTTCTTAGTCTGCAGGAGCTCAGGATCAGCAGACCGGTCAGTTGCGTTACGGTGCATGCAACTGCAGGGGAGTGACTCCTTCACCCCAAGGGAGATACTTCAGTTGTCCTTGATGCTCCACAGGTCCTGCACAGAGCCTGTATGGTGCACGGGCACAGAAGATGCTTTGGACAGAGAGTGAGACAAAGTCGGGCCCAGTCAAGGTCCAGCGAAGTCCAGAGTGTCCAGACAGTCGAAGGTCAGTGGTTTCTTGATCAGAATCTTGTCCACGTCGAATCTAGGGTCATACAGCCAGGTAAGCTCTTTTGTACCCACGGGAGAGGGTTGGACAGATTAAGGGGACTCTCCCAGGGGAGGGTCAGGACAGTGGGGAGGATACTCCCATGTCCTTTGTCCAGTTTTGCACCAGAGCAGGAGCCAACGGCTCCCAGGACTGGTTTGAACTGGACTATGCACAGGGACACCAAATGTGTCCCTCGTGCAGACTTTCAGGCACTTTGGAAGTGCACCTACCGAGCTCTAATACACTAAATGTCTGGGAGGTGGTCACAACTCCCTGTGACAGGATGCCTATTGTGCTGCCTTCCTCTGCTCGAGCTTGGCTCAGCAGCAGGAGGGCAGAAATGTGTCTCTGGTCGGCAGCAACCATTTTGTGCTGTCCGGGTCGAGAAGGCTCATACTGGGAAGACCAGTGACCCCACAAAGCTTGCTTCTGAAGGGTGGAATCAAACCTCCCACACCGGTTACCGGTGTGGAGGTATGATTCCAAGGTGTTTGATACCAAACACAACATGGTTTGTTGCAGCCGTTTGTAGGAGAGTAGGATCTGCTTCAGATGGGTACCCCCACTTTTTGCTGATGCTTCACTGTTTTTCGACATTAGTCTGGCTGGGGCCCTGCTAATCAGAACCCCAGCCTAGCTGCTTCCTCTCTAAAATGGTTTCCATGTGCCTTAGGCACATCACTGATTGGGATCTGGAGTGCCCTTATAAGTCCCTAGTATATGGTATACTTTGTACCAAGGGCATAGGTACCTCAGAGGCCTGCCAGGGGCTGCAGCATGTATTATGCCACCCCTGGAAGGCCATCCAAACTGACACCACAGGTCTGCTACTGCAGCCTGGGTAAGGTGGTGCATGCACCCCTTACTGTGATGTAGGTTACCTATATCACTAAATACATACACACATATAAACCTATAAGTCACTCCTAAGGCAGGCCTTATCCATCCTAAAGGCAGAGTGCATGGTTCCTATGTGAGAGGGTGCCCCTGCATGAGCAGGGCCCCTCTGCAGCGTTCGGAGACCATCTCTGATGCTGTTTGTAGTGCAGCCTGACCATTTACTCTTAAGCGCATTATATCCTCGCGGTAAAATGCTAACTTTGGAATGGCTGCACCTAAACATGTCGTGTTTGGTGTCAAACATCTTGGAATACTACCCCCCCGCCAATCCTTGGGGCGGGGGTAGCATTCCACCCTTCTAGAGGGAAAGACATGTTAACTCTGACTAGTCCGGTAACTTCTTTCCAGAGCCCTGGCATCACAAAATGGATGCTGCTGCCACAGACACGAGTCTGGCCTCCTGCTGCTGGACGAAACTCCGGCAGGGGAGGCCTGGACAATAGGTTTCCTGTCCCAGGGAGGTGTGACCACCTCCCCAGACAGGATAATGTGTATTGGGGCTGGGCGGGAGCACTTTCGGGTGCTTTGAAGTCCTGCACTGGGGGCACATTTGGTGTCCCTGTGCATACCCCAGTTCAAACCGGATCAGGGGCTTGCAGCCCCTGCTTTGGCGTGAACTGGACAAAGGGAAAGGGGTGTAGCCACCCCTCTGCCCTGACCCACCCATAGGTGGGGCCACAGAGTAGTCCAACCCCTATCTTTAGTATAAAAATAGGAACCCAGTCCTTAGGACTTTAGATTATCCCTGGACGAAACTCTGAAACTGAATCCTGGACTTTCGACGCTCTACTCACGATTAGAGGACAGAAGAATCTCCCTTGGGGTCAAAGAGTGACTCCCCTGCTTGGCAGGCACCAAAGAAGCATCTGTCTGGTTCGCATTTCTGAAGCTCCCGTCGGACGCCGAAGTCATCGCATCACCAGAGGTGGATTCTCAGACTTCCCCGAGGCTACCCTGAGTCCCCAGCAAAGCTGAGGCCCGTGGCTATCGTGGGTGACTTGAGACCGTGACCCCTGGACACCGAGCACATTTGCAAGTGCATCCTCTTCTGGGTCTCCCAAGAAGTCGTGCTTTGGGCTCCGAGTAGCCCTAGCCTCCAGCACCAACTGCTCTGAAGATCACTGGCCCCCACTCCACGAGTGTCCTGTAAGCCATATCCACGTGTGGCGTCACGAGGCTCCTTCGCAGTCGCTAGCCCGTTGGCTAGTAGCCCTTAACGAAGGCCAATCTTTTCCTACCTTGGCATCCTGGTTGCACCAGGCCTGCTCTCACTTACCCTCGCTGGGTGAGTTCCCCAGACCTTGCTGGTCTGCACCATCGACGATCTTCCTCTGCATCGAGACTTGCCGTCGCCAAGGCTTGTTGGGTCCAATCCGGTCGCCAACACCTCAGCACTCGACAGACATCGTGTACCAGCCCGAATCCTGCTCCTGGTTGCCAACAACGCCTCCTGAACCTCGTGGCTGAAGAGACAAGACGACCATCAATGCACCTGAAGCACTCGACATCGGTGGGCATCTGTCCATCGCCTTCCTGGTCACTGGCTAGTGACCCAGACTCTGTCCCCTCTGCTTTCAGGTTCTTCAGAACTCCGATCCACTCTTGGATCCACCCGGACACTTTTCTCTTGGTCGCCAGCAGCACTTTGCAGCAGATCGCCATTCAAATCGACGATGAAACCCGACCCCGAAAGGCACCTATGCACCCGGCTTCCCTGGGTGAGGTAACACGAGTACTCCGGTGCTCCCGTGGGTAGAGACTCTTCAAAGTCCTAGATCTCAAAGGGTTTGGTCCAAGTCCTCTTTAAAGTGTCCCTTTTCTCTAATTTCCCGATCACGACTTTCTCCATAGAAGTCAACGGCGTATCGCGGTTGTGTATTTACACTGCACGCGTCTCCCGTGGGTCCCCTGTGTCACTACCTTGGGTGGTTCCTTGTGGTCCAAGCACTTCTAGAGGCTCTAGGCCTAGTGTCTAGTTCAGTCGTGGTTCTTATACCACTTTATTGGTATATGGTTTGGTACGCCCTAGGGCCCAAACGTGTATTTGTGCTATTACTGTGTTTAAATAACTTCTAACTTATGTACTTCGAACTCTAGCCTCATAAAGAGACTAGAGGGGTGTGTTTAGCAATAAATACATATATTTTGAATATATACCTGGTGTGGTGCTCTTTCATTTGATCACTCAAGAGATTATAGACTGGTAAAACAAGCTGCTTTACATTCCTTCAAGACTTAGCCTGAAGGCTGCTCTCCATAGCTACCACTAGGATAGCTTTCAATAAGGTTGTCTTTAACCTATCTCCAATAAGGGGTTGTTTGGACTGGTGCAAGGTGCCCACTATAATTAGTGGACAGCATATACCAGGCCAACTTCTCACATTGGTGTGCAGCGTGTGGGATTCCAGCTTGCTATTGTTTTACCAGATAATCTCAATTGAATTGATCAACTGAAAACCACTAAAGGTACCTAAGGTACATATCATTTAAGCTTAGAATACAGTAAGTTCTACTGAACTTAGAGTTGTGTGTTAAGGGATAGCACAACCCTTTCTACAACTCAAGAGAGTTTAGCAGGCCACACTAGAGTAGGTAGTGCATACACCACACCACACTAGTAATGTCTTTAAGGGCAGGATCCAAAGAATCCTTGCAGGAAGCCATTGAGCTTCCACCCTCCAAGTATGATACACTCCCATTCTTGGAATTGAGAGCTTTATGCAACTTGAGAAAAATAAGGACAGGCCAAAGCCCCACCACCCAACACCTCAAGGAGTTGTTGGTGGCTTATGACCTTAGTAAGCCCTTGGGGACTGAAGGGGTAGGAGCTGAGGGTGGGGCAGATGATGAGGTTGGGAATGGGGGTACCAGTACCCCCAGCCCCCCTCTGAAACTGGCCAGGAGGGCGACAATGGCCCTGACCTGGATAATCCAACCCCTCCTGAGGAAGATGAAGAGGAGGATCCGAATGAGCCCCCCTTTGTCCCCCCAGGAAGGATTGTGAGTGTGCCCAGAAGGTCTAGATCTTCTTCTCAGAAGTCTAACCACTCTGGCACCTCAATAGGGAGCTCTGTCTCATCTCATAGGAGGGAATCCACTCATGAGAGGAGAAAGAGGCTGATTCAATATGAGGAAGCTCAGCTTGAACTCAGAAGGAAGCAAGTAGCCTTAGACAGGGAGTCCCTAGATCTCTTTAGAGAGAAAAGAAAGTTGGGACTAGAGTCCCATGGTGGCAGCAATATCCCTAGAGATAGGGAAAGGTCCTATGACCATAGGAACCTGAGCAAGATTGTCCCTCCCTATCAGAATGGGGATGACATCCACAAGTGGATAACTGCTCTAGAGAGGGCCTGTAAGGTACAGAAGGTCCCTCAGGAGCAGTGGGCAGCAATCTTGTGGCTCTCCTTTGCTGACAAAGGTAGAGATAAGCTCCTCACTGTTAGAGAGGAGAATGCTGATAATTACAAGGACTTGAAGAGTGCTCTTATTGATGGGTTTGGCCTAACCACTGAACAGTACAGGTTGAAGTTCAGAGATACCCAAAAAGCACAGACTCAAGACTGGGTAGACTATGTGGATTGTTCTGCCAAGGCTCTGGAAGGCTGGTTGATGGGCAGTAAGGTGTGTGACTTCTCAGGATTGTACAATCTGATAATGAGGGAGCAGATTCTTAATAACTGTCAAAATCAGCTGTTGCATCAATACCTGGTAGACTCTGATCTGACCTCTCCCCAAGAATTGGGAAAGAAGGCAGACAAATGGGTCAGAACCAGGGTGAAGCAGAAGGTACAGAACCAAGGTGGGGAAACCAAGAAGCAAGATGCTAAGAACTCTGACAAGGGTGGGGAGAAGGGTAAAGATCAAAAGTCTTCATCAGGCCCCCAAAAATCTTCTTCTGGTGGGGATTCACAGTCTACCAAAGGGAAAGGCCAAAGAAAACCATGGTGCAAGGTCTGTAAGCAAAAGACCCACTGGACCAGTGATTGCACCAAGTCCAAAGACTCCGGTCCAGCACCCACCAATGCCCCTAAGGCACCTGTTCCCCCTAGTACAGTTGGTGGGAGTGCTCCAGCCAAGGGTTTAGTAGGGTTCACCCTGGGAACTGAGTTGGGCTCTGACCTAGTCAGGGAACTGACTCAGGCTGTGTTAGTCTGTGATGGAGGCATGGATGTGACCTCCACTGTGAGTCCCAGTAATCTGGGCAAGTACAGACAACAGCCTTTAATCAATGGACGTGAGGCTTTGGCATTTAGGGACACAGGGGCAAGTGTCACAATGGTGACACAAGACCTTGTGAATCCTGGGCAAGTTATACTTGGTGAGATGTACCAAGTGACCAATGCTAGCAATGTCAGAACAGACCATACTCTGGCAGTTGTTAACTTCTCCTGGGGAGGGGTAACTGGCCTTAAGAAGGTTGTGGTGAGTGCAAACCTACCAGTCGAATGCTTGCTTGGCAATGACTTAGAAACTTCTGCTTGGGCAGAAGTGGAGCTCAGGACCCATGCAGAAATGCTGGGGATCCCTGCAGATGTGTTTGCTGTGACCAGGTCACAAGCCAAAATGTCTAGCACTGAACAGGCCTTGGATTCTGGAAGAATGGACCAAGTGCCTTCCAAGAGGAGGAGTAGTAGGGTTAAGGCAGTGCCTTCCCCCTTGGCTCAGGAGGAAGATCGGTCCCTTGAGGGGGATGATCTCAGCCCTGAAGAAGGAACTGTCCCAGAGGAACTTGAACCTGACCAGGTTGAGTTCTTGGGGACAGGGGGACCTTCTAAGGCAGATCTGAGCCAGGAGCAGCAGAGCTGCCCCTCCCTTGAACCCCTCAGACAGCAAGCTGCTGCTGAGGCTGCTGGGAAAGCTAGTGGTCCCCATCCAGTGTATTGGGATGATGGACTCCTGTACTCAGAGAGTAGAGACCCCAAGCCTGGTGCTACCAGGAGGTTGGTAATACCTCTGAAGTTCAGGGGCTTCCTATTGACCCTAGCCCATGATATTCCCTTAGCAGGTCACCTGGGCCAGAACAAGACTTGGGACAGAATTGTCCCTCACTTTCACTGGCCCCACATGTCTGAAGACAGCAAGGAGTTTTGTCGCTCCTGTGTAACCTGCCAAGCCAGTGGCAAGGCAGGTGGCACTACAAAGGCCCCCTGATACCACTACCTGTGGTGGGGGTGCCCTTTGAAAGGGTAGGGATTGACATTGTTGGTCCCATGGATCCCCAAACAGCCTCTGGGCACAGGTTTATCCTGGTGGTAGTGGATCATGCCACCAGGTACCCAGAAGCTATTCCCCTCAGGACCACTACAGCACCTGTGGTGGCAAGGGCCCTCCTGGGAATCTTCTCAAGAGTGGGCTTTCCTAAGGAGGTAGTCTCAGCCAGGGGTGCTAACTTCATGTCTGGGTACTTAAAAGCAATGTGGAAGGAGTGTGGAGTGACTTATAAGTTCCCCACACCCTATCACCCACAATGCAATGGTTTAGTTGAGAGATTCAACAAAACCTTGAAGGGCATGATTAAAGGGCTCCCAGAAAAGCTTAGGCGTAGATGGGACATACTCTTGCCCTGCCTTTTATTCGCATATAGGGAGGTGCCTCAGAAGGGGTTGGTTACAGCCCTTTTGAACTTCTGTTTGGCCACCCTGTGAGGGGTCCACTGTGCTTGGTGAAGGAAGGATGGGAGTTACCTCTCAAGCCCCCAAAGCAAGATATAGTGGACTATGTACTTGGTCTCCGCTCCAGGATGGCTGAGTACATGAAAAAGGCAACCAAAAACCTTGAGGCTAGCCAGGAACTTCAAAAGGCCTGGCATGACCAAAGAGCTGTTCTGACTGTTTACCAGTCAGGACAGAAGGTGTGGGTGTTGGAGCCAGTGGCCCCAGCAGCTCTCCAAGATAAATGGAGTGGACCCCACACTATTGTTGAGCAGAAGGGTGAGGTCACTTACTTAGTAGACCTAGGAAGACCCAGGAGTCCCCACAGGGTTCTCCATGTCAACAGGTTAAAACCATATGTGGACAGGGCAGACATGGGCTTGCTCATGGCTACTGATGAAGGGCAGGAGGAAGAGAGTGACCCACTCCCTGACCTGCTCTCACAGAACCCTGACGATGGGTCAGTTGATGGTGTAGCCTTGGCAGGCAGCCTCACTACCCAGCAACAAACTGATTGCAGGCAAGTTCTCAATCAGTTTAGACATATGTTTTCACTGACACCCAGTCAGACCACCTGGTGCACTCATGAAGTGGACACTGGGGACAGTCTGCCTATTAAAAACAAGATTTATAGGTCAACCGGACCATGTCAGGGACTGTATCAGGACTGAAGTCCAGAAAATGTTGGATTTGGGAGTTATTGAACCCTCAGATAGCCCTTGGGCTAGTCCAGTGGTCCTTGTACCAAAACCTCACACCAGTGGTGGAAAAAGAGAGATGAGGTTTTGTGTGGACTACAGGGGTATCAATGCAGTCACTAGGACTGATGCCCATCCAATACCCAGGGCAGATGAGCTCATAGATACTTTGGCCTCTGCCAAATATCTCAGCACATTTGACCTAACAGCTGGCTACTGGCAGATCAGACTAGCTGATGCTGCAAAGACCAAAACAGCATTCTCAACCTCTAGTGGGCATTATCAATTTGTGGTAATGCCCTTTGGTCTGAAGAATGCACCTGCCACTTTCCAGAGGTTGGTGAATACAGTTCTCACAGGTCTGGAAGCCTATAGTGCAGCATATCTAGATGATATTGCTGTCTTTAGCTCCACCTGGGAGGATCACCTGGTCCACCTCAGGAATGTTTTACAGGCCCTGCAAAGGCAGGCCTGACTATCAAGGCCACTAAGTGCCAGATAGGGCAGAGTCAGGTTGTGTACCTGGGCCACCTTGTGGGTGGAGGCCAGGTTCAACCTTTGCAGAGCAAGATCCAGACCATCATGGACTGGACTGCTCCAACTACCCAGACTCAGGTGAGAGCCTTCTTAGGCCTGACTGGGTACTATAGGAGATTTGTCAAGGGGTATGGATCAATAGTGACACCCCTGAATGACTTAACTTCTAAGAAAATGCCCAAAAAGGTTCAGTGGACAGTTAGCTGTCAAAAGGCATTTGATGACCTGAAGCAGGCCATGTGCACTGCTCCCATTCTACAGAGTCCTGATTACTCCAAGAAGTTCATTGTTCAAACTGATGCATCTGAATTGGGGGTAGGGGCTGTACTGTCACAATTGAATGAAGAAGGTCAGGATCAGCCAGTAGCTTTCATTAGCAGAAGGCTGACCCCTAGAGAGAAACGTTGGTCCGCCATAGAGAGGGAGGCCTTTGCTGTGGTCTGGGCTCTGAAGAAGTTGAGGCCATACTTGTTTGGTACACACTTCCTGGTTCAGACAGACCATAAGCCCCTCTTATGGCTAAAACAAATGAAGGGTGAAAACCCCAAACTGCTTAGGTGGTCCATTTCCCTACAGGGGATGGACTTTACAGTGGAACATAGACCTGGGAGTAACCATGCCAATGCAGATGGACTCTCTAGGTATTTCCACTTAGAACATGAAGACTTAACTGGGCAAGGTTAGTTTAATGTCCCTACGTTTGGGGGGGGTTGTGTAGGAGAGTAGGATCTGCTTCAAATGGGTACCCCCACTTTTTGCTGATGCTTCACTGTTTTTCGACATTAGTCTGGCTGGGGCCCTGCTAATCAGAACCCCAGCCTAGCTGCTTCCTCTCTAAAATGGTTTCCATGTGCCTTAGGCACATCACTGATTGGGATCTGGAGTGCCCTTATAAGTCCCTAGTATATGGTATACTATGTACCAAGGGCAAAGGTACCTCAGAGGCCTGCCAGGGGCTGCAGCATGTATTATGCCACCCCTGGAAGGCCATCCAAACTGACACCACAGGTCTGCTACTGCAGCCTGGGTAAGGTGGTGCATGCACCCCTTACTGTGATGTAGGTTACCTATATCACTAAATACATACACACATATAAACCTATAAGTCACTCCTAAGGCAGGCCTTATCCATCCTAAGGGCAGAGTGCATGGTTCCTATGTGAGAGGGTGCCCCTGCATGAGCAGGGCCCCTCTGCAGCGTTCGGAGACCATCTCTGATGCTGTTTGTAGTGCAGCCTGACCATATACTCTTAAGCGCATCTTGGAATACTACCCCCCGCCAATCCTGGCGGCGGGGGTAGCATTCCACCCTTCTAGAGGGAAAGACATGTTAACTCTGACTAGTCCGGTAACTTCTTTCCAGAGCCCTGGCATCACAAAATGGATGCTGCTGCCACAGACACGAGTCTGGCCTCCTGCTGCTGGACGAAACTCCGGCAGGGGAGGCCTGGACAATAGGTTTCCTGTCCCAGGGAGGTGTGACCACCTCCCCAGACAGGATAATGTGTATTGGGGCTGGGCGGGAGCACTTTCGGGTGCTTTGAAGTCCTGCACTGGGGGCACATTTGGTGTCCCTGTGCATACCCCAGTTCAAACCGGATCAGGGGCTTGCAGCCCCTGCTTTGGCGCGAACTGGACAAAGGGAAAGGGGTGTAGCCACCCCTCTGCCCTGACCCACCCATAGGTGGGGCCACAGAGTAGTCCAACCCCTATCTTTAGTATAAAGATAGGAACCCAGTCCTTAGGACTTTAGATTATCCCTGGACGAAACTCTGAAACTGAATCCTGGACCTTCGACGCTCTACTCACGATTAGAGGACAGAAGAATCTCCCTTGGGGTCAAGGAGTGACTCCCCTGCTTGGCAGGCACCAAAGAAGCATCTGTCCAGTTCGCATTTCTGAAGCTCCTGTCGGACGCCGAAGTCATCGCATCACCAGAGGTGGATTCTCAGACTTCCCCGAGGCTACCCTGAGTCCCCAGCAAAGCTGAGGCCCGTGGCTATCGTGGGTGACTTGAGACCGTGACCCCTGGACACCGAGCACATTTGCAAGTGCATCCTCTTCTGGGTCTTCCAAGAAGTCGTGCTTTGGGCTCCAAGTAGCCCTAGCCTCCAGCACCAACTGCACCGAAGATCACTGGCCCCCACTCTACGAGTGTCCTGTAAGCCAGATCCACATGCGGCGTCATGAGGCTCCTTTGCGGTCGCTAGCCCATTGGCTAGTAGCCCTTAACGAAGGCCAATCTTTTCCTAACTTGGCATTCTGGTTGCTCCAGGCCTGCTCTCACTTACCCTCGATGGGTGAGTTCCCCAGACCTTGCTGGTCTGCACCATCGACGATCTTCCTCTGCATCGAGACTTGCCGTTGCCAAGGCTTGTTGGGTCCAATCCGGTCGCCGACACCTCAGCACTCGACAGACATCGTGTACCAGCCCGAATCCTGCTCCTGGTTGCCGACAACGCCTCCTGGACCTCGTGGCTGAAGAGACAAGACGACCATCAACGCACCTGAAGCACTCGACATCGGTGGGCATCTGTCCATCGCCTTCCTGGTCACTGGCTAGTGACCCAGACTCTGTCCCCTCTGCTTTCAGGTTCTTCAGAACTCCGATCCACTCTTGGATCCACCCGGACACTTTTCTCTTGGTCGCCAGCAGCACTTTGCAGCAGATCGCCATTCTAATCGACGACGAAACCCGACCCCGAAAGGCACCTATGCACCCGGCTTCCCTGGGTGAGGTAACACGAGTACTCCGGTGCTCCCATGGGTAGAGACTCTTCAAAGTCCTAGATCTCAAAGGGTTTGGTCCAAGTTCTCTTTAAAGTGTCCCTTTTCTCTAATTTCCCGATCACGACTTTCTCCATAGAAGTCAACGGCGTATCGCGGTTGTGTATTTACACTGCACGCGTCTCCCGTGGGTCCCCTGTGTCACTCTTAACAAAAGGAAGGGACTGATAGGGCTGTTTTACGGGGTCCAGCGTACATGCCCAGATACTGTAAATCAAGAAGGGTACGCAGTTCCCCAAAAGAAGATAGGATAGCGAGTGTGGAGACGGAGGGAGGGGAATCCTCCTAAACGGAACTAGAGTCCTCACACACCCAGCCAGCTAGGTGTCATGCTTCATCATATGGACTCGCTCCTCGTCGGGTCGGCGGTGCAATACCCGACGGGCACCCATAGAGGGGCTCTTTAGCGGAGATCTTCTGTTCCTGCCGTATGGTGCCGTGGGTGTAAGGGCCCTAGGGGTAAGTGTAGATGTGAGTGAGTGGTTTCTTAAAAGGTTAGATAATCCAAAAGGAGTTTTTTAATAGAATGGTCATCCACCTTATTAAAAATATACAAAACAGTGGCTGCTCACTACTTCAATTATCCAGGGGAGCAATGCTCAACTCTAAAAATGTGGTCGACATGTTTCACGCTGTGTATTCATAATTGATACAGTGCATTTCTTCAGGACCTATAAAAACTATCTACACATAGTGGGTCGGTGGAAGAAAACCTACCTACCACTAATCTTACGTGCGAGCATGTAGTCCCGACAAGCCTAGTGATATCCTAGACAGGGATGACAAAAAGCATAGACAATAAAATATAAACAATAAACTGTGAGTGATATTGTATAGTCATCCTCATAGCTCCACAACAAGTAGTCCATCCAATAAGTGCACGTATGTGAAAGGAATGCACTCATCTTTCAAAACAAATGACATTTGGTAAAAACACAGAATGACTGGAGGAAAACGTGACTAAAATGAATCTAAAACAAGTAAATAGTTGATAGCCTCACCTAACTAGGTGATGGCGCTTGCTTCTACCGTATTGTCAGCTCTTGACACCTCAGTAGATGGTGTCCTAAACATAGGGGAGCAAAACAATATCGATGACAAACTAATGTCAAAAAAAGTGTCAATCCTAGTGGCGTATGGCACAAAAGGACCCCCACTTGGTGGACCAGCATAGCGTCAGGACGCCCCCACCCTGGCTGAGTCAGTGTATATTGCCAAAGCTTAATGCCAGGAACGAACAGGCCGATCGTGTAAGTAACTAAACGGAGTCAAGTTGGCTCGACTAGTAGCCCACAGAGCAAAGAGTTGCACCAGTGTTAGCTCTGTCGTACCGCAACAACCCGTCAGTACCTGACAAAGCCCTAAGGACACACTGATCAAAGCGTCCGGTGTGGAGGGGAAGTGCCGAAATTCTGAGTCACTCAAAAATCGGGACCCACATTGTGAACAAAACGGCACGCCGAGACACACACACGCGTAGGCTGGAAACCAGCCTGCGCACTCACCTGTCCTTAGTCGGACGATCGCCTGAAAACTACACAAGCGCTGAGCTGAGCAACCGGATCGGATACAAGAAATGCACTGTATCAATTATGAATACACAGCGTGAAACATGTCGACCACATTTTTAGAGTTGAGCATTGCTCCCTGGATAATTGAAGTAGTGAGCAGCCACTCTTTTGTATATTTTTAATAAGGTGGATGACCATTCTATTAAAAAACTCCTTTTGGATTATCTAACCTTTTTAAGAAACCACTCACTCACATCTACACTTACCCCTAGGGCCCTTACACCCACGGCACCATACGGCAGGAACAGAAGATCTCCGCTAAAGAGCCCCTCTATGGGTGCCCGTCGGGTATTGTACCGCCGACCCGACGAGGAGCGAGTCCATATGATGAAGCATGACACCTAGCTGGCTGGGTGTGTGAGGACTCTAGTTCCGTTTAGGAGGATTCCCCTCCCTCCGTCTCCACACTCGCTATCCTATCTTCTTTTGGGGAACTGCGTACCCTTCTTGATTTACAGTATCTGGGCATGTACGCTGGACCCCGTAAAACAGCCCTATCAGTCCCTTCCTTTTGTTAAGACTAACTGCACGGGTCACCCCGTGGGACTTCCCTTTTTAGGTTACCAATCAGTGTATAATTACACTAGCTGGCCCAGTAGACTTTTTGCTATATCACTTCTCTCCACATTGTGGATAACCGGGTCTCCTATCTGAGATGGAGGATACCCCGGCACTTAGCTTCGATGAGGAAGCTATTGCTGATATCTTGAGAACAGCACCCTCCATATTAGGTTCTGGAGGGTCCGTGGCCTCAGGGTCACTAGCAGATGACTGGAGTTCTATAACACTTTTGAAGAAAGAATGGCTCAAGATTACTCTACACGGAGCCCTTATGACTGAGTATTTACGGGCAAATATTGCACCTCGTGGCCTCATAGTTAACATCTTGCCTAGGATTTTTCTAGAGGATGGGCCCTTCAAAAAGGACTGGTGCCAAGTGTCATGGAAATGCACTAAAGACTTATTGGTCCTAATCATTAATACAGCAAGAAGATTGGCTGATGCCCTGCTTGCTAGAATACAAGTGGCAGAAGCAACATTGAAATCTACTATCCCCAAGACTGCATTTTCATCTAAGTTAACAGAGATTAACAACGAAATTGCAGAAAACCGAGAATACCTGCTTAAACAAAAGGTTACAAAACTGCAAAAAGATGTAGCTAAGTTCGATAAGGAGAAGGTTTATCCTTATCTTAAGGATGATTATACTACAACTAAGAACAGCTACTCCTCTGACGAAAGCTCAGATAATGGCAGCAGGAGGGGATCATCTAACAGCGATTCCAGCTCTGGGAGTTGGAGTAATCATAACCAACGTAGACCCAACTTCCAACCATACCCCAATTTTGACAATGGGCCCATCTTCCATGGTCCTATTCCTCCACCATGGCAATACCCAATGTACCCGCAAGGCCCTCCACAATATTTTCCAATGAACAACCCCCCTTTTTTAGGCAGAGGTTGGGGCAAAGGAAGAGGGCGAAGAAGAGGAGCACAGAAGGGGGTACAGTGGCAGGACCAGACCCAATACTCAGTAGAGACCAGGAGCATGAGCAGGGGAAGGAGGGCCTAGTGGTTAACCTCTCAACTAGACTCCTTACCAATACCGAGAAGACAGTCTTGGAGAAGGGCCTGGGGTTTGTCCCAATGCCCTTACCTGATAAATTCAATGAAATGTGTGAATTGCAAGATTTTTTCAGAAAGGTACGACTCAAGGCTTTCTTTCACGATAAAGTCCCTTCTGATCAAGACGATACTGGATTGCGTAATCCATCTAGGTTCACCCCTAGTAACAACATGATCCCTCCTGAGATTTTAGCCTTTGAGGGTGCTGTACTTAAGGAACTTACTAAAATGCCCAGAGCACCACTTTTTCATAATCTATCTAATGTTGAAAAAGAGGCAGCTAAGGCACTCTCTAATGACCCTAATATTATCATCAAACAGGCAGATAAGGGTGGGGCCATTGTGATCCAATCCACCACCGATTATGACAGGGAGTGTAGACGCCAACTTGGAAATATAGATCACTACACCCCTCTCACTGTGGACCCTACACCGAGACTGTCAGCTGAGATAGCGACCTTGGTTTTTGAGGCTGAGAATAATGGGTGGATTACCAAGAAGGAAGCTGACTTTCTTATAACAAAGGACCCCAAAACACCATACTTTTATACACTCCCTAAAATCCATAAAAACACCACACCAGTCCCAGGGAGACCGATAGTGTCAGGCATAGGGTCCCTGCTTGAACCCCTTTCTCAATTCTGTGATCACTTCCTTCAACCCTTGGTTAGGAAGATACCCTCTTTGTACAAGATACAACTGACGTCCTCCGTATTATTGACAACATTGAGGGTAGAGTTGGAGTGGACCTTTTGGTCACCTTAGACGTGGAGGCGTTATATACTAATATTCCACAACGGGCCACCCTTGAGGCAGTAGAATCTAGCCTACTCCCGGAGGACTGGTCTTCGCCAACCCCCGTCTCCTTCATTATGGACTGCGCTACCCTGGCCCTAACTGAAAACTTTTTTGAGTACGAGACACTACTGTTCCATCAGACTCAAGGTACGTCCATGGGGAGTACCTTTGCTCCTAGTGTGGCCTGTCTGTACATGGCAACCTTTGAGCAAGATGTCATTATGAACCCCATCAACGCATACAGAGGCAATCTGACACTATGGAGGAGATATATCGACGATATCCTCATCCTATGGAAGGGGATATACCAACCTGTGAGGCATTTTGCAATTGGATTAATTCACAAAATGCCTTCTTAAAATTCACCCATACCATATCCAATTCTAGCATCCCCTTCCTGGATTTGAGGATACTACTTAACAACACTGGTCTGAGTACCACATTATATAGGAAGGACACGGATAGGAACAGCCTCCTCCTATATGGTAGCCATCATCCAAAGGCACTGAGAAACAACCTCCCATTTGGACAGTTCCTCCGTCTTAGGAGAAATTGCAGCACACTTTCTGATTACAAAACTGAGGCCCAACGCTTACAAAACAAATTGAGGGAGAGAGGCTACCCGGGCCAGCAGATTAGGAATTCCTACAAAAGAGCTATGAATAACCCACAAGAGTCATTGCTCCAGGTCTCGACTAAAGAACAAATAGAGACACTAACTTGTGTCACTTCATTTACCCCCAATTCCACATTGATTAAGAAAATAATAAAAAACATTGGGGGATGGTGAACACAGGTGACCTGAGCCTCCCGCAACCTAGGTTTGCCTTCAAACGCACATCTAACTTGAAGGACATCCTTGTACATACCAGGCCTAAAACCAGGGAGCTAGTTGTACAGAGGACTTTGTGGAATTTACCACCGGTTACCGGTCATTATCCCTGTGGGACGTGTTCGGTCTGTGACCAGACAGATATTTTTAAGGAGATCAAGCTGACTGACACTCTTACATGGCAGCTTAAGAGACACACGAACTGTAATACACCAAGATGTATATACCTGATCACATGTCCCTGTGGGAAGAAATACATAGGGATGACAATGAGACAAATAAAACTACGGATTACTGAACATAAAAGTAATGTGAGGTGTATGAAAACAACGACAAAACTATACACTCATTTTAGGGACCTCAACCACAAGGTAGAAACTCTGAAATGGATGATACTTGAATCACACCCTAAAATTACCCACCAAGCTCTTTTTAGAATTGAGCAGAGATGGGTACACCGCCTTTCTACAGATACATGCGGCCTCAATGATAATATACCCTGGGCTGCACTGACAAACAGATAATTGATTTATCTCTCCCTTTGGTTTTTCCACTTGGTACCCTCTACATGTACTACCCCCTCTGCCCTTTTTTTGTGTACCGCAAACATTTTTTTGAACATTTTTTTGAAATTTTTTCCATCTGATGCATCTATGTACAAATGATGGTCCTTTGAGTACATTGGCCCACTGGGGAATAAAAGGATTTTTGTGTGTACACCGGAATTTCTACATTGGATTAACGTCCCGCTCTAGATCTCCACACGCTTAAGCACTCCCCCCCTCCCTTATTTTTGCGTGTGGTTCCATTTCAAGAAGGTTATTATTACCTTTTCACAACTTAAAACTTTTCTCTTGACTTGGTAATCTAGGTTTGATAAATTTTCCTTTGTATAACAACTACTGGCTCACTTTTGCAGCTCTTGTAGCTCTTTCAAGAAGGCGGCCATGTTTACAGGACCAGCACACAGCGTATGTTGGACTCTAGCCAGGCGTATGACGTGACTTGCCGCTGCGCCACGTTGTGCTACTCCAGCTGACCCGGTGGCGGGACTAGGATAGCGGTATACATAAACCCCAGTTCGGTAAGGAGTATCCGATCCGGTTGCTCAGCTCGGCGCTTGGGTAGTTTTCAGGCGATCGTCCGACTAAGGACAGGTGAGTGCGCAGGCTGGTTTCCAGCCTACGCGTGTGTGTGTCTCGGCGTGCCGTTTTGTTCACAATGTGGGTCCCGATTTTTGAGTGACTCAGAATTTCGGCACTTCCCCTCCACACCGGACGCTTTGATCAGTGTGTCCTTAGGGCTTTGTCAGGTACTGACGGGTTGTTGCGGTACGACAGAGCTAACACTGGTGCAACTCTTTGCTCTGTGGGCTACTAGTCGAGCCAACTTGACTCCGTTTAGTTACTTACACGATCGGCCTGTTCGTTCCTGGCATTAAGCTTTGGCAATATACACTGACTCAGCCAGGGTGGGGCGTCCTGACGCTATGCTGGTCCACCAAGTGGGGGTCCTTTTGTGCCATACGCCACTAGGATTGACACTTTTTTGACATTAGTTTGTCATCGATATTGTTTTACTCCCCTATGTTTAGGACACCATCTACTGAGGTGTCAAGAGCTGACAATACGGTAGAAGCAAGCGCCATCACCTAGTTAGGTGAGGCTATCAACTATTTACTTGTTTTAGATTCATTTTAGTCACGTTTTCCTCCAGTCATTCTGTGTTTTTACCAAATGTCATTTGTTTTGAAAGATGAGTGCATTCCTTTCACATACGTGCACTTATTGGATGGACTACTTGTTGTGGAGCTATGAGGATGACTATACAATATCACTCACAGTTTATTGTTTATATTTTATTGTCTATGCTTTTTGTCATCCCTGTCTAGGATATCACTAGGCTTGTCGGGACTACATGCTCTCACGTAAGATTAGTGGTAGGTAGGTTTTTTTCCACCGACCCACTATGTGTAGATAGTTTTTATAGGTCCTGAAGAAATGCACTGTATCAATTATGAATACACAGCGTGAAACATGTCGACCACATTTTTAGAGTTGAGCATTGCTCCCCTGGATAATTGAAGTAGTGAGCAGCCACTCTTTTGTATATTTTTAATAAGGTGGATGACCATTCTATTAAAAAACTCCTTTTGGATTATCTAACCTTTTTTAAGAAACCACTCACTCACATCTACACTTACCCCTAGGGCCCTTACACCCACGGCACCATACGGCAGGAACAGAAGATCTCCGCTAAAGAGCCCCTCTATGGGTGCCCGTCGGGTATTGCACCGCCGACCCGACGAGGAGCGAGTCCATATGATGAAGCATGACACCTAGCTGGCTGGGTGTGTGAGGACTCTAGTTCCGTTTAGGAGGATTCCCCTCCCTCCGTCTCCACACTCGCTATCCTATCCCCTGTGTCACTACCTTGGGTGGTTCCTTGTGGTCCAAGCACTTCTAGAGGCTCTAGGCCTAGTGTCTAGTTCAGTCGTGCTTCTTATACCACTTTATTGGTATATGGTTTGGTACGCCCCTAGGGCCCAAACGTGTATTTGTGCTATTACTGTGTTTAAATAACTTCTAACTTATGTACTTCGAACTCTAGCCTCATAAAGAGACTAGAGGGGTGTGTTTAGCAATAAATACATATATTTTGAATATATACCTGGTGTGGTGCTCTTTCATTTGATCACTCAAGAGATTATAGACTGGTAAAACAAGCTGCTTTACATTCCTTCAAGACTTAGCCTGAAGGCTGCTCACCATAGCTACCACTAGGATAGCTTTCAATAAGGTTGTCTTTAACCTATCTCCAATAAGGGGTTGTTTGGACTGGTGCAAGGTGCCCACTATAATTAGTGGACAGCATATACCAGGCCAACTTCTCACACCGTTTTCGAAATAACATTTTAAACGAGCATATAATGCACCTCTACCTATATGTCTGGCTGCGTCACTGACAACCCGGGAGAATGGTCTCCAAAGGCTACAGGGGTGCCCTGCTCATACATGGGCACCCTCTCACGTAAAACCCAGCACCCTGCCTTCAGGATTGTCAAGGCCTGCTATAGGGGTGACTTATAGGTTTTAAGTGTAGTGACATATGGATATAATAAATCTATATCTAAATTAAGTGGTGCATGCACCATCTTACACAGGCTGCAATGGCAGGCCTGTAGTTCCATTTTGCATGGTCTCTCAGGGGTGGCATAATACAAGCTTCAGCCCATGGGAGGCCTCTGGGGTACCTATGCCCTGGGTACAGAGGTACCATATACTAGGGACTATAAGGGTACCCCAGTATCCAATCTGGAGTGTACCTAAGTACATGACATAACATTTTAGGGAGAAAGCAGATAGACTGGGGTCCTGATTAGCTGGATCCCAGTCAGACTAGTCAAAAACAGTATAACATCAAGCAAAACGTGGGGGTAACCATGAGAAGCAGATCCTACTTTCCTACAGGGTTGGAAGCCTGTTTTGTCCATGAGGCTTCATATCACAAGGCCAGCTAGCTAGCCCTTGGAGTCACTCTGGGTTTTGGGGTCAAGTGATCAATAAATCAAATAATCTATCAATCTTTCTATTAATGTACCAATCAGTCGATTTGAATAGCACAGCTAATCACCAGAGAAGGTATCTAGGTGCTTGCAGGGTGCAAAGTCTCAGTTGAAGAGCCAAGTCTTGAGTGCTTTTTGGAATTCCAGTAGAGACGGGGAGGTAGAGAACTGCAGGAGGAGGCTGTTTTCAAATTTACACTGCAAGGTAGGAGAAGGAGCATCCTTGCTGGATGCAGGTCCAGTCCTCACCCAGGCAAGAGGGCAGCAGGCAGCAGATGGGTATGGCAAAGCAGGAGTCCAGCAGAGTGGCAGTCCTTCAGCAGCACAGCAGTCCTTCTTTCTGGCAGAGTATCCTCAGGTCCAGAAGTGTACTAAAGTGGTGGTGTCTGAGGTACAGTACTTATACTCAGTGGTGCCTTTGACGAGGGAGTAAACTTCAAAGACATGCCTTTGAAGTGCACAGATGTCCTCCCTTTCTGCATGGCTCCAGACTCACTACGGGGGGTATGCAGCCCTTTGTGTGTGGACAGTACACAGCCCATTCGGTGTAAGTGAAACTGTGTCCAGCTCCTCCTTCCCATCCTGTCAGAGAAGGCCCATTGAGTCACACCTAAGCTCTCATTGTGTGTGCTGCCTGGGATGTATACACAAATCCCAACTGTAAACTACACCCAGACATGTGATCAGTGACAGGCTACAGGCACCAGATGGCTAAAGCAAGAATATGACAGCTTTCCAAAAGTGGCATTTTGAGAACTGTAATTTAAAATCTGACTCCACCATAAGATTGTATTTTAAATCAGGATTCCAGAGGCGCCAACCTTGATTCAGGTATATCTTCCCATTTGGAAATGACTCTAATAAAATATATTAAGGTAATCCCAATGTTATCGTACCGGAAATATAAGCCTTGCAGTAGTGAAAAACTAATTTAAGAGTCTTTCACTACCAGGGCATGTAAAACTTAAAGGTACATGCCCTGCCTTTTAAACACATTGCACCCTGCCCTCTGGGTTGTCCAGGGCCTACCTCAGGGGTGACTTATATGTATAAAAAGAAAAGGTTTGGGCCTGGCAAAAGATATTTTTCTGAGTCATAGTTAAAGGGCCACTTAAGTGCGTGCACAATAAGTGCTACAGGCCCTCCAGTAGCATTTAATTTATAGGCCCTGGGTACATGTAGTACCAGTTTACTAGGGACTTATATGTACATTGAAAAGGCCAATTGGGGATGAACAAATGTTATCATTTTTAGGGGAGAGAGCACAAGCACTTTAGCACTGGTTAGCAGTGATAAAGTGCACAGAGTCCTAATATCAGCAAAAACTAGGTAAGAATTGTGTTGGAGGAAGGCAAAATGATAGGGGAAGACCACCCTAAGGCTGTCAGGACTAACAACATCCTTGGTGTGGTACTACCCAAAACATATACCTTCACTGTTTTATTGAATTTATTTTTGTTGGCTTAATGACTCTACACTTTAGCATTGCTAACCAGTGCTAAACTGCTGCACTCTCTCCTTCACACATGGTAAAATTAGACTACATGTGATTGTCACATTTAATTTCCTTGAAATTCCCTAGTAAATGGTAGTACATGTAACCAAGACGTGGTCATTAAATGCTATTAGTGGGCCTGCAGAACTCATTGTACCACCCACTAAAGTAGCACCTTAAAACCATTGTCAGGCCTACTACTGCAGCCTGTGGTGCAGTTTTAAACTGCCATTTGACCTGTCAAAATTAACCTTTTTGCCAGGCCTAAACCTTATTTTACTAATACCTATAAGTCAACCCTAAAGTAGGCTCTAAAATCCTACACCCCCGGGAGTTTGGTGCCTTGACAGGGGAAGAAGAGACTTCCAGAACCAGCCGTTGGGGTAGAAGAGACAGCCCCTCCTACCACAAAGGCTGGCATATTCGACCTCCAGAGCCTCTCATTAGAACACTCCTGGACCTGGGGACATTAGAGAAAAAGTACTGATCTGCTACCAGAGTACTGTTCTGCTGCTTGAAGGACTGTTTTGCTGTCTGAAAAGGAAGTCTGTACCAGCTTGACTTCATTCCAGGCTAAACACGGTGACACTGTGGGTCAGTTGGCTGACCTCCTGTGTGAACTACATGGACATAACAAGCTTCAGAGATCCCCCTGCAACTGCTTAGCTGATCTACTACAACTGGACCTGCTTGGACCTGCAACTAGACCTGCCAGAACCATGATGGCCTCTGCTGGAGTGAGTTCCTGATCCCCAAGTGATGCATCCCGGGTCTTGGACCATTCAATGGCATCAGTGAAAAATCCTTCTAAGTAAAAATGTAAAAATCCTGAACGGGCTAATTCGCACCCACAACGACCACCAATGCGGAGTTCCACTGAGACCTCCTCTTCCCATCAACAGCGACTGCCTGTGGCGACTGGCAATGCAAGAACAGCAATGCAATGACCGCCAACGTAAAGCTACAGTAATGACCATCCGCAACTCCTGACCGGCTGGTCATGCTACAGTGACGACCATCCATTGTGCCCAGCCTGCTCTTCATGCTACAGCAACAACCATCTGTGATGCTAAGTCTGTTCCTCGCGGCCTCCTCCTTTAAAGCAAACAGAGCTCTCCGTGGTGGACTGTGAAGAAAACTCTTCAGCGGGACTAAACTGGTACCTGTTTCTGACCCGTGCACTATTGCGGTCAGCCTGAATTTGTGACTTTCCCCAAGGCTAGAGCGACTAGATGATCGCAAGTACAGCTTTGTGCTTTTAAGCACTATTTTCACTAGAAACTATAAAATTAATTATCTCCATTTCTATTGATTGGCTTTTTGTTGTCCTGGTACAATTTTATTTATTAAAATCTACTCTATCTTTCTAAATTATTTTGGGATTTATTACTGTTTGTGTGCTGCATAAATACTTTACACATTGCCTCTACGTTAAGCCTGACTAGTTTTGTGCCAAGCTACCAACAGTCTAAGCATAGTTTAATATAGTGAGTTCCGTGGTTCACCCTGAGAAGGACTGTGGTTGTTGACTGAGTGGGGCTTCCACATCTCTCAGCCAATAACTTATTACATGTAGGTACACCAAACTCTCTTAAAAAAAGTGAACACTTTTCTATGCAAACAAGCCAATATTAATCGCTAAACAATGTATAGGTGGTACTCTCATTTCCATACTCCTCTTGTCTCCAGTTCTCCTACTGCCTAATTTGCACTCATGATGGAACCATTCCGTCATGAGGCCAGGGGCACGAAATCCCTCTGCTGCAGACAGCAGAGGGATTTCTATTTCTCCCCTGTGACCTTGGGAGCTGGGGAAGAGCTTCCCCAGCTCCCGAGGCCCCCTCCCTGGTTTCTGTGCCATGACGATCAGCACGCACGTCGAGCTGTCATCATTGCACAGAAACCAAAGCCTAAAGGCTCATTTCAGTTTCACTTTCTATGTGCTCAGGGGGCTATCTCAGCCCCCCGGGCACGTAGAAAGACGGGAGAGGTATCATTGGAAAGGGGAGAATCTCCCTTTCCAATGGTACCCCTCCCAGTGGATCCCTGCTTGGGGATCGCCCCAGGAGGGCGATCCCCAAGCAGGGATCCACCCACTAGACACCAGGGAGGGGGAGCGGCCCCTTGGGCAAGGGCCTTCGCTCCCCCATAAAGAAATGGGCACAATTCAGTCTTTATGCCCCCCTGGGGGCAGATGGGGCAGTAGCCCCCAATCTGCCCCCCGGGGGCAAAAAGCCCACTAAACGACAGGGATTTTTTTGGTGCATTTTTTTAGGGTGGGGGCTGCCCGAAATGGGCACGCCAATGCCCCCACCCCCGCCACATTACAGCCTGCCCCCAATCTGCCCCACCGGCAGGCAGATGGGGGCATTAGCCCCCAATCTTCCCCCCGGGGGGGCAAAAAGCCCAATAGACGCCAGGGATTTTTTTGGGCAAATTTTAATTAGGGTGGGGGCATTGGAATGCCCGTTTTGGGCAGCCCCCACCCTAATTAAAATTTGCCCAAAAAACTCCCTGGCATCTAGTGGACTTTCAGCCCCCCCTGGGGGACAGATGGGGGCATTAGCCCCCAATCTACCCCGCCGGGGGGGGGCAAAAAGCCCACTAGATGCCAGGGATTTTTTTGGGGCAAATTTGAATTAGGGTGGGGCTGCCCAAACCGGCATGCCCATGCCCCCACCCCCTCCCCCGCAAAAATTACAGCCTTCCTGCCCCCCTGGCAGATGGGGCAGTAGCCCCTAATCTGCCTCCCTGGGGGGGAAAAAGCCCACTAGACGCCAGGGATTTTTTTGGGCAAATTTTAATTAGGGTGGGGGCTGCCCAAAACGGGCATGCCAATGCCCCCACCCCCCACCCGCAACAATTACAGCCTTTCCGCCCCCCCTGGGGGGAAGATGGGGCAGTTGCCCCCAATCTGCCCCCCCGGGGGGGCAAAATGCCCACTAGACGCCAACAATTATGCTGGCTTTTTTATGTGTGGGGGTGGGGGCTGCCCAGAATGCCCAGGGGATTCTGGGTAAGAAAACGTTGGGGGATCCACGCAAGCCATACCTCCCTGGAATCCCCTGGGTGTCTACTTTTCAGAAATGTGTGGGTTTGGTAGGTTTCCTTAGGTGGCCACCGATCCCCGGGCCAAAAAGTCATGGGACCCCCCTTGCAAAACCAGGTCGTTTTGTGATAGGCAATTTTGATGTCGCCTCAATACGTTTTGGCCCTTGCCTGTCGCGCGTACTTGGGCCTCCCACCTGAGTGAGGCACCATTTTTATCGGGAGACCTGGGCGAACGCTGGGTGGTAGGAAATTTGTGTCAGCCCGGTGATGCCACAACTTTCCCACACACAAATGTGTGAAAAAAGTGATTTATTCAGCAAAAGTTCAGGTGTGCAGGGGATTCTGGGTAAGAAAACGTTGGGGGATCCATGCAAGCCATACCTCCCTGGAATCCCCCGGGTGTCTAGTTTTCAGAAATGTGTGGGTTTGGTAGGTTTCTCTTGGTGGCCGCCGAGCCCCGGGCCAAAAAGTCATGGGACCCCCCTTGCAAAACCAGGTCATTTTGTGATAGGCAATTTTGATGTCGCCTCAATAAGTTTTGGGCCCTTGCCTGTCCCGAGTACTTGGGCCTCCCACCCGAGTGAGGCACCATTTTTATTGGGAGACCTGGGGGAACGCTGGGTGGTAGGAAATTTGTGTCAGCCCGGTGATGCCACAACTTTCCCACACACAAATGTGTGAAAAAAGTGATTTTTTTCAGCAAACTTTCAGGTTTGCAGGGGATTCTGGGAAAGAAAACGTTGGGGGATCCACGCAAGCCATACCTCCCTGGAATCCCCCGGGTGTCTAGTTTTCAGAAATGTGTGGGTTTGGTAGGTTTCCCTAGGTGGCCGCCGAGCCCTGGGCCAAAAATTCATGGAACCCCCCTTGCAAAACCAGGTCGTTTTGTGATAGGCAATTTTGATGTCGCCTCAATACGTTTTGGGCCCTTGCCTGTCGCGGGTACTTGGGCCGCCCACCAGAGTGAGGCACCATTTTTATCGGAAGACCTGGGGGAACGCTGGGTGGTAGGAAATTTGTGTCAGCCCGGTGATGCCACAACTTTCCCACACACAAATGTGTGAAAAACGTGATTTTTTCAGCAAAATTTCAGGTTTGCATAGGATTCTGGGTAAGAAAACGTTGGGGGATCCACGCAAGCCATACCTCACTGGAATCCCCCGGGTGTCTACTTTTCAGAAATGTGTGGGTTTGGTAGGTTTCCCTAGGTGCCGGCAGAGCTAGGGTTAAAAAACTACAGCTAGGCACTTTGCAAAAAAAGGGTCATTTTTCACTGTGAAAATGTGGTGTGTCCATGTTGCGTTTTGCGCTGTTTCCTGCCGCGGGCACTAGGCCTACCCACACAAGTGAGGTACCATTTTTCTCGGAAGACTTTGGTGAACGCGGGGTGGGTGGAATTTTGTGGATCCACGCAGATTCCAGAACTTTCCACCACAGAAAAGTGAGGAAAATGTGGTTTAAAAAAAAAAAAATTAGGTTTGCAAGGGATTCTGGGTACCAGAACCTGGTGAGAGCCAGTCAAGTCACCCCATCCTGGATTCCCCTGGGTGTCTAGTTTAAAAAAATGTATAGATTTGCTAGGTTTCCCTAGGTGCCGGCAGAGCTAGGGTTCAAAAACTACAGCTAGGCACTTTGCAAAAAAAGGGTCATTTTTCACTGTGAAAATGTGGTTTGTCCATGCTGCGTTTTGCGCTGTTTCCTGTCGCGGGCACTAGGCCTACCCACACAAGTGAGGTGCCATTTTTCTCAGAAGACTTTGGGGAACGCGGGGTGGGTCGAATTTTGTGGATCCACGCAGATTCCAGAACTTTCTACCCCAGAAAAGTGAGGAAAATGTGGTTTTTTTGACAATGTTTTAGGTTTGCAAGGGATTCTGGGTACCAGAACCTGGTGAGAGCCAGTCAAGTCACCCCATCCTGGATTTCCCTGGGTGTCTAGTTTTCAAAAATGTATAGGTTTGCTAGGTTTCCCTAGGTGCCGGCAGAGCTAGGGTTCAAAAACGAAAGCTAGGCACTTTGCAAAAAAAGGGTCATTTTTCACTGTGAAAATGTGGTGTGTCCACGTTGTGTTTTGCGCTGTTTCCTGTCGCGGGCACTAGGCCTACCCACACAAGTGAGGTATCATTTTCTCGGAAGTCTTTGGGGAACGCGGGGTGAGTGGAATTTTGTGGATCCACGCAGATTCCAGAACTTTCCACCACAGAAAAGTGAGGAAAATGTGGTTTTTTTGACAATTTTTTAGGTTTGCAAGGGATTCTGGGTACCAGAACCTGGTGAGAGCCAGTCAAGTCACCCCATCCTGCATTCCCCTGGGTATCTAGTTTTCAAAAATGTATAGGTTTGCTAGGTTTCCCTAGGTGTCGGCAGAGCTAGGGTTCAAAAACTACAGCTAGGCACTTTGCAAAAAAAGGGTAATTTTTCACTGTGAAAATGTGGTGTGTCCACATTGCGTTTTGTGCTGTTTCCCGTCATGGGCAGTAGGCCTACCCACACAAGTGAGGTGCCATTTTTCTCAGAAGACTTTGGGGAACGCGGGTGGGTGGAATTTTGTGGATCCACGCAGATTCCAGAACTTTCCACCACAGAAAAGTGAGGAAAATGTGTTTTTTTTGACAATTTTTTAGGTTTGCAAGGGATTCTGGGTACCAGAACCTGGTGAGAGCCAGTCAAGTCACCCCATCCTGGATTCCCCTGGGTGTCTAGTTTTCAAAAATGTATAGGTTTGCTAGGTTTCCTGTGGGGACCTATCTATGTTCTGGGATAGAGTGTTACTTTGTGAGTATTCCCTGTGTGGAATACGGAATGTGGGGAGGTTGGCAGTTGCTGCCTGGGAGCTGGAGAGTGAAGACTAAATAAATGAAGTACTTACCGATACCCTCATTGTACTTCTTTTCATTGGCGACGATTTGGGTTTCAACTGGAGTCTTCCGTTCTTGGGGATCAGCGCCGTCTTATCTCCTGCTCCCTGGTCTCGAGGCTGTGACGGCGCTTCACGACCATTTCCCCAAGCTGCACCGAAGTTGCTGAACCATTTTCTCCACTTCGTGGGAGCCCGTGTGACCTCTTCGTGGTGCCTTGCAGTTTGCCTTTCCAGTTATCCAGGTATTTCCTCTGGTACAGTGCTGGCCGGGCTCGCGCGATATGGAAATCGCCTAAGCTCGAGCCTTTGCCTCGTGACGTCGTTCAACGTAGACGCGCTGTGCGTCATCCTGCTGCCTGTTTGCCTGGCCTTCAGATTACACACACGCAACGTAGCCACGTTGCATGCAGCCATTTTTAAATTTCCCCGTGTGCCGTGCCCACTTTTCAAGCTTTATACGCTGATGCGCACAGCATTTAACTCCGCGCATCAGTAACCATAGTTACGCTGATGCGCTCAGCTCTTTCAACACTTTCAATTTACCACGCTGATGCGCACAGCATTTAATCCCGGCGCATCAGTCACTGTAGTCACGCTGATGCGCTCAG
The DNA here is from genome assembly GCA_963921515.1 of Calotriton arnoldi. NCBI lineage: Eukaryota > Metazoa > Chordata > Amphibia > Caudata > Salamandridae > Calotriton > Calotriton arnoldi. The sequence goes on from CAWUFW010013146.1 coordinate 403,376, forward strand.
CCTCATGCATTAGTTACTGCGTGTCAATTACCCTTCATCTCGCTGATACGCACAGCTGTTTGCATAAGTCACCGAGCGCTGACAATACGATTACTACTGTCACTTGTTACAGAGTGTGCACATTCTTCACTGATGTGCACAGTCTTTTGCTAATGGTATTTCTCGCAACTTTGATGTAAGGTACATCAGGATACATTCCTAGTGGAGTGTGTGGGCAGCACCTCACCCACGTATAGTGGAGGCATGGATCACGTCATTGCTCTGCCATCCTTTTTGCAATCTCCTGGTTCTCCTTCCATGCCATGGCACCGGTGGAAGGATACTTTTGAAACTTATTTGGAGGCTATTGATGGTGACACTTTCACAACTAAAAAGAAAAAGGCTCTACTAATGTATAATTTGGGTGCGGAAGGTAGAAGCATTGTTAAAACCTTGACTCTCGAGGTCGTCACCACTCGTGTGAGTGGTGGTGAGGATGGAGACTCCTTACTGGTTGACGACTATGCATCATTAATCAAGACTTTGGACAAGCGTTTTAATCCTAAAAAGAATGTGGTACTTGAGCGTCACAAATTTCTACAACGGGCTCAGATCCCTGGGGAATCCATAGATGATTTTGTTTCTGCACTCAGAACTCTGTCTATCTCGTGCAATTACAGGGAGTTCAGAGACGAAATCATACGTGATCAGTTGATCGAACGCACTTGTGACAAAAAGATTCAGGAAAAGTTACTATCTTCTGATGACCCTGATCTTGAAACAGCCATCACGCTTGCTAAAAGCATTGAACACTCTCAAATTTGTATGAAGGAAATGAGCAACCCTTCTCACTCTTCCGAGGTCAAGTCAATGTCGTTAAAACACAAGACTAAGTCGACTACGGTTCCTAATGAGAATGCGACGCGGGATTCCTCTCCACGATTTTCATCCAAAACTAAGTCTGAGAATGCTCAACCATTTTGCTTCCGCTGTGGGAGCAAGAATCATTTAGGGAAGGCCAAGTACTGCTTTGCCTTGAATCAAACATGTTTTAAGTGCGGCAAAAAGGGTCATCTAGCTCGTTTTTTTAAAGCTGTGGGGTCCAACAAGCGTGATGTTCAAATCGTAAAATCTATTGTACAGGACCTGGGTGACTCTGGTGAAGAGAGTGATTATATGTCTCTGATGCTATCGTCGTCATCGGTCGAGTCTGAGGGTGTGATTGAAATTGCATCCATGGGAAGTACATGCAGACGGAAATCTCCTGCATGCGTTGTTAGAGTGAATGGAAGGAGTGTAAATTTTCTGGCTGATTCTGGGTCTCCCTTCACCCTTATTAACGTAAAAGACCTTGGGGAGTTAGATAGTATTCAAATACACCAGTCGAATATCAGAATATTTGCCTATGGTGGCAAAAGAGTGGAGGTCTTGGGGAGTTTTGATGCAGAAATGGAATTTGATGGAGATCAGGCTTCAGGGCCTGTATTCGTTGTCAAGGATGGTGCGAATTTGTTAGGGTGGCAAGACCAAGGGGAACTAGGCATCATTCTTGACCCCAATCATCCCAACATGGTTTTATCCAAACGGGAAGCTTGTAAGTTCTACACTTCTCCTACTTCCGCAGATTCTTCAAATGCTGTTAGTGTGAAACACTTGTCAGGTGATGAGTGGATTCAAAAATACCCTGAAGTATTCTGCGACAACCTTGGGAAGCTTAAAGGCTTCCAGCATTGCATTGTTCTGAAAAATGGAGCGATAGCGGTTGCACATAAAGTGCGTAAAGTACCTTTGAGCTTGCGTGCAGAATTAAAGCAAGAATTGGAACGTTTGTGTCGCATGGATGTGATTGAAGCAATTGAAGGATCTGAATGGTTGGCCCCCATAGTTCTCGCGCGCAAGGCAGATAAATCCCTGAGAATGTGTGTTGACTTGCGCGATCTGAATAAAAACATCTGGATCGATCGCCAACCGTTGCCCAACATTAATGAAATGCTGGCGACGCTTAACGGGGCTAAGTATTTCTCGTCATTTGATATTTCCTCAGCCTACCACCAAATTGAGTTATGTAAGGAGTCAAGGCATCTCACCTCCTTCGTAACACCTGAAGGAGCCTTTCGCTACAAGCGTATGCCATTTGGTCTAGCATCGGCTTCCGCTGTGTTTCAACGTCTCATGGGGAATTTGTTTAAAGATACAGCGGGGGTGGTGTTCTTCCAGGATGACATTCTGGTGTATGCACAATCTGAAGTAGAGCATGATTGTAGAGTTAAGCATGTACTAGATACTGTGAAACTCCATGGGCTTACCTTAAGAAAAGACAAGTGCAAGTTTTTCAGTGATGGTGTTGACTATTTGGGTCACCACATTTCTTGTAAGGGAATCGAACCTAAGATAAAAATCTTAGATGCCATTCAGAATGCACCGGCACCCAACAATAGGGACCAGTTACGCTCATTCTTAGGGCTCGTAGAATACTATGCAAAATTTGTAGGGAATTTTGCTGATAAAACTTCCAATTTACGAGAATTGTTGAAAAAGAATGTGAAATTTGTGTGGTGCGGAAAATGTGACAGTCAATTCGAAAGTTTGAAAAAGGAGATTGTACAAGCTCGCCCCTTGAAAATGTTTAACATCAATGACAGGTGCATAGTTTAATTTGACGCTAGCAACATCGGTTTAGGTGCTGTTCTGCTGCAGAAGAGGAGTAATGGTCATGAAGAAATCATTGCATTTGCCTCTAGGACTCTTCGTGGTGCTGAAAGCTCATATTCCACCATTGAAAAGGAGGCATTAGCACTATGGTGGGGTGTCCAGTATTTTCGAAACTTCCTATGGGGAAATGAGTTTACTCTCAGGACTGATCACAAACCCTTGGTTGATCTATTTACCACAAGGGGGGGTGGTCGTGCCACGCCACGTATCGCCAAGTGGCAGTACAGACTTCAGGAGTTCAATTATCATTTGGAATATGTACCAGGAGTCAAAAACAATGTTGCCGATTGTCTTTCCCGTCTACCCCTTGTTGATGACAATTGTATATCTGCTGAAAATGATCTTGATGTTGTGCGTGCTGTTGGGACTGTGGAAGATGTGGAGAGGGGTGCACTCTCTGAGCGTGAGTGGTTGGAAGCTTTATCTGAAGACAAGGATATCTGTGTGGTTACCAAATTCTTGGTTCAGGGCTGGCCCGTAAACAAGGATTTACCCTCCGTCTTGGTCCCTTTTAGAAGGGTTTGTGAGGAGTTGTCTGTAGTAGACGGGGTCCTACGTAGAGGTGGGTTATTAGTTGTTCCCACAAGTTTGCGGAAAAAAGTTTTGGATCTTGCCCATGAGGGTCACCAAGGTATCCGTGCCATGAAACGCAGAATTCGTGAGGATTTTTGGTGGCCTGGTGTAGATCGATCTATCAAACATTTTGTCAGTGATTGTTGTGCATGTGTCCTCAGTGACAAGTCCCAAGTGACCCATCCTAGTCCGGTTGATCCTGTGGTTGTGGAAAACGCACCTTGGAGCAAGTTGGCTTTCGATGTGGCTGGTCCATTTGGTTTTTCTGGAAATTCCCCGATGTATGCTTTAGTTTTGATAGACTATATGTCAAAATGGCCGGAAATCAAATTTGTTGAGTGTGTTAATACCTGGGCTGTCATCAATTTCTTTAAAGAAGTATTTCTCCGAGAAGGATTTCCTGAGGTATTAGTGACGGATAACGGTACGCAATTGGTGTCTTTAGAGATGGAGAATTTCCTCAAGGTGCATGGTATTAAACATGTTTTAACATCATTATATCACCCCCGCAGTAATGGTTTGGTGGAACGCCTTAATCGCGTCATTAAGGACCAGATACAGTTGGCTCTGGTTAATGGGTTGTCGTGGCGTTCTGTCATTGCAGACATGTTGTGGGCCATCAGAACCACGCCCCATGTAAGTACAGGGATATCTCCTTTCACGTTACTTAGAGGGAGAGTTGCTGGTTCTAAGTTGAACAAGAACTGGATGTTCAGAAAGGAGATTGATCAATCCAAACTTAGCAGGGTAGCGGATGTGAGGACTGCCGTCCAGTCTAAGTACACTACGGTTTCTGAGAGAGTTTCTCCTGTGTGTGTGGGTGATTGGGTGAGAATTAAGAAAACTGGATTCGTCCGCAAGGGGGTGTCTCGGTTTTCTCCTCCTGTTAAGGTGAGGGAAGTGAAAGACCGTGTTGTTGTGCTAGAAAATGGCAAAGTTTGGAACAAGTGTGCCATTTCTGTTGTTCCTCGGTCTAAAATGGAGTACGTGGGAGGGAAGATGGGTGTTCATTTGGACTCCTCTCAGACTATTCCTGTTCATCTTGGTTCCCCCAACACTACTCCTGCTCTTCCAAGTTCACTTCCTACCAATAGATGCAATTATCCGAGCTCTTTTCCTAATAGAAGGTTTTCTTCCAGAGTAAAATCCACACCTGTAAAGTTTCGAGATTATAAAATGCAGTGACTTTTGGTATATGTGTTCTTTTAATCGTGCTTCCAGTTGTCATTGGAAGGTGTTATAACATTGCCATTTATTTTTAGTTGTTAATCTTGTTTTATTGTTTTTGGGTTAATTTCTTCTCATTTTATTTGTTTTCTTGTTAGGTTCTTCATTTATAGGAAGGGAGGTGTGTGGGGACCTATCTATGTTCTGGGATGGAGTGTTCCTTTGTGAGTATTCCCTGCGTGGAATACGGAATGTGGGGAGGTTGGCAGTTGCTGCCTGGGAGCTGGAGAGTGAAGACTAAATAAATGAAGTACTTACCGTTACCCTCATTGTACTTCTTTTCATTTCCCTAGGTGCCGGCAGAGCTAGGGTTCAAAAACTACAGCTATGCACTTTGCAAAAAAAGGGTCATTTTTCACTGTGAAAATGTGGTGTGTCCACGTTGCAATTTGCGCTGTTTCCTGTCACGGGCACTAGGCCTACCCACACAAGTGAGGTACCATTTTTCTCGGAAGACTTTGGGGAACGCGGGGTGCATGGAGTTTTGTGGATCCACGCAGATTCCAGAACTTTCCACCACAGAAAAGTGAGGAAAATTTGGTTTTTTTGACAATTTGTTAGGTTTGCAAGGGATTCTGGGTACCAGAACCTGGTGAGAGCCAGTCAAGTCACCCCATCCTGGATTCCCCTGGGTGTCTAGGTTTCAAAAATGTATAGGTTTGCTAGGTTTCCCTAGGTGCCGGCAGAGCTAGGGTTCAAAAACTACAGCTAGGCACTTTGCAAAAAAAGGGTCATTTTTCACTGTGAAAATGTGGTGTGTCCACGTTGCGTTTTGCGCTGTTTCCTGTCGCGGGCAGTAGGCCTACCCACACAAGTGAGGTACCATTTTTTTCGGAAGACTTTGAGAAACGCGGGGTGAGTGGAATTTTGGGGATCCACGCAGATTCCAGAACTTTCCACCACAGAAAAGTGAGGAAAATTTGTTTTTTTGACAATATTTTAGGTTTGCAAGGGATTCTGGGTAACAGAACCAGGTGAGAGCCAGTCAAGTCACCCCATCCTGGATTCCCCTGGGTGTCTAGTTTTCAAAAATGTATAGGTTTGCTAGGTTTCACGAGGTGCCGGCAGAGCTAGGGTTAAAAAACTACAGCTAGGCACTTTGCAAAAAAAGGGTCATTTTTCACTGTGAAAATGTGGTGTGTCCACGTTGCGTTTTGGGCCGTTTCCTGTCGCGGGCACTAGGCCTACCCACACAAGTGAGGTACCATTTTTATCTGGAGACTTAGTGTAACACAAAATTGTAGAGCAACTGTTATTATCTATTGACTTTCGATGCATTTCTGCCTTCCAAATGAAAGACAATGTGTAAAAAGAAGTCATTTTGAAAAATGACCTATAATTCTCATGCTAGTATGGGTACTCCCAATTTCGGAAATGTGCAAATATCTACTGTTTTTAAACTCTATATTTTGTTCCCATTTCAGAAATACATAGGTGTCTTTCATACCGATTTTTCCATGTATAAATTTTCCCAGAATAATTGCTATATACCCGGGACATAATAAAAAACCATTGCAAGACGCTGCTAAGTTATTGGCTCTGGGTTCGTCGGGTTCTTAGTGAACCTACAAGTCCTATATATCACCACAACCAGAAATGTCCAGCGGATGTAATGGTATATTGCTTTCAAATATCTGTCATAATTAGAAGAAGTTACAGGTGAAAATGTTGACACAAATGGCTGTTTTGTTCAACTAATTTTCAATTTTTCCTATATGTAACTGTTTTTTTCTATAAAGAAAGCTTGAAGGATCTACACAAATGACCCCTTGCTGAATTCTGAATTTTGTCTACTTTTCAGAAATGTATGGCTTTCCAGGATCCATTATTGCTTTCATACCCATTTCTACCATTAACTGGAAGGAGGTTGAAAGCACAAAAAATAGCAAAAATAGGCTATGTCCCAGAAAAATGCCAAAACGGTGTACAAAATGTTGGTTTTCTGACAAAAGTCTGCTTGTCCCTGAAATCTGGGAAGATGGTGATTTCAGCACCACAACCCCTTTTTTGATGCCATTTGCAGGGAAAAACCCAGATGCTTTCATCTGTAGCCCTTTTTTTGCATTTTTCACCCAAAAAACCAAATTTAGCTGTATTTTGGCTAATTTCTGGGTCCCCTCCAGGGGAGTCCACAAACCCTGGGTACCTTTAGAATCCCCATGATGTTGGAAAAAAAGGACGCAAATTTGGCATGGATACCTTATGTGGTCAAAACGTTACAGGGGCCTAAGCGCGAACTACCCCAAATAGCCCAAAAAAGGCTTAGCACAGGAGGGGAAAAGGCCTAGCAGCGAAGGGGTTAAAGAAACCTCCAGCTCTCCTGTAAACCTTTGCCTTGTTCCAGTACAAAGCCCTGTAATGCCAGGGCTGCAGACAAAACTGCCTGAATTGAAGATTACAGCAAACCTACCATATATACCAAATCTCTCAAATCTACCATAGCCTTCATCAACAAATTCCACACTGTCTGGACATTATCCAATTCAAAACATGAAACTTCTAATATCCTCATCAGTTTTTATGCATCTAAATCGAATCATAGAAGTTCTAACATACTTCAAACCATCAAAAACTACTTCTTCAATTCTCCTAATTCCTGGGAATGTATCAGTATGTTGTGCACTTAAGTTATCAAGCTTTGTCCTGTTTCCCTGAAATATGCTACAACCTGAAATGTCTGTACACTAACACTCTGTTTAACGTTCTCAGGTTTGTCACTGGCCTCCGACTTTTGTCTTACTTTCCCACTGAAATTATTATACTCACAAACACCTGGCTCTCTACTCTACTATGGCACTTTGGGCCATATGTAGGTAATCTGGAAATACCGATTCCTAATTACCGAATTTTACCGAATCGGTATTTAGAAATCGGTATTTCCGATGTACGTAATAATTCGTTAAATATTACTGAATCGGTAAAAATCAGTAAATATTTACCGAATCCACAATTCCGATCGGTTTTTCCGATTCGGTAAATACCGAATCGGTAAATACCGAATCGGAAATTCAAAAAAACAGCAATTGAGGAATCAGCCAATCCTGTGCAACCACCACCCCTCCCAACCAGGAAGTGGCCACACCCAGGCAGGTGCACACAATCAGAACCTTCTGGAGAGGCTGGGAGTGCAGAGGAGAGCAACAGAGCCACTGCCTGAACTTGTTCTGCAAATCTTGCACAATGCCCAGCCAGGACACAGAAAGAGAAGGAGGGGAAAGGAAGAGGAAACTGAAAATCAGTCAGAAGGAACTGCAGGTCCTTGTGGAGGAGGTAGTGAAGCAGCACGCAAAGCTGTTTGGAAAGCAGTCCCTGCATGTTGCAGAGTCAGTAAAAAGAAACATCTGGCTTGGAATCCAGTCTCAGGTGAATGCCATTGGAGTGACCCCCCGGGACATTGATGTGCTCAAGAAGCGGTGGTATGATATCAGGAGCATCACCAAGAGGAAGATGGCTGATCTTAAAAAACAAGCCAGCCTGACAGGAGGAGGAAGGAACAGGGCACCTGCCCTGACTGAACTTGAGTGGCTCGTGGAGTCCACGATAGTGCCAGAAAGTGTCTGTGGGATCGGGGATGCAGACAGCTCTGCCAGAGCTGCTTCCAAACAAGGTAAGAAGCATGCACAGCATTGTGCCCCCCTTCCCCTTCCCCTATCCCAATTGGGCTATGTGAATCCCACTCCAGTACAGGTTGTTGTTCAGACCAGCAATGCATTATGGGAGATGTAGTCAGTGAAACCCCTATCATGACAGGAATCGCACTGAACAACAAGGCATGTGACACACATCAGCGATAAGCAGGCAGAGGACAATGAGATAGTGTGGCAGAAATGTATATTTATTTTTGCAATGCAGGGCTGCAGGTACACTGAGCTAATGTACAATTTCTGTCCACAGGCGAGACATCGCGCAGGACTGCTCAGGACAAGGGAGAGAGGGCACCCCGGAAGGACATCACAGAGAAGGCCAGTACGAGTGCAGGGCACACAACACCACCACAGCCAGCCTCACCACCACAGCCAGCCTCACCACCACAGTCAGCCTCACCACCACAGCCAGCCTTGCCACCACAGCTAGCCTCGCCACTACTGCTAGCCTCACCAGCATCAACACCACCTGCAGTACTTAGACCTAGGAGGCGTGCTGTTGCCAGACTGCAGGAGTTTGAGTCCTCCTCAGAAGACTCGAGGGGGGGAAACATCTACTGTGCCACTGGATGGTAGCAATGCTGGTTTGCTGTCCACTTCTGAGGGAGCACACACAGGTGCCAGACGCCACCGCAGGGCTCGTGTGAGCAGTCCACCTCCACAGGGTGAGAGCCATGGTGTCTTCGGAGGGCTGGAGGCAACCATGGTGAAGGTGCAGAGCCTACAAGGCAAGGCAATTCAGTCAGTCCAGCGACAAATGAGGCGCCTCAATGATAACATGACCAACATTGACAAGGGCATTAGCTCAATGGCTGAGGGCATGAAGGAGATGGCTGCGGGCATGCAGGACATGTCCCAGTCTGTGATGCTGCTGTGCAGCAAAATGGATGAGGACAGAGTAACACGGCGCAGGGAGAGGCAGAAAATGGAGCACCATACGAGGACAGTGAACCGCCTAGCAACTGCCACTTCTCTGCTCTGCAGGTGCTCCGTGGCCATGCAGGAGGGGCTGGCGCACTGCAGCACTGATGTCTCTAGGGGGCTGGTAAAGGTGACCACTGCTCTTGAAGTGCTGCTTACGAGTCAGTCTGCCACTACTGGTGCTGTGGAAGTTGGGGACAGCGAGGACACGACCAGTCAGAGCAGGATTACCCCCCCTGTAACAGACACCCGGAGGAGCAGCAGACGGCATGGGGCTGCCACTGGTTCCACAGCCGGTGAGGACAGTCAGTTAATGGCATCCAGTACTGTTGTGCGTGGCTGCAGACGCTGATGCAGCCCACACTTTCAGGACAGACTTGGGTGAAGTAACCCATGACTTCCTACTATGGATGTCACAAATTGGAATGCCAAGTTTGGCCGTTTGTGTTGTGGCGTAGTGCCCAGAAATTAAAACTACGTCATTACATTCAACAACTGGCTGTGTCTCCTTACTTACTTAAAAATAGTTGCATGTGATCTCTGCCCGTCTCTGTCTCCCATCTGTTGCTGGTGGCACTCCTGCTGCGTTGGGCTCTGGCTGTGCAAATTCATCATCATTGTCCTCAAAATCAGTTAATTCCACTTCTGTACCTTTCTTTGTGGCAAGGTTGTGCAGCATTGCACAAGTTGCAATGATTTTGCAGCAGATGATGGGTGTGTACTGACGTGCGCCTCCGCTTTTGTGGAGGCAGCGGAACCTGCTTTTCAATAGTCCAAACGTGCGCTCCACAACGTTGCGTGTTGATTTGTGTGCCACATTGTATCGTCTCTCACTCAGGGTTGATGGGTTTAGGTAGGGAGTGAGGATAAATGACCGCACGGCATATGCACTATCGCCTAGGTGAGAAAGAGAGTGCCATTAGTCACATACAGCAATACACATTCATCTGCAGTAAGTATGAGTGAGTGTCACAGTGATTTACCTAGCAGGTATCCTTCTCCAAATTCTCCCACAGCCAGGCGTGTGTAGATCCCACTGTTCTGGAAGATGTATGAGTCGTGGGTGCTCCCAGGAAATTTGGCCACGATGTCAGTGATTATGTTGGCAGCATCGCAGATTACCTGCACATTTATGGAGTGGGTGGACTTTCTGTTCCTGTAGATATACTCAGTGGCTGCTGGTGGGCAGATTGGAATGTGTGTGCCATCAATACAGCCTATGACATGCGGGAACTGTGCCATCTGGTAAAAGTCTGTCTTGGTTTTCAGCAGTTCCGCCTGTGTGTTTGGGAAGCTAATGTAGTGATGCATTCTCTGCATCATGGCATCCAGGAACTTTCTGAAGAAACGGGACAGGCAACTCTGAGACACCCCGCCTACCGCAGCTATCACCCCTGGTAACTGCCAGATGCGAGTAGATGTAGGCTACAGAGCACCTGCACATGTGGTGGTATGGCATGCGCCCTTGGTGTTGGGTGCTCCAGGAGTGGGTGCAGGTCCCTTATCAAGTCCAGGATGGTGTGGAGGTGTAGCCTGTACCTTTCATGGATCTCAGCCTCAGTCTGTTGGAAGAGTGTGATGCGCTGTCTGTAAATGCGCTCCTCCCGTCTCCAGATCCTCACTCCTGCTGCCTGTAGACGTAGCCGCCTTGCAATCACATAGAAAGCTGCCATAGTGATCACACTGTTGCATTTTGGGATTGCTTATATACACTGTAGCTGATTACCACCTGCTTTCAGTCAGTGTTAATTACCGACTCTTAAATACCGAATTTCATGAAATTCGGTATTACCGAATTTACCTACATCTCTTTTCTCGTTTTTACTGTTTCTTATTTACCGATTCGGTAAATAAGGAATCAGTAATTCCGAATCGGTAATTTTGAATTCGGTAATGATGAATCGGTATTTACCGATTCATAATGACCAAATCCTTCTTTTTAGCCTCCTACATCTCAATTGCCTAAATACCGGTCGGTAACGGGAGATTTACCGAATTTCGGCCGTTACCAACCGGTATTTAGCTACCTACATATGGCCCTTTGTCTACCATTTGTTGTACTTCCCTTTCTACCACATTTTACTGTTAATTTCTGAAATTGTGTTCCACAAGTACGTTCTCCTGCAGTGTATCCTCTGGATATTCTATACTGTAGCTCACTACAGCTTTCAGCACCCATTGATGGTTAATGATCATTTGACATTTCTATCAATGCTGCATTAAATTTCGTCCCACCTTGATAAGGAAGACCCAGAAATGGTCTCCATACCCCCTTGGGCTCTGCTCTAAACTTGTTGTCAAAGTCTTGAGGTGGGACTTCTGAAATTCCTTCCTCTTTGTGGATAAAACCCGACCAAAGCTTGGAAGCCCTGAACGTTTTCTGTACTCCGAAACCACGCACTACCAAAAACACCACTTGGACAAACACTTTCCTCATTTAATTTTGGGCTTTATCAAGAGCAATTACAATGTGCATATAGTTACCTGTGCTTTTTCCAATCCCTTCTTAAAACAATAGTCCAATTGCACACACAAGTGCAACTTTACTTGCCAAATCTTCCCATTTCTGATTAGTTTTCAAATGCATACTGCATTATGTCTCTCTGCCACTGATAGAGTGGAGTTACTTAAATCTCAATCTCTTGGTGAAATCATCAAACAGAGTTCCCCACTGGTCTTATGGACCTTTGATTGTCGATTTGAAGTTCAATAAAGGAGCTAACATCAGAAGTACATTGAAAGCACAGTGAAACCAAGATTGCCCCGCAAGAATGAAAGAGAGGATGGTATCCAAACCTTAAGCGTTTTATTAACAAATTTAGTTAAAGTTACTTATCGACTCAATTAGCAAAATTGATTTAAAAAAATACAGTACCAACATACCTATTTAGATGTGCATACAGTTTAAATTTATATGTGATCAAAAAGAATATGCAAAACAAGATAACATACAGCGAGTAAAATTTGACCCAAGAAGGTTCCATAGAGGAACTTCCCAATTCTAAATAAAGAATTGAAAATGACAAGGAGACATTCTATGAGGGAGGTGTCAGTATCAGGTGAACTAGATTTAAGATTCAATGGAAAAACTGAAGCTTAACACTCTAAACAGGGAAAATCAGCAGAGTCGAAAGGAGGTATTTTCTCAGCAAATTCAGGATATGGTCTACCAGATGGATCACTGACAAAATATCAAAGGTCAAAAAATCGACCTACAAAAATATCGCAACAAAAATATCGATGTCAATAATATCGAAATCCTATCTACAACATGGTAAGTACAAAAATATCGAAAAAATAATATCAATGTCAAAAATATCGTTATCAAAAATATCGTTTTTTTTTTGTTAAAAATAATATGTAAAATAAACTAAATAATACTTATAATTAAAATAAACATAGTTAAAAATATTTTATAATTTTTAAAATTAATAAGTAACATATATAATTAAATAAAACATTAATTAAACATATACATATAATATTTAATATATATACTTACTTTATAATCAGTTTGAATAATTATTTTAATAAATTATAAATTATTAAAAAATATTATAAATTACAAATACATCTATACACATAAAACAATAACATAAATAAAAATTACATAATTATAATAACAAATTAAAAAAATTAAATTTACTTTTAATATTTTTAAAATTAATTATATACTATATTAACTAAAATAATACAAAAATATTAAATAGCGTAGGGAATAAAATTACTATTACAACCCCCAAAAAAACAACAGTAAGAAAAATGTTGGATAGCGTAGGGGTAAAAATTACTATTCCCACTCCAGAGAGAGCAACAGTAGGGAAAGTGTTGGATAGCGTAGGGGTAAAAATTACTATTCCAACTCCAGGGAGTGCAACAGTAGGGAAAGCGTTGGTGAGAGGCTGCTTCTTGGTCATAGCGCGTTTTTAAAATTGTGTGTTTATTCTGTATTACTGATAATTTTTAACCTTGTTCTTAAACCTTGTTCTTAAACCTGATTTCTATAAATACAATTACTGTGTTTTTACTCACCAAGTGCTGTCAGTGGCATGTTGAAATTGAATTTGACCACCCTGTAATTTGGTATGGGGAAAGCTCACTTCCTGTAGAGCGCTCTGACTACTAGAGCGCTCCAGCAATTTCCTGCCTCACTCCTGGGTCTCGATCACGTGACTTCCAGGAGGGGCTTAGCTAAACTACCGGCATTAAAACGCCGGCTGAAGCGCGGGAGCGGGCACTCTAGGTGAGAGGCTGCTTCTTGGTCATAGCGCGTTTTTAAAATTGTGTGTTTAATCTGTATTACTGATAATTTTTAACCTTGTTCTTAAACCTTGTTCTTAAACCTGATTTCTATAAATACAATTACTGTGTTTTTACTCACCAAGTGCTGTCAGTGGCATGTTGAAATTGAATTTGACCACCCTGTAATTTGGTATGGGGAAAGCTCACTTCCTGTAGAGCACTCTGTCTACTAGAGCGCTCCAGCAATTTCCTGCCTCACTCCTGGGTCTCGATCATGTGACTTCCAGGAGGGGCTTAGCTAAACTACCGGCATTAAAACGCCGGCTGAAGCGCGGGAGCGGGCACTCTAGGTGAGAGGCTGCTTCTTGGTCATAGCGCGTTTTTAAAATTGTGTGTTTAATCTGTATTACTGATCATTTTTAACCTTGTTCTTAAACCTTGTTCTTAAACCTGATTTCTATAAATACAATTACTGTGTTTTTACTCACCAAGTGCTGTCAGTGGCATGTTGAAATTGAATTTGACCACCCTGTAATTTGGTATGGGGAAAGCTCACTTCCTATAGAGCGCTCTGACTACTAGAGCGCTCCAGCAATTTCCTGCCTCACTCCTGGGTCTCGATCACGTGACTTCCAGGAGGGGCTTAGCTAAACTACCGGCATTAAAACGCCGGCTGAAGCGCGGGAGCGGGCACTCTAGGTGAGAGGCTGCTTCTTGGTCATAGCGCGTTTTTAAAATTGTGTGTTTATTCTGTATTACTGATAATTTTTAACCTTGTTCTTAAACCTTGTTCTTAAACCTGATTTCTATAAATACAATTACTGTGTTTTTACTCACCAAGTGCTGTCAGTGGCATGTTGAAATTGAATTTGACCACCCTGTAATTTGGTATGGGGAAAGCTCACTTCCTGTAGAGCACTCTGTCTACTAGAGCGCTCCAGCAATTTCCTGCCTCACTCCTGGGTCTCGATCATGTGACTTCCAGGAGGGGCTTAGCTAAACTACCGGCATTAAAACGCCGGCTGAAGCGCGGGAGCGGGCACTCTAGGTGAGAGGCTGCTTCTTGGTCATAGCGTGTTTTTAAAATTGTGTGTTTAATCTGTATTACTGATAATTTTTAACCTTGTTCTTAAACCTTGTTCTTAAACCTGATTTCTATAAATACAATTACTGTGTTTTTACTTACCAAGTGCTGTCAGTGGCATGTTGAAATTGAATTTGACCACCCTGTAATTTGGTATGGGGAAAGCTCACTTCCTGTAGAGCGCTCTGACTACTAGAGCGCTCCAGCAATTTCCTGCCTCACTACTGGGTCTCGATCACGTGACTTCCAGGAGGGGCTTAGCTAAACTACCGGCATTAAAACGCCGGCTGAAGCGCGGGAGCGGGCACTCTAGGTGAGAGGCTGCTTCTTGGTCATAGCGCGTTTTTAAAATTGTGTGTTTAATCTGTATTACTGATAATTTTTAACCTTGTTCTTAAACCTTGTTCTTAAACCTGATTTCTATAAATACAATTACTGTGTTTTTACTCACCAAGTGCTGTCAGTGGCATGTTGAAATTGAATTTGACCACCCTGTAATTTGGTATGGGGAAAGCTCACTTCCTGTAGAGCGCTCTGACTACTAGAGCGCTCCAGCAATTTCCTGCCTCACTCCTGGGTCTCGATCACGTGACTTCCAGGAGGGGCTTAGCTAAACTACCGGCATTAAAATGCCCGTTGAAGCGCGACAGCGCCGGCGGCGCCCCGAAGGTGCGCCAAAGGCAAGCCCGTCTGCGCCCGTCCGCGCCCGACCGGAAGTAGGGCCCAGACACCTTGCCGAATCATTGAATTATTCCTCCTTGGAGCTCAGAATGCTTCATGATGCGTCATATAAACTTGGAGGTCCAACTCTAGCACGTCTATCCCACCTTAATATTGGTTTGACACGAGACTCATTTTCGGAGGTCAGGTCGCCCATCACCCATGCCCCCCAGCTATCTACTCAGGTCAATATGGGGCAAAAAGACATCTCAATTATATACCTTAATACTCGTTCACTAGTCAAACACCAGCTGGAAATTTTCAGCCTTCTTGACTCAGAACAACCTGACATTCTGCTAGTTACAGAAACCTGGCTCACCCCCGAATCTTCACCTGATATCCTAGCTGCCCTACCCTGCGAATACTATATTTTACAAACTAACCGCCCATCGGGTAAGACAGGCGGTGGAGTAGCGGCCATTATCCATAAAAACTTGAGTTTTACCGCCCTTACCCCACTTAATCTCTCCGTCACTGACAATGCAGTCATAAAATTTGAATCTAACTTGGCCCCGTTCATCTGCATATTACTTTATAGGCCACCTCAGTACATGCCCCAGTTTCCACATCTGTTAGCTGAACAAATCGCACCTTTAGTTACTAACCATACTAGAATTCTCCTAATTGGGGACTTCAACTATTGGGCCAATGACCCTCAAGGAGGACCACAATCCACCGAGTTGACAGAACTATTAAAAAATATGAATCTTATTCAACAAATCTCCTCAGCTACCCACTCAAAAGGCCACATCCTAGATCAACTATGGACTGCCAACTTAGTGATATCAGTTCCATCTATCATGCCTTGTGTATGGTCTGATCATCACTTGGTAAAATTCTCCTTAAAATATTCTTACACAGGGAAAGTGCCCACTTTAGGAGGAAGAATGGCGAGAAAATGGCTCTCCATTAATAATAACGATTTCATCGCCACTTTAATCAACACAGTTCCGTGTCCCACACCTGATGTTAACCTATACGAAAAATCTTTCTCGTCTTGGTTACTTGCGGCTAGTAACACACATGCTCCACTAAAACGAATCAGCCTTACCCGCCGGCATGAGGCTCAGAGATGGTTTTCCCCTGACTTAAACTCTCAAAAACGTTCCCTTCGTCAACTGGAAAGAAAGTGGAGGCAGGATTACTCCCAAACAGGAAAAACTATTTATGTCCGGGCCTTACATGATTATAAGAAGGCCATCTCCGCAGCTAAGGCAGCCTATTTCTCAACACGAATTCTCAACTCTAATAATCAAGCTAAGGAATTATTCACAATAGTTGATGAACTATCAAACCCTGAGAGAGTCCTAATTAAACCCAAGCCGTCACAGGCCCTGTGTGATTCTTTGAATACATTTTTTATGGATAAGATTACTGATATTAAAGCCAGCATCCCACACAGGCTCTCACATGATATTACCCCGCCCTCACCTAGGAACCCCCACTCCTTGGACTCCTTTTTACCTATTGATATAGAGACCTTGAATAACCTACTCGCTAAAGTTAAATCTGGCTCTCCCTTGGATCACTGCCCCCCTCATGTCTTGAAAGCAGCCTTTATGGCCTTTCCAGACCCAGTTCTTGCCCTTTTAAATCAATCCCTGTCGCAGGGCTGCGTCCCCAAGGCTTTTAAGGAGGCCATAGTAGTCCCCCTTCTAAAGAAACCAAGTGCTGACCCCCAGACACTAGCAAATTATCGTCCCATCTCTCTGCTCCCCTATATGGCTAAGCTACTAGAGGCCCAGGTGGCAAAATGCTTATCCAACTTTTTGGAACAGATGGGATTCTTTGATCCATGTCAGGCCGGTTTTCGGCCTGACCATTCCACTGAAACAGTGACTGTGGCAATATTGGACTCCCTACGTGAAAATGCAGACAGAGGCATTCACCAGGCCCTGATATTGCTTGACCTCTCAGCTGCATTTGACACGGTCGACCATAACATACTAGTGGACCGTGTCAGAGAGGCTGGCTTTCAGGGTCCAGCCCTTAGCTGGATTAATTCCTTCTTAGTAAATCGCACTCAGGCAGTCCGTATTGGCCAATTCACTGCCCCTAAACTAAAAACAACTTGTGGGGTCCCACAGGGCTCTTCTCTTTCACCACATTTGTTCAACCTCTACCTATGCCCATTGATAAGTTCTTTGAAAGACAGGAAGGTGACCCTCTTCAATTATGCAGATGACCTCCAACTCATGTTCTCAATCGATAATTCCCCTGAATCTATAACCAACTTTCAATCTATTATGCTTTTCATCCAGCAATGGATGAATCTTAATAATTTAAAACTTAATCCCAGCAAAACTGAACTAATTTTGACAGGGGGAGCTTGCAATCCATGGGGTCCACAATATTGGCCTAATAATCTGGGACCTCCCCCTACCCCCTCAACTTCAGTAGAAAGTTTAGGGGTTACAATAGGCAACGACCTGTCCTTAAAAGCGCATGTAGGCACAGTGGTCTCTGCCTGTTTCTTACAACTACGAAAAATTAGGAAAATAAGTAGGTTTTTGTCCCACGCTGCTTTGGTCCAGGTGGTAATAGCTCTTGTGCTGTCTCGTCTGGACTACGCAAATGCCACCTACCTGGGACTTCCACTTGGCCTCACCAAACGACTTCAGTTGGTACAGAACCAAGCGGCTCGAATGATACATAATCAGCCCAGATGGCAGCATGCCTCGCCCCTCCTTAGGAAGCTGCACTGGCTCCCTATTCCGCAGCGATGTGCCTTTAAAGTCGGATGTTTGGTGTTTAAATCCCTGAACGGCCATAGCCCAAAATTCATTGACAATGTTGTTTCTCGTTATACCCCCACTCGGAATCTTCGTTCAGCCCAACTTCATCTTTTGACAATACCCACCTTCAAACTGAAACGTCAGGGGGGCTGCAGGTTTGCGACTTTAGCCCCACGCCTGTGGAATTCCATCCCCCTGGAAATTAGACTTAGCACCAATTTGCTCCTATTCAGAAAATCTCTTAAGACTTGGTTATTCACACAAGCTTATGAATAAACTGTTCCGGATTGGCACCCACCTAGTCTCCAGCGCCATGAAACCAATTGGTGAACGAGCGCTCTATAAGTCACAATTAAGATAAGATAAGATAAGATAGCGTGAGGGTAAAAATTACTATTCCCACTCCAGTGAGTGCAACAGTAGGGAAAGTGTTGGATAGCATAGGGGTAAAAATTACTATTCCCACTCCAGAGAGTGCAACAGTAGGGAAAGTGTTGGATAGCGTAGGGGTAAAAATTACTATTCCCACTCCAGAGAGTGCAACAGTAGGGAAAGTGTTGGATAGCGTAGGGGTAAAAATTACTATTCCCACTCCAGTGAGTGCAACAGTAGGGAAAGTGTTGGATAGCGTAGGGGTAAAAATTACTATTCCCACTCCAGGGAGTGCAACAGTAGGGAAAGTGTTGGATAGCGTAGGGGTAAAAATTACTATTCCCACTCCAGAGAGTGCAACAGTAGGGAAAGTGTTGGATAGCGTAGGGGTAAAAATTAGTATTCCAACTCCAGAGAGTGCAACAGTAGGGGAAGTGTTGGATAGCGTAGAAGTTACAAATAACATACTTATAAATAAATTAATTTTTTAAAATAATTAATGAATTATTAAATAACTCTAAACTATTTACCAATACCAATAAATAATTATTAAAAACATAATTACCAATAGAAAATTTATTAACAATAAATTAATAATAAATACCAATAAATAATAAATAATAAATATTGAACAATAAAATATTTTTAATAACAAAAACATATAAATTATTAAAACTTAATTACCAATTAACTAATATTAAACAATTAAATGCTTTTTTATACCAATAATAATAATAATTAAACATTAATTATCAATTAATAAATAATTCTTAATATATTAATTAAATTTATCAATAAATAATATTTAATAATATTTAATTACCAATTAATAATAAAACAACAATAACATAATTTTTAGAACCAAAAAAGTGTAATTTAAAAAAATTACCTATTAATAATTAATATCCAATACATTAATTATCAATACCCAAAAATAAATTTAATAATTACTTAATTAGATTTCAATTACTTCCAAAAGTATTCCCCTATAAACGCACAACACACTCCAATGATAAAATAATACACTTAACATAATGATCAATTAATCAATTAATAAAAATTAATAACTAATTAATAATAATTAATTACCAATTAATAATAATTGATTACCAATTATCAATTAATTAACAATAATATAATTATCAATACCAATTAATTAAAATAAATTATAAGTTAATTACATTTAAATTACATGATGATCAATTAATGAATTAATAAAAATTAATCACCAATTAATAAAAATTAATTACCAATTATTAATTAATTAACAATTATATAATTATCAATAACAATTAATTAAAATAAATTATAACTTAATTACAATTGAATTACTTCCCACGCTATTCCCCTATAAACCCACAACCCGCTACAGAACTTAAACGCAAAAAATAATTAAAATTAATTCATAATTCCTAAAAATTAATAATTAATTTAGTATAATTAAATTACTTCCCACCCTATTCCCCTATAAACCCACAACCCGCTACAGTACAACAACACAAAAATTAACTTAAGTTTTTTTTTATTAACATATAAAAATTGTATACATATATTTTTAAACAAGTAGAACACTTAACAAAAACACATATAACACATACATATTAAAAACATAACAAAATACATAACAATAATACAAATATCGATATTAGTAACATCGATATTAAAAATTCGATATTACTTACCTTAGGTGTCGATATTCTGTCCATCGATATTCTGTCCCTTCGATATTCTGTCCCTTCGATATTTTAACTTCGATATTATTGTATATCGATATATTATTTTCGATATTTTGTCTGCTCACCCTACCAGATATTCTAAAGAGAACACAATTGAAGCATGAAAGAAATTTCAAGAAGGCTTCTCCTCATCATCTTCCATTGAACAAACAAATCATAAGACATTGATCTCGAAGAGCAGATAGACTCCTAACTTTCCCAGATTTCATTAAAGAAGCAATCATCTGGGTAACCTTGAATGCAACATCAGTCCGGTCTGTCTGGCACAGGATGATGTCTCACACCGTCTCATGGCCTCATTTACAAGGCCCCTGCACCTCCAGAATGTCACTTTTAGTGACGGTTCGGCGGCACACACTGCAGGGCCATATCTACAAGGCCATGTAAAGCCACTCTAAGTTGTTTTTCTTGGCCTTGTAGATATGGAATGAGGCAAAGCAGCACAAGTTGCTGCGTTGCCTCACCCTGCGATAGGGAGGCATGTCATGGACATCACAGTGGGTGTTCCCTCGTAACACCCATGGCATTTGACACATTCCCAGATTTACGAGATTTCATAAACCTGGGAATGCTTCAAAAGCCTACGCTTCCCTAGGGGTGGCGTAGGGGAGGCGCAATGAGGAGAAATAACATTATTTTTCCTCAATTGTTCATCTTTCTATGTGTGTTGCATTCTGTAGCATACATAGAAAGAGGAAAATGCCTTAATTGATTGTTTTTGTGCAGGAATGTGTCCCTTCCCGTACAGAAACAATCACCCCCAAAAATGCAGACACCCTTGCACCATGACGTAAGTGTGCCTGCGTTGGACATGGCAGCCATTTGCATGCTAGCACAGGCGGAAAGGACAGCAATAATAGATATAGTGCATTCCTGCCCTTTTCTTTTCACACAGGACAGCGCAGCAGAAAGGCTTGTGGCACTGCCCCACGTCAAAAGATTGCAAATGAAGCCCTCAGTCTCTATAGCCGAGACCAAAATGTAATTAAGAAATCAGTAGTCTGCAAGTCTTATACAATAAACAATCAACCTATTCTAAGCTGACAAGAAGCATGATAAGGCACATGCAAAGAAGAGAAAAAAAATGACGCTGTCAAAGCACTTTTATAAAATGTAACATGCACACCGCGGCCTGCTTACAAGTTAGATCAACACTGGGTTTAAACGGGTTCTAATGAATACAGTTGGCATAAGTGATTATGTCAAATGCAACTTAAGAAAGGCATACATTTGCTTTCATGGTGAGTGCATTTATATAATTCAACTAATAATATTAGTGGCTCTCCTTAAAGTGATTATATACAGCCACTCACTACTGTTGATTGATAAAACGAACACAGATAAATACAGTTACACACATGTTGAGCATATATGTGACATATAAAAGGCATGGGTCCTAAATTATGCTGCTCCGCTACTAAGGTCGTATTACCGTTGCCCAAGAAATAGAATGCCCTTTGACTACAACCCCTCAAAAAGGTAACACCCATTGGAAACCTTTTACTTTGGGCCTCCTCACCCATATCTAGGATACTTGCTAAAGGGCAATCTACATTTAAAATCTTGCCATTGTTCTAAATACCTCATCAATCCTTTACTATGTTCCCATCTTAGTTTAAAAAATATCTAATGAGTATTGGATCAAGATTTGGGGTGGAAAGTACTTTTTCTCAATATGAGGTCTCAAGTATTATTCTCACATAATACCCCTTGCATCTTTATCCAGAGAACACCTAATTGACTATCGTTAGAAATGGGGTTGTTGGTTGACTGGGGTGTGAGCCCTGGTCAAGCAGCAACCACCATTCTAGTCAGGGTGAGGTATAAGCCAACCCAAAATTAACCTATGCTCAGCCCCCTCGTAGCTTGGCACAGAGCAGTCAGGCAATAGTAATAAAGTTGAAAGCACCACACACAAAAAGGATCACTCATCAGATTGGAAAAACAGATAGTTTTTAATAAATAAAACATGACCAAAACAACAACATCCAAGAAGTAGAACCGGGGATATTCAATTTTAAAGATATGAATACAAATAGCACCAAAAAGCACAACACTGTTTTGCGCCAGTCCGGGACAAAGTCACAAGTTCAGGCCAACTGTGATGGAACGCAAGCTGGCTACAGGGACCCAGTTAGGCCCACTGAACAAAGTACCATAAATCCTTGTTTGCGGAGTGTTGTGAGGATCCACGTCGAAGATGCGTCACTCAGCAGATGCAATGCATTGGTTCTGAGGTGCGGCGAGGCTGCGATGTGAGATCCTGAATCATCGTCGAGGACCCCATCAACACGGGTTTGCGATGGTAAGTCCGGCTTCAGGGATGCATCACACTGTCAAGGCGATGGCTCGCATTTCAAGGTGCTGCGAGGCTGCAATGTGGGGTCTGGCATCTTCATTGAGTCTCCTGTTGATGAGGGATGTGCGAGGGCCTGCACTGGGGATGCCTCATGCAGCAGCGGCTCCGAAGAAGCTGTAGAGGTGATGCATGTGTTTGTGAACGTTCTGGCCCATGCACTAGTGGAGATGTGTCAGTTCTGCTCTAGGTTGTGCCGCACAGCAGAGGAGATGCATCGGCTCCATTTGATCCACTGAGGCTACCGAGCACCTTACGCCCACTTTCAAGGGTCCAGTACTGGGGTGGCACAGCTTGGCAGGGTAGACTCACAGTTGGTGAGTCCAGGTGCAGGTGCAGAGTTGTTGGAGGCCTGTTATGTCCAGGAGGCTTCAGATCAGGAGGCCAGTCAACTAGCCCTTGGAGTCACTCTGGGGTTCTGGGATCAACAGATGCAGGCCCAGTCCTTCTCACCCAGGCAATATGGGTGCAGGTCAGCACAGCAGAGTAGCAGTCCTTCAGAGCAGCAGTCCAACAAAGTGGCAGTCCTTTCAGCAGTACAGCAGTCCTTCTTCCTGGGAGAGTAGCCACAGGTCCAGAAGTGTACTGAAGAGTTTGTGTCTGGGGTACTTCTTTTATAACCTGGTTCCCTGGTTCTGGAAGGTGTGAGAAGCTTCTGGACAGTGGCTTTGAAGTGCAGACACCCTGCTTTCCCTGCCCTGGCCCCAAGCTGGCTGAAGTAACAATGAAGGGCCCTTAGCCTCTCTGTGTGAAGACAGGTGTTAGAAACGGGGTAGCGTGGTGCGGAGCGGGTAGGCTAAATTCCGGCGGCGGCACTACTCTCTCTGCGGCAGGGGCAGGCACCGACAATGTGCCTCGGGCCCCCTCCGCCTCTCCCAGCAGAGTGCTGCAGGACTTGCGGGGCTCTCTTCACCCGGGCCGCCCCTCATGGGACCCGGGACTTTTGTTCCTCTCCTTGCGGAGGCGGGGTAGGCTCCCACCCTCCTTTCCGCCGGCACTTCCCTCGGCTTCACCCGGGCCCCCTCCTGCGACTCGGGACTTCGCTGCAGCAGGCGCGGGGCTCCCACCAGCTCACGGGAGCCCCCGCTAGGGACTCGGCGGCTTCCTGGTTCTGGCCCCGCCCCCAAGCAGGCAAACTCAGCCTGGCTTCCGGGTCAGGCTTCTTCTGCCGGGCCGCGGCGGTGATTTTGCTGCCGAGACGCAAGGTGGGCACCCGCGACAGGCTCCCAAATGCGGGGTGGGCACCCGCTGTTTTCAATAACGGCAAATGCGGGGTGGGCACCCGCTGGTTTCAAAGGCAGGCAAAATGCGGGGTGGGCTCCCGCTGTAGTTCCAAGTGCCTAGAAGCGGCACACACGCGGGGTAGGCACCCGCTGTTCAAACATGCAAAAATACAGCCATAACGCGGGGTGGGCTCCCGCTCTTCTGCAGGCAGCCCCCAGGGGG
Organism: Calotriton arnoldi; assembly: GCA_963921515.1. NCBI lineage: Eukaryota > Metazoa > Chordata > Amphibia > Caudata > Salamandridae > Calotriton > Calotriton arnoldi. The sequence goes on from CAWUFW010013146.1 coordinate 427,123, forward strand.
GGTGTATCCCACACACCAGACGTCAGCTGCAGGATCCACGCTCCTCCTCTCTCTGGAGATGGAGATATAGCGCTATGACAGCACTGCGCTGCAGGCGTCAGCTCCTCCTCTGGCAATCAGGAAAGTAGTGCCTCCCAGGCGTTAGGGAGCTGGCGAGGATCCAGAGTCCCACACAAGGAAGTAGTGCCCACACTCCTCACCTCCTTGGAATACAGGCAGTCAGAGTATAGCGCTCACGAGGCGCTAGGGCAGCAGAGCAGGCAGGCAAGGCTGGGCAAGATCAGCAGACAGTGGGAACTCATAAGTACAGGACAGCAGCTCCTAGAAGCAGTCATCTCCCATAAAGTGGCACTCCTCCTGACATAGCAGTCTTCACTCCAGCAAAGGCTCTCACTGGCCCTGTGGACAGCAGAGGGGTACAGATGGGCTCAGGGGCCAGCACACAGGCCCTTGCGGCGGTACCTCCTGGCAGAGTGTCCCCTCTCAATCAAGTCCACGTTCACTCTGTCACATGGAGGCCCAGCCCTTCTATATATACACCCCTCACCCCACCTACCAGAAAAGGCCAGAACCTTCTAGAAAGCTCTCTGGGGAAACCGGTCCCAACTGGTTTTGGGGGAGGTGTAGAGCACCCTGTCTGCCAGGCTTCCCTCCAAAAGCTGGGGGGTGTGTGAGCCGGACACACCCCAGGGGGCGGAGTCAGCCTTGGTCACTTCGAGCACTAGACCGGTAACCCACCTCAGGCAGGCACAAGCGCACAGGCAGGGTGACGGTTTAAAAGTGACATTTACACAATGGTCAAAATAAACCTGTGTACACCATTGCGCAGCATTTATTATTTTCCATTTAACCACACCAAACATAACATATTTATTTTGGTTCCTTTCAAACCACCAATTCTATATTAGGGAAAAAAACTAGGGGGAAGGCAAAAAGTTTCGGGATGACCCTGCAAGCAGGGCCAAGTCCAACATGACCCCCTCACAGCCAAAGCCAGGGTAGACCAATCAATGCCTTGATGGGCTTCCCTGCTTAGGGCGAGAAAACATGGACGCGGGCCCGCAACTGCAGGGGCACCCGCAGGTTCTCCGCCACTCTGGACCCAGGGGGTTCCCTCAGTCACAACTCCCTGGACCAACTAAGCCACCCCACTGGTACTCTCTATTCGGTTGCGGCCAGGACTGGCCCCTACGCCATCCAGATGTCTCTGGCCCTTGCTGCCTCACCTAGTGGGGGGCAGTAGCCCCAGGCGCATAGTACCCCTTGGCCACTCTACCTCTCCTCCGTGCAGTTCCAAACTGCCACTGGTCCTCCCACCTGGGGTCCGCACCCTCAGGCTGACCAGCAGTCAGGGGCGAGGCTCTCCTCCCCCTACCTCTCCTTCTGGGGTTCCAGACTCTCCTCCTATGCGAGGCACCCTCATAACACAACTCTCTCACTCGTCCAGGGCCGTGACCCTGCATCTGACCCACCAACCCAGGGTCTAAACCCTTAGGTTGCACCGGTGCTAGAGGCGAGTCCTCCCTCCCTCTGTACCCCCTCCCAGAGTTCCACACCCTCCCAACTGGAGTAGTACCCCTGGAAGACAACCCAGGGGGGACACTGATTACAGACGTCCCTCCCGCCAGGTCAGGCAGTACCTGTCCCTGGCCTCCCAACCCAGGATCTAAGCCCTGTGGCTGAGCCGGTGCCAGAGGCGAGTCCTTCCTCCCTCTGCACCACCGCCCAGAGTTCCGCACCCTCCCACCTGGAGAAGTACCCCTGGAAGTCAAACCGGTAGGGACTCTGATTACAGGTGTCCCACCCTCCAGGTCAGGCAGTCCTTGAACCTGGCACCCCAGCCCAGGAGCTAAACCCTGTGACTGAGCAGACCCCAGAACCCCTGGAGCTCTGATTACAGACGCCCCTGGTTCTCCTGCCACTAGGGGATCCTCCTCAGTGGACGGCCCATCAGGACAACCTAGGCTCCCAACCTGGTGTTCCCTTATGGAACTCTCCACCAGGCCCTGAGACTGTGGTTGGGGCACCTCGGGACACCTCCCCGTCTCACTCCTTCTTGTAGATAGGACGTGAGGCCCTACAACCCTCTCACTACCCTGGGACCTAGCTGGGCTACTCTGCACTTCTCCCCCCTTCCTGGGTGGGAAGATCCCTGAGCCACTCCCTTCAGGATCACTCCCCAATGCTTCCTCAGACTCTCTGGCACTCACCCAAAGGTCTGCCTCCCGTGCAAGCTCCCTGGGATCAGAGAGCCCACAGTCAAACAGGTGTTGGCGCAACCTTGTGAAACAATTCTTGAGCATATGCTCCCTGATAATTAAATGGAACAGCCCTTCCCAATCGTTCACCACGCTACACACCATCCAATCCTCCAGTGCCGTCCAACACACATCCACAAACTCCTCCCAGGACTGGTGGGACAGTTTCTTGCTGCCCCTAAATTTCAACCCGTACCCCTCTTCCTGGGAATCAGGCATCCTATACTGAGATCTGGGGGTGGGACTTCCTGCACTGGATGTACTCTCGCTGCCACCACTGGATCCCACCCTCACTGGTGAATCCAGACCACAGAAACCACTCTCAGTGGACAACCTACCCTCCTGAGCTAGTCTCTCCCTGGCGAAGGCCCTCTCTGCCGCAGCCATCCTTTCCTGCGCTAGGACCTTTTCGGTCGCTAGCCTTTTTTCTTCCACCCTCAGCTGCGCTATCTCCTTGGCATGCTCTAACCGGAGCTTCGCCAAAGCCAGCTGATGTTCCCTTTCTTCCCTCCTATCTACCCACTCTTCTGGGGACAGGGAAAGGGATGGGGCATTACCCCTGACACTGGACCCAGCATGGGACTCCCTATCTACGGTGTCCTCAGTAGTTACTGGTGTCCTCGCCCTGTCATTTTCTTCCTCCTCTTCAGAGCCACCCCCCTCCAGGGTTATGGACTGGGAACCCTTGCTCTCAGGGTCCTCCTTACGCCTGGGATCCTCCTCAGGGTCTCCCCCAAATCCACCACTCAGATATGCGGGGGGTAATTTGAAAGGTCCCCACAGAGCTCTAAGGGTTCTCCCCTTTTGAAAACTTCGAAGAGGAACAATTTTCTGCGGAAGTCACCTTCTATTGGTATCCCCCTCTCCCTGCATAAATCCATCACTTCCTCCTCAGTGTACTCCCAAAGTTCATCCTCCTCGTAGAGTAACCCTATCTTGGTGAGATACACAGGCCCAGTAAATAGGGGAACACAATTCAAAAGTGACACTTTTAGGAGGGTAAATAATCAGCAAAAATAATCCCCAAATCTGTGATTATTCTACGTGCAGAGCTTGTAGTGCAACCAGTTGTCGCTGTGGTACTGCGCAAACACAAGTCCTATCCCACCGCTGTACACCAATGTTAGAAACGGGGTAGCGTGGTGCAGAGCGGGTAGGCTAAATTCCGGAGGATTGTGTAAAGCATCTGCGCAGCACACACTCACAGGCGACACACTGGACACACTACAAAAGAGACTCCACACAAGGTTATGTGAAAAAAGCATATGTATTATGCTAAACGCGTTATAAGGCAATCACAGTTGTAAAAGCACTGTGCTAACTGGCACCAAGTAGTCATTTACAGGGGAAATTATTTACAGGGCGGGGCCAATCGGGCCGCTGCCAGAACCATCACCAGCACAATTAGGATAAATGTAAGACCAGCAATGACAAATGTATATCCGGCAGTAACCTCTGGCCAGATCAAGAGCGTAGCATCATGGCAATAAGCATTAGGCATAAAAATAAAGCATCATCACATTAGGCACCATTAGGGGCATCAGGCACATTGTGCATGACATTAGGCATTATCACATGCATAAATCACATCATGCCGTCCATTGGGCCTAAACCCATGTGGCATAAAGGCAATATCATTAGGCATAAGTCACATTGTGCATACCCCTGTTGGAACGGCATAAAATATGAACATGAAGGCCTCCTCAGCAGGCAGGAAACACATTATGTATTCTCATCAGCATAAATGCAGTAGGCATAATCATAGGGGCATCCTCATCCACATAAAAGCATGAGCAACACCGTGGAACTAACATGAGCATAAAGGCGCCATCGTCAGGCATGACAATACATTATGTAAAACATTGGCAGGGCAGTGCACCCATAGTAACACCTAGAATAAATGTCCAACGTTGTAGATTAGCTCCCAGCACCCCGGCCCCTGGGGAGCCCCTACTCTGGGACTCTACCCCAAAGGATTTGCCCAATCGTTGCAACTGCCCACTGTCCGGCGGGGCAGGTGAGTAAGGGAAAGTCAGTCCTGGCCAACTTGGAGCATGGGAGCCCCTTTTCTGGGGCTCTCAAATTCACAATGCCCCAACCGGTGCAGCTGCCGCCACTGCGGTACAGCTGTGCAGTCACAGGGACACTGCCCCAGTGGGGCCCTACTCGGGGCCTCTGGAAGTAAAGAAATGCCCCCAAAACATGCAGCTATAACAATAAGTACTGGCACTACCGTGCCGGGGAGTAAAGCCCCTCTCCAGGACTCCTAAATTCCCACTGCCCCACGGGGCAGCTGTGAAATCAGCACTGGGGGCGGGCACGGACAATATGCCCCGACGCACCCCCAACCGCCATGCAACTGAGCCCCACTCACCGGGCTCCAGGGGGACTCCTTCGCTCCTGTGGCGGGATACTGAGCCTCTCCTCCATTGGAGAGGCTCCGGCGGCGGAACTACTCCCTCTGCGGCGGGGGCAGGCACCGACAATGTGCCTCGGGCCCCCTCCGCCTCTCCCAGCAGAGTGCTGCAGGACTTGCGGGGCTCTCTTCACCCGGGCCGCCCCTCATGGGATCCAGGACTTTTGTTCCTCTCCTTGCGGAGGCGGGGTAGGCTCCCGCCCTCCTTTCTGCCGGCACTTCCCTCGGCTTCACCCGGGCCCCCTCCTGGGACCCGGGACTTTGCTGCGGCAGGCGCGTGGCTCCCACCAGCTCACGGGAGCCCCTGCTAGGGACTCGGCGGCTTCCTGGTTCCGGCCCCGCCCCCAAGCAGGCAAACTCAGCCTGGCTTCCAGGTCGGGCTTCTTCTGCCGGGCCGTGGCAGTGATTTTGCTGCCGAGACGTGGGGTGGGCACCCGTGACAGGCTGCCAAATGCAGGGTGGGCACCCGCTGTTTTCAATAACGGCAAACGCGGGGTGGGCACCCGCTGGTTTCAAAGGCAGGCAAAACGTGGGGTGGGCTCCCGCTGTAGTTACGAGTGCCTAGAAGCGGCACACACGCGGGGTGGGCACCCGCTGTTCAAACATGCAAAAATACAGCCATAACGCGGGGTGGGCTCCCGCTCTTCTGCAGGCGGCCCCCAGGGGGGGGTATCCCACACACCAGACATCAGCTGCAGGATCCACGCTCCTCCTCTCTCTGGGGATGGAGATATGGTGCTATTACAGCACCGCGCTGCAGGCGTCAGCTCCTCCTCTGGCAATCAGGAAAGTAGTGCCTCCCAGGCGCTAGGGAGCTGGTGAGGATCCAGAGTCCCACATAAGGAAGTAGTGCGCACACTCCTCACCTCCTTGGAATACAGGCAGTCAGAGTATAGTGCTCACGAGGCGCTAGGGCAGGAGAGCAGGCAGGCAAGGCTGGGCAAGATCAGCAGACAGTGGGCACTCATCAGTACAGGACAGCAGCTCCTAGAAGCAGTCATCTCCCATAAAGTGGCACTCCTCCTGACATAGCAGTCTTCACTCCAGCAAAGGCTCTCACTGGCCCTGTGGACAGCAGAGGGGTACAGATGGGCTCAGGGGCCAGCACACAGGCCCTTGCGGCGGTACCTCCTGGCAGAGTGTCCCCTCTCAATCAAGTCCACGTTCAGTCTGTCACATGGAGGCCCAGCCCCTCTATATATACACCCCTCACCCCACCTACCAGAAAAGGCCAGAACCTTCTAGAAGGCTCTCTGGCGAAAGCGGTCCCAACTGGTTTTGGGGGAGGAGTAGAGCACCCTGTCTGCCAGGCTTCCCTCCAAAAGCTGGGGGGTGTGTGAGCCGGACACACCCCAGGGGGTGGAGTCAGCCTTAGTCACTTCGAGCACTAGACCGGTAACCCACCTCAGGCAGGCACAAGCGCACAGGCAGGGTGATGGTTTAAAAGTGACATTTACACAATGGTCAAAATAAACCTGTGTACACCATTGCGCAGCATTTATTATTTTCCATTTAACCACACCAAACATAACATATTTATTTTGGTTCCTTTCAAACCACCAATTCTATATTAGGGAAAAAAACTAGGGGGAAGGCAAAAAGTTTCAGGATGACCCTGCAAGCAGGGCAAAGTCCAACAACAGGACACAGCCTATTTAAGTGTAAATGAGACTTGGCCCAGCTGTTATATGGCCTACATTTAGTCTCCATTTTAGCTTTTCATTTGAACTTAGCACTGTTTTCTAATGATGGTTTGTACACGTTTTCCCTAATACAAGAATGTGCCATGCACTCATTTGTTCCTAATATACATTGCCACCCTGTAGTCTGCAAATTCAGTTTCAGGAACACACAATTCAAAACACGATGCATTGTTATATTTTTTGTGCTAGTAGGAGACTATCAGTGGCTAAGCCCTCCTGACAGACTGTATGATTTGGACATACAAATTGAGGATGACATACTGCGTACCATTAAAGTAATATGCTGGCAGAATGTAGCTAATAAATATGATATTCTCCTGGCTGAGGTAGATTGGCCACCAGAGTTTATTCGGAAAGTCCCGCAAGGGGAGGATGTAATCATACCTTCCTTTTCCATTATTGTTCCCAAGGATATTAAAGCAGCATATGCTGCAGAATGGCCTCTCTCTCAAGCCCTAGTATTATATCACAATCAGACGGTTTGGGATAAAGACTCAACTTATCATGTTATACGTATAAGGTCCAGCCTGCAGGTGCAAGCACAATACCCTATTAAACATGAGGCTAAACGCCCTGTTAGGGAGATTCTATAACAGTTAAAATATCAAGGTGTAATTGAGCCTTGTGTTTCTCCTATGAATAATCCATTGTTTCCTGTGCTTAAACCAGATCATTCTTATCGTATAGTCTTAGACTATAGACAAATAAACAGCCACACACACACATTTGCTGTACAGAATTCGCACAGCAAAGGCTTAATAAACAACAATGTTTGTAAAAAATACAAAACTACATTGGACTTTTCCCATGGCTTTTTCTATCAAAATATAGTGCCTGAAAGCCATGAATTGACCACATTCACAGCACTAGGAGCCCAGAGAAGGTTCTGTAGGCTCAAACAAGTATATAAGAACAGTCCAGTTCTGTTTTCTGCACGAGTAACATCACATTTCCAAGAAATTGACTCAGACGTGTTTTCCTAAGTTGATGGCATTTACCTCACAGATGAGGATTTAAACTAAGGGTGGGCAGTAAACTCTGCTCCACCAACAGAGTTTGCAGAGTTTTCCCAACTCCACCCTCTGCTGGGAAAAAAACGATTCTGCCACATGGCAGAGTTTGCCCTTGCTGCCCACCCCTAAGTATACCTTAATTGAAAACCAGAGAGTGTTTTCTTCCCTAAATGGTCAAGAAACCCCACTCACACAGCCCAAGAATGATGCCAGATCAACTTGCTGATTTCTGCACTCTGTTTACCCCGTGAACAGTGAGAAATATATTTTAATGACGTAAAATTGAGCAGAAAACATCAGCTTGTTTAGGTCAGATAAACCAGATGATGATTATTTTCAGACACTGTTGTCAGCTTATGAAAGTGGGTATATTCACATTTTATAATTTTATAGGCCAACTGGCCAAGCATATATCACGTTATAGTACTGCTTAGTACTACAACTACCAGTTTTGTGCTCACTCAGAACATTTGTGGATTAAAATAATCTCCTCCTACCCTGCTACCCTTATTAAAAGTAGCTCTTTCTTGTGCCGAAAACGTCTTTTAAAATGAAAACGATAATAGACACGCCTACGCTGCTCGCGCAACACAGACAGCATGCTACTGAATGCATGGCACTGGATTTGCTTCGTTTTGACCTGCAAAGTAAGTTCACTGAACACGAGTCACACGAAAAATCGACGCTGGAGCTGACCCTAACATGGCCGCAGCATGAGGATACTATGCACCTCTTACACATGCACAGTTTGAGGTGACTGGGTGTGTGGGGGCCAGTGGGGCACCTTGCTGGGCTACCTGTGGGTGCTGGCAGGCGCAGCCAGTCTGGATCTGGCCCAGGCCCTGCCCGGTGCTCTGGGAAAACTTCACTTCCCCGAGTGGGCCCAGCTCATCGTGGGCCACATGGGACCCAATGGCACCCCACCACCCCGGGCCTGGATCCTGCCTCAAGCCTGTCTGCAGCACTGCCTAAGGATGGCCCCGCTGCACTTCAGGGTGAAGGTGAGACGATGCCAAGTGAGGGTGGCATGGGGGTGACCTGTGGAATAAGCCTGAGGGTTCTGTGACTCTCCCAGGCTGTGGACGGTGCGGGTGGAGGCGGAGTGAAACAATAGCATAAAGTCTGTGACACATGCATCGCAGTGCACTCTGGTACTTGTAGTCTAAGCAGCGTTCTGGACTTCTGGTGATATGTAGGGCGGAGCAGAACTCCACAGAATTCCACAGAGTTTTTAAACAACTCCCTGTAATTCCGCGTAGTGCAACTCCGCGAACACTGCCCACCCTTAACTTAAACACACATTTGGCCAGAGTGGATCGCATTATTTTGGGATTTACTGACCATGGCTTTAAATTACATTTTCCAAAATCTAAAATTGCCTTTCTCAGTGTCCTGTTTCTGGGATATGAATTATCAAATGTAGGCAAAAACCTAGCACCACATTTCTAAGAGAAACATGCTCTCTTGCAAACACCAAATTCATTAAAAAGATTAAATACATTTTAGGATTTAAATATTTTGATACAACATACATACCAGATTATTCACGATGGGTTAAACCGCTGTACAACTTAATTTGTCCATATTTTTTTAATAAACACTGGACTTCTGAACATACTACTATTTTCAGAAGCTTGCAAACCGACATGCTTGAGTCTAAAAACATACATACTCGTGTGAACACTGATAACTTGCCACAGTAACAGTGCCAATTGCTACTAAATTGCATTTATATTACATTGAGGAAATGCATTTGGCATTGACAGAAATGTTTTTGAATGCAGTTCAAACAGCTGTCCTGATGGAACATCCATTGACTCAGAGGAAACATATAATTGTGGTATCTCCTGTACCGGCCTTAGAGGCTGTAACTAAGGCCAGCATTCCTAATGCAAAAACCTTTAATCCAGGATGAATCAAGTGGGCCACTTCCTTGACAGCTTCTGATGTAGATTATGTTTTTGACCTCACTTTACAAACACAGGAATACGTCCAAAGTTAGCAAGAATACTCTGTCTAGTGATATTTTGCCTCTAGATCAGTATGCTTCATACTGATGGTTCAGCCCATCCTGTGGTTGGTGTTATGTAAAAATACTCGACTGCATGTGCTGCAGTGAAAGGTGTAATAAGATGTTTTGTTTCAGGCACAAAGAACATATGCAGAAACTTTCGGTGATTGTACTGCTCAGCTGGCTAATTTGAAAGCATTGGTTCTGGCTTTGCAGAACACAGGTTTACAATTCCCCATACTTATAGTGTATGATTCCTATTGCTGCATCAAGGCCTTTAATGATAATCTACCTTATTGGCGCTTGAATGGATTCACTGATTTTAACTCCGATTCTAAATGAAAGGCTATCAAGCATAGGCTTTTATGGGCCAAGATGGTGGCACTAAAGGATGCTTTGCCACGGGTTAATGTAATTTATACACTGAGTCATCAACGTGTTGGTGTACACGTTGCAGGGAATTCATTGGCTGATGAAGCTGCCAAGGCAACTGTTCAGACTGTTTAATAACTGTGATTACTTGTTCATGTAAGAGGATTGATTATGACATATTGGCTGGGGTCACTGCTTCGACTAGTGGCGATCCCCTACCTAAAGGCTATTCAGCAAAACACTCCTTTCTATTGAGTCCTCAAATTATTCCATGTGCCCACTTTCCAAGGGTGGGTGATTGAGTGATACCCACTTGGGACAGAACATTAGAGTTAATTAATATTCGACGAACATTCTTAAGACCATGTTTCTTGAAGAGCGGGGTGAGATCTGCTCGTCAGGCTTTAATTATGTCATTATCTGGTGAATCGATTCCTCTATTGTGTCATTTGGTAAAATTTTTATTGGCAGCTGAAAAATGTTTTGATATAATAAGGTAGACCTCCAGTATTTCTATGTTTGTGTTACCTAATAGTATTATTTGGCTTATAACTCTTATTAATTGATAATCATGTTGCGAAGGTGACAATTAGATATGTCAAAATAGATGTGACACTATTACCATAAACTAATGCACTTTATCTGTTTTAATACGAAGATTGTTGCAATAATCGCATATTAGCACTTTATAGTAATGCACTTTATTATTGCTCTGATATGATGGTCGCCGTATTAATCGCTCATTATCGATGCTATGTGAATAGACCTGATTTTATTGATACGTTTTATATTTGTATATACAGGTCAGTTTTTTATTCTATGTGTTGGGAACATGTTTTGCTTTCAATGGATTTTTTTAATGATCGATTATGTTTTAAAGTATGTGATGTGAATTTGTAGTGATTGCAATGATTTTAAGTAATCAAGCAATAAAGATTATTATTATTATTATTATCATTAGAGTTATTACTAGCTGCTCATGAGGGATTAGCGTCTGCCCATGCTGGTGTCGCAGCCACAGTTTCTTAACTACAGAAACATTACTGGTGGCAGGGTCTTTATAAACAGACTAAATAAGTTGTCCTTAGTTGTGACATTTGTCAACAAATTAAAAGTTCCACCATTGCACGCCCACCACAGACACCTCTTTTAATTTCCAGTAAGCCATTGTAATGTCTTTCACCTCTAAGGTTTACTGGGATACTTTGCGAATCCTCGGTGTGGATGTGCATTATTCTGCTGCCTATCATCCTGATGGAAGTTCGATAGTGAAATGGAAGAACAGTGAATTAAAGCAGCTCTTAACAGCTAGAGTATTAGCTTACGGTTGGAGTGGATCCATCACCTGTATGGAGTCCACAGAGCATTAAAAATCTGCCTAGAAGGCATTGGGTGACCGGACTCCCTATATAGTACTCTTTGGGAACAAATGTATGTTCCAGATCTTGATAACTCTGGTACAGTGGCTGGATATGCACCCTTTGACATCACTAAACATTTTGCTGTCTGTTAGACCTGTCAGCCCTAGGGTGGTCTTGCCCTGTTTTTTTCCCTTTTGCGCCTCATTTTTGCCACCATATTTTTACTGGACCTAGGTCTCCGGGCGCCTTGCCACTGCTGGCCAGTGCTGAGGTGCAGGTGCTCTCTCACTAAAGATGGCTGCCACAGGCCCCTGCTCCTGCAGAGGGGCCTTACACATATACACACTAGTAGCCAGGGTCAGGCTGGGACATAGGGATACAGTATCCATCCCGTCCCCGCCTCTGGGCCACATAGCTAGATAGGCGGAAGGTTCCAGAACCTTCCGGGCTGTGGGAGGAGTTATGTTTTGCCGCCTTTAGGAGGGTCACCTGACCTAGGGGTATAAGAGGCTTGGAGGGAAAATCTTTTAGTCAGTTAGGTTGGAGCACCACTGATCCTGGGAGAACCTCTGCCGGAGTACAGGCTTTAGGGCCTAGGGGGGAGACCTACACTACTGCTGCTGACAGGGCTGAGGCCCTGCTGTGGTAAGATAGCTGAGGAACGCCCACCACCCACTGACCTTGCCCAGTGTGAGGGGACCCAGGGAACCACCTTCAGCGTGCTGGGAGGAACATCAAGCACTCCCAGAACCACCAACTCACCCCCCTCAGAAGAAGGAACTTTTGACCAGAAACTTTTGACAAGGACCTCATAATAAGCCACTTCTGACAAGAAACTAATGACAAGTATCTGAAACCAAGTAACTGGAACCAAGCGACTGCCATCCAGTCACCACAAGCTGTACATTCAACTGGGGACCCCCAGGTAACGCGCGGGACGCTGTGCCCTCCAGAAGCGCCGGGGTCAGACTGCCTGATCCGCCCCCCCTTACAAGCGCTGGACCCCCACCCTGTGTGTCCTACTGCAAGCGCTGCTCTCCTCTAGCGCTGGGCTGTCCAGAAGCCCTGGACCTTCACCCCTCGTGAGTGCTGAGGGCCAACTATCTGCCCTGTGGTGAGCGCTGTGTGTGGAGAAGCGCGGGGGTTAAAGGAAGTGCCGCCTGTAAGGATGAGGGGCTGCCCAAGATCAAGGCCCTACACGATCCTTGATGCCACCGCTGTGGCCCTGGTACCTGTACCCCGTGGTAGGGGCGACGACGTGCTGTCCGCGCCGTGGGCACGGTGAGGAAATCGCCCCGGAGGGGCTCCACTGCCAGCGGGAGCCCCCGAATCATCCCCGTTGCCGCTGCTGCCCGGGCCGGAGAAGAGAAGGCCGCGCTGGGCCGGAGAAGGAGGCGGGAGGCGTTGCCCGGCAACGCGAGGACCAGCCGCGTCAGGAGCCCCGCCCCCAAAGAAGCCGCGACGTGATTGGGCCCCGCCGGAGCCCAGGGAAGAACAACGCCGGAGGGGCTCCACTGCCAGCGGGAACCCCCGAGAAATCCCCTTCGCCGCAACGAGAGAGAGCCTGGGAGCGCGGGCCGCCTCCCCCGGTCTGGGCCCTTGTGCCAGTAGAAGCGGGCTGACCGGAGGAGAGGCGCCCGGCCCCATCCAGGCCCCAAAGCAGCGCAGAGACAGTCAGGTGAGCCCAGGAGGCCTGGGGGGAAAGCCCTGCCATCAAGGAGGCCTCCGGCCTACAGACGCTTCCCCTGAGTACTGTCCCGGGTGGAGTGGGCAGGGCAGGAGCCCTCCTGTAACGGCGCTAACTGCCCCCCGTGTCTGTGACCGGCCCTGTACACAAGGGAAGTTTGATTACAAGGGGCCCTACGAACAGGGAGTGCATTGAGATCCCTGGAATTCTACTCAGGCGGGGAACTAACCGCTTAAAGCATAACTGCTTCCATTGTTCCTCACATGCTCGTTTTAATCACTGTTTAGGCCTGATGCCTATGCCTAGATGTAAACGTCTGTGCCCCATGTGAAGGGGATTAATTGAACTAAAGTTGAAGGGTCTTATGTTGCAGGGTACCGGAGTGCGCCGCCCCCTACTGAGTGTGGGTGCGCCTAGATTAATGCAGGCCCGGTTGGAAATGTATGGAGTTGCCCTGTGTAAATAACTGTACATTCCTGAAAGTGAACTGCCTGTTTAGGCCCATGTATTGTTCATGCACCTTGTGATCATTATTGGTGCTGTGTTTAGGAGATGATTCCTGCGGCCTTTTAGTGGCCTACCATGTTGATGATGCTGTAATAGGAATGTGCACCAGTTGAGTAACGCAATGATTTTCAATGTGAAGCTGAAGTAATCTGCCTCATCTGATGCAACCTTGCTTTATATAAAAGATCTTGATTTTAATTACGCAAGCCTGGTGTGGTGTCATGTTATTGCTTCGCATTTCTGAGTCAAAGTAAGAGTGTGCTGCACAACTGCCTTACACATTGCCTTCGCGTGCCTTCCCCGCTTTGCGCCATGCTACCGTAACGGACTCGGTAACCCCGTTTCCAACACTGTCTTACAGGAATTACAATACTTCTGAGATTGACACTCCAATTTGATTTCTAAACATTCTGCCACTGACAAAGTGAAGGAGAAACCAGAGGTTTCTGGCTGGATTCCTAAAGTTATGGATCTAGTCTGAGAGAAGATTGTGGATAAAAAGAGTTTGGCCCATCCTACTGTGCACCGGTGCATGTCCTTGCTGTTAAAGGTAATCATACTGTGTTTTTGACACTGCTCACTGGTTTTAAATACAACTGACTTGTTTCAATTGATGTGATCAAGTTACATCATGTGGCCAGTTCCTCATAGTAGGCCACGAGCGTTTCTTGGCAGTTTCTTGACACCTCTCCCTACCCTGCATTAAAATCCTCAAAAAGAAATAGGTATTCCTATTGATGATACACCCCGGCTGGGGTCTTCGGATGCTGAACATTCCATCGTACCAGTTAATGATGAAAACACAAGAAGTGTTCTAACTTGAGTTTGCTGTTTTCCACTGTGGCTACTTGAAATGAAATTATATATTATCAACCAACTTTGGAGGAGCCTACCTACTCTCATTCACCTGAAGAGATTCCTATTTTTAGTAAAACTGCCACTAGTTATTTTGTTGACATGGATTTTTCTTGTGAATCTTCACACACCTCTATGTGTGGTGCAAGTGCACTATTCTTTTGGCCGAAACAGACTTACCTGAGTCCTCCATGGTCCTACTGTTGGATTTTTCTTTCATTATTGTTAAAAATTGGTTCTGGTTGTCAAAGGTCTGCACCATGTACAAGCAGGAGTCACCACTCTAGTCAAGGTAAACTAGATACACACTAAAGTATAACCTGTGCTCACCCTCTGGTAGCTTGGCACAGAGCAGTCAGGCTTATCTAAAGAGGCATTGTGTAACGTATTTGTGCAACACACTCACAGTAACATGATGAAAACACCACAAAAATACTCCACACAGGGTTAGAAAAATAGGTTATATTTTCATGAGTAAATTAAGACCAAAACAACAAATATCCACTAAGCAGCACTGGAGTTCCGAATCTTTAATGATTAAATCAAAATGTAGTGCTTCGATGCAAATAACGCTTAGGGATTACTTGAGGTCGAGCTGGACCGGAGTAAATTCAAAGTTCAGGCCAGCTACAGGACTCCTGAGGTCCCGCTGAAAAAGTACTTTGAATGGATGAAGCGTCAACATCAAAGACAAGATGTGTCGGTTCCGATCAGCTCTGGAGATGAAGGCTTCATCAATTAATTCCTTTACGATGCAGGTGATGCAATGTCATCGAGCCGCACTGTCCGTCGTCATCGAGCTGTGCAGTCTGTAGAAGCGATGTCGTCGATCAGCTATTGCGCCGGCGTTGAAGGGCAATGAGTTAGGTCCGATCAGCGCAAAGTTGTCACTGCACAGATGTTTATGCACAGCAAAGGCTCACTTTCAAGGGCCCAGGGCTGGATTGGCACCACTTGGCAGGGCAGTATTCATAGATGGCAGAGTCTAGGTGCTGTTGCAGGGTTGAAGGAATTCTTTGATGGCTCTGACACTTCAGGACAGGGGGCAAGTTAGAAAGTTCCTGGAGTCACTCTGGCTTCAAGTGAGATGGGTCCAGTCCTTGTCCTCAGCAGGGCAGAGATCAGCAGGCAGTAGGGCAGCACAGCAAAGTAGAAAAGCAGTTCTTCCAGAGCAACAGTCAAGTAGAGTGGCAATCCTTTTAGCACAGCAGTCTTTCCTCCTGGTAGAGTTCTTCACAGATCCAGTGGTGTACTGTCTTGGTAGGGTCAGAGGCCCAGTACTTATACCCAGTTGTGCCTTTGAAGTGGGAGTGGCTGCAAAGAAGGGTATTTGGAGTGCACACCGGCCCTTTCTTCCCGCCCTGGTGCCAGAATATCAGTAGGGGGTAATCAGCCCTCTGGCTGGGAAACAGGACACTGCCTATACAAGTGTAAGGGTCAGCTCCTCCTCCTCTTCCTGCCCAGGCAGAGCTATCAGAATGCAGATAAATGCATATGAGTTCCCTATCACACCCACTGTTGGAAATGGTCCTTTTTGCAGGGTTATCCCTAAACGTTTTGCTTCTTCCTCCTATTTTTTCCTGACCTGTCTTTGTTGGTTTTAGGACTCTGGACACTTTACCACTGCTGATCAGTGCTAAAGTGCATATGCTCTCTATGTAATTTGTATTATGGATTGGTGTTTCCATGATTGGCATATTTGATTTACTGGTAAGCCCCTAGTAAAGTGCACTGAGTGTGCCAGGGCCTCTAAATCAAATGCTACTAGCGGGCCTGCAGCACTGATTGTGCCACCCACATGAGTAGCCCTGAAAAGGTAACTCAGACCTGCCACTGCAGAGTCTGCGCGCAGTTTGTGACTGCCATGTCGACCTCGCAAGTGTACCCACTTGCCAGGCCCTAATCTTCCCTTTTCTTACATATTAGTCACCTCTAAGGGTGGCCCAAAGGTATCCCTGTGGGCAGGGTGCTGTATATGTTAAAGGTAGGATATGTACTGGTGTGTGCGACATGTCCTTGTAGTGAATTATAGTGCATTTAGTTTTCCACCATGGAAAGTCTATCTGTCCCATAGGGCAGAATGGAAGTTTATTCATAACATTTTATAAATATAACTTCCCATTGGGACCAGATAGGAAAATAAAGTTTAGTAGCCATCCAGTGTGCCTCTGCTAGGATGTGTATTGACTGTCTGGCTTTGGAGTGACAGGGGCTGGGGATGTGCAGTGGCTCCAGAGAGTCTGGGCTGAATAGACCTGGGCTTCATTCAGAGTAGTGGGAGGAGTTTTCACTAGCACGTGAATAGGCCCGGTCTGCATTTAGAGTGGTGGGAGGAGATTTCCCTTGCACGTGAATAGGCCCAGTCTGCCGTGGAGTCTTCGAGTCCCTATTTATACAAATTTGATTTTTCTTTACTATATCCGGAACTACTAAACAGATTTACACCAACTTACAAAAAGGTCGCTTTCTGGTACAGTACAGCCCGAACTGCTCAACAGAATTACACCAGCCTAATACTTACCTATATCCAAGGTCCTAACGCAGAACATAGTCAGTGTACTTAAAACAACATGGTTGCCTTTAATGTTTGTATAGGCAGTCATTAGCCAATAACATAATGCCTTGTCATTGCTATGTGCTTCTGGTAATTGTGCTAAATACTGCAAAATTTCGTGAAGCTACCATGGCCACATATATCACTATGTTTAAATGCCAAATAACCTTACAAAACACTTATCCTACTTACCTCTACTACCCAAAAGGATAATCTGAACACCATAATCTATAATCCTGCCAAATGTCATGAAAATACGTTGTGCTGCTTGCCCGCTACACATGAGTACAGGGTCTACGGAAAATGCAGTTGGGGAAAAACACGATTTGGGACTTCCCTTTTTCCTTTGCACCTCCCTGACCAATCACTGCAAAACTTTGTAGTGTCCACCAATGTAGAAAATGCTATAAGTCTGCAAAGGTTTGTGGAGATTTGTGAAACAGGAGCATAATTATTGGTGGTCAAAAATCTGAGAAATTCCTATTTCTGGGAATCCTAAATATAATTGCAGGATGGCTACAGCCACTGAGTAGTTATAGTTAGGATGATGTTTGCACAGTAAAAACATTTTTTGTTTTACTAAAAACTTTGGTGCCATTTGACAAATCCTTATGGAACTTTCCCCCAAAAAATCTCATCCACCTCAGCTCTTTCCTGGAAACTTTCCACGGTGAGCCGTCAAGTGGGGAATGAGAAAAAGAGGGGCTCCCAAAACATGTTTTCCCAATTCATTTTTCGAAAGGAATTTTAAACACAGCTATATTTAGTCAAATTTAGAAGAAAGTTAGATTTTGGTGCAGAAAATACGCTTTTTGTGATTCAGTGTTAATTCGTGCAATAGTTTGGGAGAAAGTGTATAAAAAATTATCTGTGGATCCAACAGATCAGAAAGATTTGATCTGATTGGAGGTCACCCCATCAATAAAGATGTGGTGGCAGCCATCTTAGGACTCAGGGACTTAGTACCCTGTCTAGAAAAAGGTTAACAAAAATATATATGGGGAAGGGTAGGGATAACCTGTCCCACTTGGCCAGGTTGGAGGTCCCGGAGGAGCAGCACTGCGGCCATAAACATCACTGTTAAAACAAATATGGTGGTCTCCTGCCTTTTTAAAAAAAAAAAAAAGATCCTTGGATGGGTCAGTGTCTGGGGTGGCACATTGTTTTCTTTTGGGGAGGGCAGGCGTGGCCCCCTCCTCAAACCTCTATGAGGGCCTGGGTACCCCATCCCCAGGTCTATTTTTATTATTGGGGGAGTGCTGATCCCTGCTTGAGCCTCTATTCGGCCCTGGGGACCTAATACCCTGGGGGCAGTTTTGAATTTGAGGCGGGCATGCCGTTCCCTCTCCCCAAGCCACTGTTGAACCCAGGGACCCCATCTCCTGAGGCCACAGTCTTTTTAAATGGGAGGGAGGCAACAGACACTGCTCACCGAGCCTAGATCGGTCCCAGGGACATAACCCCGGGGCCAGACCCAAATGGTGTCCCAGGGACCCCATCCATGGGACACTGCTGTTTTCTCGGCGGTAGATTAGGTTTCCTCTTTGAAGGATATGATCATCTATATGTCATCAGCATACAAGATTGGTTGGAGGCTGAAAGAATAAATCAGTTTGGACAAAAATAGAACATATAAATTAAACAATTTGAGGCTCCGGGATGAACCCTACTGAACACCCAAAGAGAGTAAGAAGTAGATTTATAGTAAACAAGATGAAATGTCTGCATCATTGAAGTAATGAAATATGTGAACCAGGCCAGAGCTTTGCCTTGAATGTCTAGAAAGTTGAATGTCTAGAAAGTGGAGTTGTGACAGAAGGATGCGGTGTGACATTGTGTCAAATGCTGCACTGAGACCTAACAGAACCAGGGCAGCACTGCTTACTTTAGCTAATATTGAATGAAGTATTTCAATGGCAGTTGCAGACTCTGTGCTATGTAAAGTTTTAAAACCCAGTTGAGAGGGTTCTATTAGCGAGGCAGATTGCGTGGCTTGAAATAGTTGCCTGTTGACCTCTTTCTTTAAAACATTTGAAGGGAATGGCGGTAATAATATGGGCTGAAAATTACTTTTAGACTGTAGGAATGGCCCTTGATTTTTTTTCAAGCGGGGAATATTAAGTTGTGTTTCCAGATCAATGGTACATCTGTGCCTGAAAGCAATAAATTGCACATCTGATACAAAGCCAGCACAACTTATTTACATGCAAGATACAAGATTGATTGGGGACAGGGGTCTAATGCAGATCCTGGTTTGGTTTGAAGAAAAATTTGTTTGATCCTTTCTGTGGGTACAGATGTTAATTGAGTGAAAGGAACTTCATAAGTGCAGTTCTCTAGATGGGGAGACACGTTTTGGCTACCATTAGAGGGTTCAGAAAAATTGGCTGTAAATTTTGTTATTTTTTCTGCAAAACACAGAGTTCATCACTTAATGACTGTGATGGAGTGACAATCATAGTTAAGTGGGAGCAGTATCAGAACCACTTTCAGATTCCCACAGGGTACGCAGGGGCTACCTGGCCCAACTGTGGTGGCTGAAGCCTTTTACTCCTGATGTCCCAGTGCCAAGTACGACTTCTGCACTTGACTCTCAGTGGTAGCTATGGACAGGCAGTCAAAGGCTCCCTCTGTGGGGGTAGGTGTAGATACACTCCGGTATAAGAAGGGGAAGCTCTGCAAGACTTCTGCCTGTGACCAGGACTGGGGTCAAAGGCCTGCTAATCTCCCTGCTGGGTGAGTTGACATCACCAAGGCAAACCAAGACCACCTGCCCTGCGGCCTGGAGCACCAGCACCTGCCTGCTTGCAAAGACTGGTGTGCCCTGTGAGGAAGAGGAGAGTGTTGGGGGGAGCAAAATTCATTGGGGAGCCCTACCAAAAGGACTGCCTGAGTGAGATATGAGGAGAATGGCTGTGCACTGATCGGGTTGTTGCCCATGTGTAGAAATGGTCCAGTGAACTCCGTCTGCCAGTAAAAGTGCTACAGTGTTCTGAGTCGTGAAAGGAGCACACTGTGGGAAATGCTGGGCCTGCACCGCATTGTTGCAGTGACCCCAAATGCCAGATGGGGCCACGGTTGAACTTATTGGGCCAGGAGCTTTGAGAGTTGAGTCCACCTTAATTGGCAATACGATCATACCAGAAGAGTGTACGTAAGTCTGCGAGTACCACAGCAACCCTGTATGCCAGAAGGGGCTGCTTGTACCACTGTGGCCAAGAGTGTGAGTCATTGACTGGACAGAAAGATTGCAACTGTGACCAGTGGGTCAAGCCCCCACACGGAGACCAGTACCTGATTGACACCACGAGGATCGCAATGACACAGCTGGAGATCTCACACCCTCACTGGGCTCCAGTTGGGAGTCGGAAGATCAAATTTCACCACCACAGAAGGGGAAGAGTAACTTACCTCGTGTTTGCCATGCAGATCAAATCATCAAAGATCAAAGATCAAATTTCACCACCACAGAAGGGGAAGAGTAACTTACCTCGTGTTTGCCGTGCAGGAGCAGCTTCGATCACTGGAACAAACCACCAGTGTTGCCTGATGGAGAGACTCTGAGCCTGCCGGGTGTTGCCAGGTGTACCGTACATGCATTCAGCATGCACAATCAGTCTGTGCTCACTGCTCAGTACTATAGCTTTTCTGGATTGTACCAGGGTGTACTATTTGCAAACACACACACTGCGATCACACAAACTCACCATGTGTGCACTGCAATACAGTTCACCCTTCATGTATTATATTTCATACAAGCACACATACACCTAGTGCATGCTTTATTTGTGCACTCACTCCACAGCACTACATCTCTCATGTAATCTTTTAATCTTTTCCTTGTAGGCATACATACACTCGGTACATGCACTAACCACACATGCACTGCACAGCACTACTCTATCCCTGTACTGTACCCTTCCCAGGTGCACAGAACTGAGCTTTTTAAAAAGGTGACTGAGCCTGTCGACTTCACTCCAGTGACACAGGCTAAAAAGGACCTACTCAATACTATTGATCACAACAACACAGTATCCTGCAACCCCTGGCTAGTGCTTCTTAACTCTTTGCCACTACTATGAGGGTTGCACTCTGGGCACCCCTTTTGGTCCAACAAGAACACAATCCGTGAGACAGGCCAATATCATGGTGCACACACATGATCCATGCTTACGTATGACAAAGAAATCAGCATCAGGAATCCAGACAACAACACATTTGGGCGCTCAGGGCAGGGGTCTTTAACCATGCAGTGGACTTTTCCATCCCCACAAAGGATTACACAGGTTTTTAGAATTGTAACAATTTCTCTTGAGGAATGTTTTGTGGTTTTTAACGTTTTTTCTACATCATGATCAGATGAGCCATTAACGAGGGAAATTAAGGTATAACATAAAATAGCGTGACAAGCGACAACAGAGAAAAAGCACAAGCAGGCATATCAGACATTGCCCCAATGAGTTAAAGGAAACTAAATAAAAGCATTAGGCATATACGGTGATGTATGTAGACATCTCAACAGTAAGATTTTTTTCAGGACAGACAGTTGTTCCCCTTTTTATATGCTTGACAACAGCTATTCCACGGAAGGCACTAGACAACCTCTCCCCAGAAAATTAAAAGCCACATTGCCCATGGAACTTTTTCTTCCTGGTTTATAAGGTGAACACATTATACCCAACCTACCCTTCACGTTTTTGTTGTAAAACCAACTTTTCTGTTTTTAAAAGTGTCTTGTAATGTATTTACCATATATTACAATCTGTTAATTCATTATGGAAAGACTGTTGCTGATTACTTTATAATGTTTTACGTATGTTGAGATCCCTTAATTGAAAAGATTGCTTACATTTCATAAGACTGATTTCATTTCCTGAATCTTTTTCAGCATTTATTATTGCTACTCCTTTCGCAGTGCAGCTCTTTCTTAGCATGGCGACCTGATCATAAATAAGCATTCTGAAGCACAGTAAACATCAAGCCACAGAATGTTTTATGCTGATAAGAAAGAACAGAAAGGTACCTCATGTTCCAGAACATTCCTCTGTTAGGATTAATGGATGCCTAATGCACAGACTCTTTAGAACGGCACCTTTATAGTTTCAGGTACAATGGCAGACAGTTAAAAGGCAGTAAATGTCTCTCTGATGGAAGACAAGATTAGAAATTGGAAATCAGATTCTGCTATAGCTTCTTTTCCAGGAGCTCAAAAGCTGAAAAGGGCTTGGTGGCTCATACCCCATCTCTAATCATATTTTCAATTCCTTCTGTGTACTATATTAATATCCTGTTCCATATCTCGCAGCCTGCATGCTGGCAGAGCACCGTCTTAACTGCCTCTCAAAAAGGAGCGTTAATGTTCTTCTAACTTGATTTGGGAAAATGGCGTTGGATATTGCAGACTGTGATAGACAGCTCGGATGATAGCTTCTTCCGCAGTGAAGGTTTGACTTTCTGCAGTAAGCGATTCCAAATAATAGAGAAATGTGAATGCTGAGCTTCGAGTTCTGAAAGTACCCAAGATATTGGACCTGCACAAGGGATTCAGGCTTTAGCTTGTAATTAACTACAGGAGAAGATCAATGACCAGATTACAAAACATTTTTGGACTATTTCACTTCCTTGGTGGTAAGTTAAAGCAGTGCTTGGTGCAAACACCTTTTAATACCATATTATGGAAGCAGAATTATGGAGGTGGTAATGTGTGAGATGCATGTCTGAGCATATTTGTACTGCGGTGTTTTGCTTTCATGGGGATGGGTTCTGTTTTGTTTTGCTGCATTATTGTAATATGAAGTTGTTGTGTTGTACTGTGTGAATGTTTTAATTGTGCTGCTGTGTTGTTTTGTACCTATTGGCCCTCATTTCGATGTTGGGTGGACTTGTGTCAGCCCAACACCATTGCAGGAAAGGAACCGCCCGACCATGGGTCGGCAGTTCCGCATTCCCAATTAGGAATTAGGAAACGTACATTTTTCAATTAGAGCTCGTGTGGCGGGCTGAAAATGCCCTTAGCACAAGCTCCCATTGAAAAATGGAAATTGTAAACATCGCCCGACTGTGTGGCATATATCTCACGGTGCATGCCACATGGTGCAGGGATGTTGAGGGCGTTACCATAGGTGCCCCCCCAGGCCCATATGCAGAGGGCCGGTGGGGAAGGTGGCCCTGTTAGGGGCCCCCAAAGTCAGTTTCCAACAGCCAATACATGTTGGAAAGGCCGGAAAAAGACATCAGAATCCCGACGGCGGAAACGCCGTCTTTAAGGGATTATGGTGCCTTCCTGACTGAGAGCCCTTTAGAATTGCATCAGATTACCCCGCCGGTTTAAACTCCGACCGCCGTCATCCTAATGCAGCAGTCAGACTTTAAACCTACCATGTCGGGTGGAAAGCCTCCGACCAGAGGTCAGAGGCTTTCCGCCTGACATCGAAATGAGGGCCAAAGTGTTATCATTAGATGCTTCTATGATTGCTACTACATTTATTTTCAACCAAAAGCAGCTGCTGCTTTTAAAGTTTCCATGACAAGCAACAATTTACCACTGTCTAAGAAGATACAATTCTGTGGATCCAGCTCAATTACTTAAGACACCAGTCAGCCCAAAAACTGTGGCAGAGACAGAGTATTAACTTAGCACTCCCAGTTCTTGCTTTCTGTGATACAGGCCCAAATCTTCTATTGCATACATTTCTAGGACTCCCTCTCTCTGCTGACACAAATAGTACTGTGAGGATGCTCTGGGTTATTGCAGAGATAAAATGGTAAAAACGAAGCAGAAAGTTGTCCTACAGTTTAGAAGGACACACAACTCAAGCACAATGCCACTTTTTAGTTGATCAAACTAGATCACTTTTTAAGGTGACTGAATTTAAGCATGTTGTCTTCAATTATGAAATCTGTAGCGTAGATGTGATCGTTATTTTTAACTATTCAAAGTTACATCACAATGCTCAAAATATGATTCATATCAGCAACCAGCAGAAAGATAACAATACTAGAATAATAATTAAAACAAGCAGTTTTTATGTAGTGCCTACTACAGTAAAAGTAATATTTTCAGTGGCGGCTCGTATAAGGCGTGCTGTGGGGTGGTGGGGCAGGGCGGGGGAGGGGCAGGGTGGGGGGTAGTAAACTCGGACATATGACGGAACGGAGGAACGTAATAATTACTTTCCTCCGTTCCGTCGTATGTCCGAATTTACTACCCCCAACCTTGCCCCTCCACCGCCCCGCAGCACACCCTATGCGAGCCGCCACTGAATATTTTATATTGTGAAAATATCGGACAACAGTTGTAACCTATAAAATGACTGAATTTATTAATCGTGGATGGAGGTGGTTAAGATTGTGATCTGCCATGTGAGTGTGTTTGTAAGTTTGCATGTGTGCACATGGGAAAACAGCCTTTAGAACACGGCAGGAACCACGCATTTCCTTTACCACGCATATGCCTTTACCACACATGTCTTTACATGCATTTTTTTACTGTGAGTATGCCTTTACCATGCATGCCTTTACAACGAAAATGTAAGTATTTCACAGGTAAGTGTATTGTATATATTACCTACTGCTGGTCGCCTGTAGGTAGGTATAGTTAGGACCACATTTCCCTAGGAAAAGCATTTTTTGACTTGCCTATAACTTTGGCGCTGTTTGGCGAATCTGCCCGATGTTTTCCCCCAAAAAGTTTAGTCTTGTTGGCATTAAAAGTGTCAGCGTGATCCATCAAGCGGAGGCCGATAAAAGGGGTGGGGCAATAAAATTGCTTTTCCCAGGTTAATTCCTATAGAGTTATAGACACGCCTGCAGCCCGAACCGCTGGAAGGAATTACACCAAATTTGACAGAAAGGTAGATTTTGTTCCAGAGATCGCCTTTTGTGTTCCTTGGTGTAAATCCATTCAGTTGTTTTGGAGATATTAAAGGAAGCCCAAATTTGTATATCTGGGCAGAGCCTAAGCACAGAGCTCATGGTGAGATCTGATTGGCTGCCAACACTTCAACCAGGAAGTGTTGGCAGCCATCTTGGGACCAAGATACATGACTGCACCACATTGATATGCATTGTAGTAAATGGCAGGTCTTTAGGGTCACAAAAAGGAGAATGCATATAGAGTAATAAAAGATTTTAGTTACAACATAAATCATTTGTTGATGGTACTAAACAAATTTTAGGAATTGTGGTGTGTTCTAAGGTGATTTTACTGTATGAAAAAGCCTTCTGCTAGGATTTCATGAATCATGTTTCAGAGAAAACTGTTTTCTCATGATTTTCCCATAGAGGTTATGGAAGGTGCCCCAGAAGCTAAAATCAGAGCATATTTTCTGTAAATTCAAACTATCTTTCTCAGCCATATGAACATGAATTCTGACATTCTCAGTAAATCATGTACTTTCAACAGGAGCAGCCTGACAGTTCATTCCCTTGTGTTCTACTGCAGCATCCCAGAGCGTTCTAAAGAAGAACTTGAGCACTAACTGTGGTACCTATGACAAAAGTATGGCACACCTGCAGCCATGTTGATTGAATCAAATTGGGAAAACTTAAAATATTCAATTTAGAAAATAATTAAATGAGGGGAATCAGTTTGTCATATAAATTTTGGCTAGTACTGTAGAAAGAAAAAGTAGGACACATTTTAAGTGAATTCTCAAATATCGTCCTCTTCTATTTCATTAAATCATTCTGACATGCAGACTGAAACATGCACTTTCAACACCAGCAGCTGACTTCCAGTTAACTCCCTGATCATCATGAGCTTTACTACTGTGTTCTAATGAGTAACTAGAGTGCTAACATTCCTAATTTATGCCAAACGTGTGGCTCATCTGAACTCCATCTAGATGGAATCAAAGTGGAAAACCGAAAGCATTTTCTACTGAGGATACTGTATTAAATGAGTAAATTATCGAGCTTCACAACAAATAAGTCTCCCAAGATGGTCATCAGAGACAAAAGAGCCCAAAAGTAGCACAAAAATCACCCAAATGTAGCACAAGTATAGCCCAATAACAGAAGAGTGCAAAACACTTAGGGGCAGATTTACAAGCCCCTTGTGCTGCCAGTACGTCACTTTTTTGTGACGCA
Organism: Calotriton arnoldi; assembly: GCA_963921515.1. Taxonomy (NCBI): domain Eukaryota; kingdom Metazoa; phylum Chordata; class Amphibia; order Caudata; family Salamandridae; genus Calotriton; species Calotriton arnoldi. The sequence goes on from CAWUFW010013146.1 coordinate 452,950, forward strand.
CTGGCAGCGCATTTCTCTGCCCCATATTTACAAAGACAGGAAAAGCCACCCTGCGTGGCTTTTCCTGTCCTTGTAAATACGGCCCCTTTACATGCAGCAATTTGCGTGAAAGGGGCGTTCCATGGGTGTTGCTGTGGGTGTTCCCACGCAACATCCATGGAACCAGATACATTTCCAGATTTACGAGGAATCGTAAACCTGGAAATGCGTCAGTATGCTATGCCACCCTAAGGGTGGCGTAGCGAGGCACAACGAGGAGAAATGTTTTCATTTCTCCTCATTTTTTTCCTCCTTCAATGTGTGCTGCATTCTACAGCACGCATCGAAAGAGGAAAATGCCTGTAGTGATTGTTTTCATGCAGGAAGGTGCCCCTTCCTGCACAAAAACAATCTCCCCATGATGCAGGCATCCTTGCACCATGGTGCAAGGGTGCCTGCGCCGGTGCATGGCAGCTGTTTGTGCGCCAGCGCAGGGGAGAGCACAGGAATGCGACGTATCATTGTAAATATGTCGCATTCCTGTGCTCTGAAAGTGCCGCAGCATGGTGCAGCTAAAGGGCTTGCAGTGCCGCGATGTGGCACTTTCTTGTAGAACTGCCCCTATGGGGCAGATTTACAAGCCCCTTGCAACACTTTTACACCGCTGTTGCGTCACTTTTGTGATGCAGAGGAGTCATAAACAATGCGCCACATTGCGAAACATTTACAAAGTGACGCATCTAGGGAGATGCGTCACGTTGTAAAGCCCTGTGCTACATTATACCTGCGTCAGGTATAATGTATGCAGGGTGGATGTTCTGACGTAAAAAAGCCTTGTAAAAGTAACGCAGTGAAATCTACAAGATTTCACTGCGTCACTTCTGCGACGCCAGTGCGTCAAAACCTTATGCCTGCTTGAAGCAGGTGTAAGGAGTGACGCAGCATAATAGGAATATTCAAATAACAACACAATTGCCAATACTGATGATTACTTGATTAATCTTTTTACCCAATCACACGTGACACTCATAGTGACTGTAAAAAATCAATTTTAATTTTAATTTCTCAATAGTCTTTTTGAAGTTCAATTTTGTCAAAACATAAATTTGTTTATGTTATTATTTCAATGAACAATTCAAAATGATCTCACATGAACCACATAAAAATATTTAACACATATATAAAAAACAAATCAATAATCACGTAAATGACATGACAATACATGCTCGTCCCAGGTCCTGAGGAGAACCCCACTTAAAAAGCATCTAATGGGGTTAGAAACGTGTAGTCCTTTTCTTCTTGTCCAAACAAATGGATGCTAAAATTGATTATCAGGTTAACCTTTGTTCATGAATCAAACTGAAACAACCTTTTTTTGATCAATCTTGGTTGAATGGTACAGAGTTTGGCAAGTGCCCTCAGTGGGGTGATGTTGTTTGTGCAAAAAACTTGAAAACGGTTTAAATTACTCTACAACCACCCTTTCCCCACCCCACTCTGGGCTTCTTTTCTCTTTTTATTTTTATTTTTTCTTCTTGTCTCTAATTTTGTTGATATTTTTTTGGAACTAGAGCTTGCTCATCAATCAAATTGTTGTCTGGCATATGTGAGATGTATTGTCATGTCATTTACGTGATTATTGATTTGTTTTTTATATATGTGTTAAATATTTTTATGTGGTTCATGTGAGATCATTATGAATTGTTCATTGAAATAATAACATGAACAAATTAAAGTTTTGACAAAATTGAACTTCAAAAAGACTATTGAGAAATAAAAATAAAAATTGATTTTTTACAGCCACTATGAGTGTCACGTGTGATGGGGTAAAAAGATTAATCAAGTAATCATCAGTATTGGCAATTGTGTTGTTATTTGAATATTCAAACTTGGCCTAGCCTTACTGATTTTGGGCCAGAACCCTTTAGTGTTTCTACCTGCATAATAGGAATAGGCATTCCTGGGCATTGCTGGAGTTGCGTCGTGCTTGCGACACGACTCCAGCAATGCGTTGCCTTTACGCCAACAGATGCGTCACGCATCTGTCAATCCTTGCGCCACGGTGTGCCGCATTGTAAATGCAACGCATCCATGGTGGCGCAAGGGGTTTTTTGCGTGACGCAAATTAACTGACGCATCTCTGCTTATAGCAGAGATTTGTCAGTTCTTGTAAATCTGCCCCTTAATTTGTTTTTGTTTTTTTGCAGTTTTATATAGTGCAGAGTTGACCCAAAGGTATTGGAGTGCTTTACATGAGAATCAGTTACATTACAAAAGGACACATTCATTTTGGTTTTAGGCATTGGAAGATTAAGTGATTTGCGCTGAATCACAGGATGTTGAGCTGATGCCGAAACTGGAAACTGGTTCCCCAGTTGCAAAGTCTGTAGTTCTGGCCTCTATCTTAATTTTAACATGTAATCAAGTAATCAACTGGATAAAAAAACATAAAGATAGCAACTTATTGAAAAGTGTTTTGTCGCTATTTGAGAACTCAGAAAATATGTCCTCATTTTAGTTGTTTAGAGCACGAACCATAACATTTATGGGAAGAAGACTCTCACATGGAGGAGGGTGTAGAGCCAACAAGTTGACCACCCTGGGAAGGTGGGAGGGGCAGTGGCAGCACAACAGACCATGGAGGGCAGGGGAAAGTGGGGCAGGGGCAGCAAACCAACCATGTAGTACTGGCAAGAGATGCTGTGGCAATATAAAAGACCATTGAGGGCAGAAGGAAGAGGCAGTGGCAGTACACCCATACATGCCAACAAAGCTGATTCAGACAGTAGACTCTTGATGTTTTTAAGCACAAAAGGGCTTTATTTTATCTGTCTCTTGCCTAAAAACATCTCTTTTCACTGTAAGTCAATGGGGAAAATGAATTCCCCAGGTCTTTTTACAAAATCTCCCCCTTACCAAGTTCAAAATGTTGGAAAGTAAAGTACTTTGGATCACTGAGGACAGGAGGTATGGGGTAGGGACATGGACTTGGATAACAGAAGGCAGGAGGAGGATGGCTGGGGCACTAAACTGACCTTACATGGCAGGCATCAGGGGTTTCAGCAGCCCTATATACCACACAGGGCAAGCAGGACGGCAGTGTAGCACAATGACCTATGGAAAGCACTAGGAAGGTAACAGAGAGCAGAGGGGAAAGAAGCAAGGGCAGCAAGCTGACCATATCGGACAGACAGGAGGGACAGTTGCAGCATAACAGACCATGAAGAGCAGGAGGGAGGGGCAGGGGCATGACAATGGACCAGACATGGCAGGAGGGAGGGGATAGGGGTCTGCACATGGAAAACGGAGGGCAGGGCAAGAGCAGCAAGACCATGGTGGGAGACGGAATGGGGACTGGAAGTACAACACACCATGGAGGGGAACAGTGAAACTATAATGGCATACTCACCGACAATGGAGGGAAGGTGGGAGGGGGTCAGGGGCAGCAAGCGTACCACATAGGGCAGGTGGGAGGGGCTGTGGGTGCACAGAATATCATACATGGCAAGCTGGAGGGTTAGTGGCAGCACAACAGGCATTATGGGCAAGAGGGAGGGAGCAGGGACATGTACAAAGGATCATGGGTCCTTGAAAGGTTATTTTGGAGTATGAGTGGGTACGTTGGTGATTCTGTGGATGATGTCTTTAGTGATGTCATTTGAGATATCATCAGTGATGTCACTGACCATGTAATGAGTGATGTAATATGTGAGGTCATAAGCAGTGCATTGCGGGGACGCAAGTTATAGTTAGCTCAGCTAACTATAAGTGCTGAATTTCTCTGGTTTTGTATGAGTGAAACCTGAGCCTAACAAGAAAGCCCCTGTAACCTTTGTTTTTTTCTGCAAATTTCTAAAGTGTTTTTTATTCCATTTCCTACCTATAACTATAACGTCCCTGTAACCTTTGTTTTTTTCAGTGAATTTCTAAGGTTTTTTAAAATGCTAATTACTAACTATAACGTCCCTGTAATCTTTTTTTTTTTCAGTGAATTTCTATGTTTTTTTTAACAAGTAGTCACGTTAGCAGATTGGTGGAGAAAGGGGGCTGGGCATCCAACCAGCTCTCAGGAATCCCACTGTTTAGGACTTACAAGAGATACCAGGAGGGCTTCTTGGCCCCCAAGGTCCCTCAGGAGTAAAGTGAACTTCATCCCCTAACCAGTAGTGCACCACAAGACGTGTTTGCAAAGAGATGGAGAAAGGGGGCGTGACCTCTGAAGACCCCTTAGCAATTCCTGCTGTGTGTGTCTTATTGGAAATAACAGGAGGGGTAGCTGGCCCCCAAGGACATCCTTGCAGGCCAACTACCCCTCCTATTACCTCCATTACGTCCCACAAAGCAGAATTTCTGGGCCCTGATAGGAGGCAATGCCCACTTTCTCCACCACTCTGCAACTGCACCTCCTGGTGTACTACTTGTAGGACAGTGAAGTGCCCTTGGCTATTGAGGGTCCTTAGAGGCCACCTACCCCTCCTGTTACCTCCAGCAAGTCCCACACAGTGGGTTTTCTGAGAGGTTTTCAGAGGCCATGACCCTTTTCTCCACCACTCTGCAATTGTGCCTCCTAGTGCACTACTAGATTGGGAATGAAATCCCCTTGGCTCTAGAGGGTCCTTCGGAGCCAACCAGCCCTCCTGTTACCTCCAGTAAGACCCACACAACTGGATTGCTGAAAGGTCATAAGAGGCCACACACACTTTTTCTACCACTCTGCAAACGCGCCTCCTGGTGCACTGCTACTAGGGGGAAGAAGTCTACTTTACTCCTGTGGCTCTCGGGAGACAAGGGGATCTCATCTCCTCACCACCAGTGTGCCAAGAGGCGAGTTTGCAGAGTGGTACAGGCCTTTTATTTTTTTTAAATATAATTCAAAAGGAAGGAGCTGAGCTCAGCCCCAGGGACCCCATTCCCCAGGGCCTGCCCCTTATGTTATTATTGTTAAAAAAGGAGAGGGCCATGTGGCCCCCCTCCCGGACCATTTTCCCTGTCCACCGGGTCCTGACCCTTTTAAGAAAATTAATATTTGAATAATGGCGGCCCCTCTCCCGAGCTGATTTTGGCCCCAGGGACCCTATTCCCCAGGGCCTGCCCCTTTTGTTATTAAAAAAATGGAGCGGGCCACGCAGCCCCCCTCCCGGACCATTTTCCCTGTCCACCGGAGCCTGACCCTTTTAAAAAAAAATATATTTAAATAATGGTGGCCCCCTTCCCGGGCTGATTTTGGCCCTGGGGTCCCATTCCCTCAGGCCAGGCCTTAATATATATTTTTTTAAATGAGGTGTGGCACACCCAGTCTGCTTCCCCAGGCCGATATTGGCCCCAGGGACCCCATCCCCTGGGCCTGACCACTTTCTATGAGACCATGAAGGAGCCTGACGGCCCCTGCAGTCCCTGCCGGCTTTCCACCTCCTGTGAGAGCCAGCATTGCTTTTACACACAGGGACCTACTGACATGCAGTGTTCCCACCAAGCCATAGCAAACTGCAATGTCCCGGGGGTGGGCACCCTGGGACATTGCTGGAACCAACCCTGGGGGGTGGAAGTCCCCAGGGCCATCTATGACTCCAGGAGGGAGGCTGTGTGGCCACCCTCCTTTAATAAGAAAGCCCCAGGGAGATGGTGTTCCCTGGGGATGGGGTCTGCAACGGACCCCCTTCATTATTGTATTTGTACCCCTGGGGAGGTGGTGGTCCCCGAGGCTGTGTGTGAGGGCTGTAGCCTCACCATGCATTATTATTTATTTTAACCATGGGGATCCCGCAGAAAATTAAGATGCACATTTTTGTTTTGGTCTTGTGGGGTCTCAGTGTTACTCCCAAGAGGCCTAGGTGGTCAGGGTGTTTCTAACCTGCCCCCCTTTTTTTTTTTTTTTTTAAACATTTTTTGTGGGACTCAATTCAACAGAGTCCCAAGATGGCTGCCAACACTTCTTGGTTAAAGTGTTGGCAGCCAATCAAATTTCAGTAGCATTTCAGTAGGTTTTTGGGCTACCAGAAATATGTATTTTTTAAACTTAACTTACTTACTAAACTTAAAATATCTCTGCAACTATTGAATGGATTTACACCAAATCACAAAAATTACGCTTTCTGGTCCAACATCTAGCTTTCTGCCAAATTTGGTGCAATTCAGTTTATCGGTTCGTATTCTCCTTTTTTCTCGGCCCCCACTTGACGTATAACCCTGTGACTTTCAACACAGCAGCTGGACCAAAAAGGGGAAGTTTTTTGAAAATTTCATCAAGATTCGTCAAGAGGTGCCAAAGTTATTGTCAAAACAAAAAACAATTTTCCTATGGAAACATTGGCCCACCAGTAGGCAATAAATTGCCTACTGGAAGTCGCCAGTAGGTAGTTATAGTTCGGACCTAGTTTCCATAGGAAGAGCATTTTTTCATTTGTCAATAACTTTGGGGTCGTTTGATGAATGTTCGCGAACTTTTCAAAACTAATACGCCACTCACTTCAGCTGCTGTGTTGAAAGTTTTGGGGTAATCGGTTGAGCGGGGGATGAGAAAAAGGGGGGCTCCTAAAACGCTTTTTCTCCATGTCAATTTACATAGGAAATTTTAGACACGGTTACAGCCCAAACAGAATTACACCAAATTTGGCAAAAAGGTAGCTCTTGGTCTAGAAAGCACTATTTTTGTTAAATGGTGTAAATACGTTCAGTAGTTCCTGAGAAATACAAAGATTTCTCAGATATATAACTGTGGCCTCAGTGGATCCGCAAACCCTCCCGATCTCGTGCCTGAGATCTGATTGGCTGCCAACACTTCAAACAGGAAGTGTTGGCAGCCATCTTGTGACTCCGTTGAGCGAAGTCACAAGACAAAACATGAAAAAAAAGGAAAGAAGGCAGGGTAGAAACACCCTGACCCTAGGTCTGTTCAGGGGTCCCACAGGGAGAATTTAAAAAAAATTAATTTGGCGGAAGTCGCGTTGGATCTGTGAATCCCACAGAAATTTTTTGAAAAATGAAGTAAGGGTTGCCCTGCTTCATTTAATTAAGCCCCAGGGTGGGCCAGGTCCCAGGGGCAATAAATAATAATGATGGGGGCGCTGCGTGGGCCCCCCGCAGCCCAGGGGACTGCCACCTCTTCGGGCTGAATCACAGAAGAGGGGGGCCACAAGGCTTCCTCGCAGTCCCGGGGCCTGCCACCTCCCTTGGGCTATATTTATATTCGAATGCATGGGGGGCTAGAGCACCCCTCGCAGCCCTGGGTACCGGCACCTCCCTGGGACTAGATAATAAGATGCGTGGGGGGCTCCAGCCCCCCGCATAGCCCCAGGAACCACCACATCCCTGGGGCTACTATACTAAAATGCGGGGGGCCATGCACCCCCCTCCTGGAGCTGTGAATGGCCCTGGGGATCACCACCCCCCAGGGCCGGCTCCAGCAATGTCCCAGGGTGCCCACTCCCGGGACATTGCAATTTGCTATGGCATGCCGGGATCACTGCTCCTGCCATGCCATAGCAAACAGAGTGCTCCGCTTTGAGCAAGCAAGAGCATTTTGCTCTCGCTTGTTCAAAGCAGAGCACACTTTGCTTTTTACACCTGGGGAGCTGCCCGAGCTTGTGCTGAGATCTGATTGGCTGACAACACTTCAACTAGCAAGTGTTGGCAGCCATCTTGGGACTCAGCTTCAGCCGAGTCCCAGAAAAAACATTTTAAAAAGGAAAAAGGGGTAGGGTAGGAATACACTGACCCCTTAGATCTGGTTGTGGAGTTCCCCTGGTACCCTGACAGGGCCAAAAAGCACTTTTTAAAATGTTTGCTAAAGTCGTGTGTATTCACGGATCTGGTGAAAATTTAAAAAAAAGAAAACAAGCACAGGCTGAGGGGGTGTCTGAATGGCTGTATGACTGAGTGACTGGCTGTGTAATTGGCTGTATGGGTAAGTGAGTCGCTGTTTGAGTGGGTGTTTAGTTAAGTTGATGTGTGAGTGGCTGTGTGAATGGGTGAATGGGTCAGTAAGTGAGTGGATATGTGAGTGCTTATACTGATGTGTGAATGGATATGTAAGTGGTTGTGTGGGTGTGAGTGAGTGAGTGAGTGCATGGGTGCTTATATGGGTGAGTGATTGGCTGTGTTTGAGAGGCTGTATGGGTGAGTGAGTGGGTGTATGAGAGAATGAATAGGTAAATAAGTAGGTGTGTAGTAGCTCTATGGGTAAGTGTTTGGCTGCATGAGTAGCTGTATAGGTGAGTGATTGGTTGTGTGAGTGGCTGTATGACAGAGTGAGTGAGTGTGTTAGTTGGTCTATGGAGGAGTATGTGGAAATATGAATACTGGCATGGGTCTGTGAATGGGTATCTGAGTGGTTGTGTGGGTGTGTTAGTGGGCGTACAAGAGGTTGTATGGGGTATGAGTGGGTCTGTCATTGGTTCTTTGGATGATGTCATCAGTGATGTCATCAGTGATGTTGTTTGAGGTGTCATCAGTGATGTCACTGACCATGTCATGAGTGATGTGATATGTGAGGTCATAAGCAGTCCATTGCGGGGGCGTAAGTTATAGTTAGCTCAGCTAAGTAGAACTACTGAATTTCTATGGTTTTGTATAAGCGAAGTCTGAGCCTTACTATAACCTCCTTGCAACCTTTGTTTTTTCAGTGAATTTCTAAGGTTTTTTAAAATACTATTTTATAACTATAACGTTCCTGTAACCTTTGGTTTTTTTAAATGAATTTCTAAGATTTTTCAAATTCTATTTCATAACTATAACGTCCCTGTAACCTTTGTTTTTTTAGTGAATTAATACATTTTTTTTTAACTAGTAGTCATGTTTGCAGAGTGGTATAGAAAGAAGGTGGGGCTTCTGACCAGCTCTCCGTAATCCCTCTGTGTCGTACTTACTGGAGGTAACAGGAGGGGTTCTTGGCCCTCAACGACCCTAAGCATCTAAGGGAACTTCATCCCCCAACCAGTAGTGTGCCAGTGAGACATCGTTACTACAGCCATGGACGTGCCGCGTCCGAACTGATACAAGGCTTATCAAGGCCTTCTTGTTCCATCACCAATCCCGGGGTGGAATTGAGCCCTTACTGTGTTGGCAACTTGCCATCTACCTTCTTTGCGCCTTCCCCCATGAGTTTATGGATGGGAGATTGACAGTCCTCATACACTTTTTGGCTTTCGTGCCAGAACGCATCTCAGTCGCGCACAAGTACTCTCATATAAGGCCAGACATTGCTCGGCTCAGCTATTCTGAGCTTCAACAGTCAGATTTTCAGTACCATCTCTCTATTGCTGATTGGAAAGAAACGGATAGCCTTGAGAAAGTCCGTAGGACGAAACACGTGTCAGCTTCCGATCTGCTTGACTTATGTAACAGGACTGGATAATAAACATCACGCTTTCTGAGAAAAAAGACATCTTTGACTATATTTTTATTTTTTACTATAATTTTGCATTATACTGCGTTATTTGCTACAAATAAGCATTTCTGTCTGGACTATCTATGTGTGCTTCGGTACTCCTTTGTGTGTATTACGTTTATTCCTAGAACTTTTCTCTAGGGTTTTACCCTCTGAGTGGCTGTAGGGTTTAGTACCTTGACAGCACCAAAACTATTATTTGTTGCTTGTAATACATATTCGGAAACTCACCTATCATATGTGCATTTGTATTTGGCGGAGCCACATTTGTTTGTAATGTGCCAGGAGGCATGTTTGCAATGTGGTGGAGAAAGGGGCGTGGCCTCCGAAGACCTCTCAGCAATCCCACTGTGTGGGACTTACTGGAGGTAACAGAAGGGATAGTTGCCCCCAAGGACCCTCAGGAGCCAAGGGGACTTCTTCACCCAACTATTAATGTGGCAGGAGGTACGTTTGCAGAGTGGTGGACAAAGGCGATGTGGCCTCCAAAGACCACTCAGCAATCCCACTGTATGGGACTTACTGGAGGCAACAGGAGGAAGTGTTGGTCCCAAAGGCCCTCAGCATCCAAGGGGACTTCATCCCCCAAGTAGTAGTGCACCAGGAGGCGTGTTTACAGAGTGGTGGTGAAAGGGAGTGGGGTCTCCGGCGACTTGCCGAGGCATCGCTATTTTCATTTTTTTTCATTGTATTAGGGAAGGGGGTCTCATGGATGCATTTTCTGGGTCAATTTTGACCCCGGGAACCCCAGTCCCTGAGGCCAGGACTTTTTAGAGTGGAGGAGGAGGGGGCCACACGACCCCCTCTCAGGCTGATTTCCACCCCTGGGACCACATCCCCTGGGGCCAGGGTTTTTTTTTTTAAGTGGAGGGTGGCCTTGTGGCCCTCTCCTAGGCTGATTTTGGCCCCAGCACCCTACCTCCCAGGGCCCGGCCTCTCTTGTGGGTGCACTGGTCCCACCTGCGGGAGCGGGCATTGCTTTTACAGAGAGGGAGCTGCTGAACATCCGCTCCCTCTCTGTGACAGCAATTTAGCTCTGCTTCCATCGGAATCGGAGCATTTGCTATGGCTTGGCAGGAGCAGTAAAGCTCCCACCAAGCCATAGCAAACAGCTATATCTCAGCTATGTCTCAGGGGTGGGAACCGCAGGACATAGCTGGAGCCAACCTTGAGGGGTGGTGGTCTCAGAGCCATTATTAGCTCCCCTTCTTTCTTTTGTTTGGGCCTGCCCCATTGAGGTGGTGGTCCCCAGGGTTTTATATGGCCCCTCCCTCTTTTTAAAGTTATGACCCAGGGTGGTGGTGGTCCCAGGGCATGGGGGGTCCGTGAACCCACCCCATGCTTTTTAATTTAGACCCAGGGGTGGTGGTCCCCGGGGCACGAGGGGTCTGAGAGTCTCCCTATTTCTGTACATGTAGCCCCAGGGTGGTGGCAGCCCCTGGGGCTTCCACATACCCCCCATTTGTTTATCTATATCCCCCGGGAGGTGGGGTCCCCAAGGCTGTGAGGTGTCCATGTGGCCCCTTCATAATTTATTATTAATACCCCAAAGAGGTGGTGGACCCAGGGGTTTTATAATCCCTGGGAGGGGGGGGCAATGCGTTCTTTTTTTTTTTAATGCCCCGGGATTGGGCCCACCTAGGGCTTTATGAAAAAGACACAGAGGAGACTGCACAGCTTTTTTTTCTCCAACTCTCCAAAAGATCCACCCATGAATTAGTGGCAACATTTCATTAAAAAAATGCTTTAAACACCTTGCAGGATCACTTCTGGGACCCTGCCACCACTCCTAGGGGATGAGGGTATTCCTACTCTGCCCCCCCTTCCTTTATTTTTTATTTGTCTTGGGGACTCAGCTTCAAGCCATGTCCCAAGATGGCTACCAACACTTCCTGGTAGAAGTGTTTGCAGCCAGTTAGATGTCAGCAAAGGGGCTGTGGATCCGCGAGTCCGATTAAATGGATCTGCGTTGCTAGATATCTATATTTTTTGCCCTTTAATATCTCAAAAACTACTGAAAGGATTTACACCAAATTACAAAAAGCACGCTTTCAGGACCAACATCTAGTTTTTGCCAAATTTGGTGTAAATCCGTTCAGCGTTTCGGGCTGTAGTCTTGTTCATAATCCCTAGTTGAAAATGCATGGGGAAAATGCATTTTGGGACCCCCCTTTTTTCCATGCCTCCACTTGACAGATCACCCCAAAACTTTCAACACAGCAGCTGAACCAAATAAACTATACATTTAGAAGGTTTCATGACGATTCGTCAAGCGGTGCAAACGTTATTGGCAAAACAATAAATGATCTTCCTAATGAGACAAGGTTGTAACTATAACTACCTACTGGTGACTTGCACCGCTTGATGAATCATCGCAAAACTTTCTTAATGTATAGTTTAATTGGTTCAGCTGCTGTGTTGAAAAGAACAGCAGAAAGGAAAAAATAAACTGAACATTTTAATCTCAGAGGCCCACTGGAGGGCTTTTAAATTAGATGAATACTTTGCTACAGCACATAAACCTACTAAAGGTAAAGGAATTTTGAAAGAGCACTACTGATCCCAGCATGCAACACTTAGTTGAACTCACCTGTGAGGCCCACTGAGGGCTAATTAAATGGACATGCAGAGGGGAGTGCCGTTTCAACATTTCTGTGCAGTATCAGGATGCCTGTGACCAAGGAGCTGTTTGCTCTGAAAAGCGAGAGGCAAGAATTGCATCTGAATGGAAATGCTGGCTTCCGCCGGCTCTCTACTCTAGCTTCTCCTTGCATCTGCTTCAAGGTAGCATATACAAGTTCTAACGAAGGTATAGGTGTAGGTGTAGGTGTAGGTGTATCCCTGACCAAACCACCAGAGCCCCCCAATGCATCCCCCCTAGCCTCATCTTGGTAAGTCTGACTTGTAGCTGAATAATCCCAAACTAATTTACGTGCTGTCTCTGTATCATTCGAAAGAGTACCTCTTTTGGATCTACGTTTGGGCCTGCGGGTTTTGGAGCGGAAATCCCCCTGAAATGTAAGTGAATCACCCGAGTCTGTATTTGTACCCTCCTCGGAATTCTCTCCCCTACTGAGTGACCAATCAGTATCGTCATTTAATGAAAATAACTTATCCCCTTCAGGGGAGCCTAATAGCGTTTTCAGTTGCGCAGGATTTATGACCAAACCAGCAGTACTCGCTTTCGCCGCACCCATCTCTGAATCCATTATAGACATAGTCTGTACTTTCATTATCCCTTGCAGATGAGATATATCCGTTTCTCCCAACAGTTCACCAAGATGGGCAGTCACTTGCCTATCACCTTCTCCTTTTTCATTTTCCTTCGTCAAGCTCACCTCAGGACAATCAATGATCTCCTGTGCTCCTGTTTCCACTTGCAGGTCGAGTTCAACCACCTCTGCCTCCACCAATGCCTAATACTCCGTCAGGCCATGATCGGATTGCCTCAGTGTTGCTGTTGCGGGCGGGGCCAATCCAGCATCTCCATTCCCACGCACACCGATCTCTATCCCCCCGCCTGCAGCTTTCTCCAGAGCAGCTTTCTCCGTGGCTGCTACCGCCGCAAAAGTTTCGACCAGGGTCGCTTGGCGCAGGGAACTCTCCATCCCCGTCAACGCCGGCCCCACAATCCTTGATTTACCCCGTCCCTCAGCGGCCCCGCTCATTCCTTTATTAACGGGATCACCATCTTTCCTCGCCGGATTCAACACCCGCCGAGACAGCCCACCATACTTTCCCGGACCAGGGAGGCTCGGGTTCTCCTTCTGTATTTCTTTCAGCGCGGCATCCTTAGCAGCACGCTGACTTTTCGGCCCCATCACAGCACTGTTTTTCCGTCTTCTCAGACGAATGCCGCACTCCCGTAATATCACCCAGGGCACCACCACCACGAGTGCGAGCTGATCGCCAATCCTGCACGGAGAGCCTCGGCAAATCGCCCGCATCAACTTCGCCACGTACTCCGCCGGGTGAACCTGGGTTCGCATAGCAGTCTTTAGCTATAAATCACCACATTATTAGCTTCGCAGGGTCTCCGGGAGAGAGGGTCAGGAGCCACTCTCACTGATGTCAGTCGGCAGCCATCTTGCCTTAGTTGAACTCACCTGTGAGGCCCACTGAGGGCTAATTAAATGGACATGCAGAGGGGAGTGCCGTTTCACCATTTCTGTGCAGTATCAGGATGCCTGTGACCAAGGAGCTGTTTGCTCTGAAAAGCGAGAGGCAAGAATTGCATCTGAATGGAAATGCTGGCTTCCTTTTATTAACGAATCAGTGGAATTCATCTGCTCTTCGAGTACGTCTTCAAAATGGGGATGGTTTGATGAATAATATATATCTATATCTATATATATATATCTATATATATATATCTATATATATATATATATATATATATATATGTAAATATTACCTACTGGTGGTCGCCAGCAGGTAGTTATAGTTAGGACCTATTATCCATAGGAAAAGCATTTTTTGATTTGCCAATATCTTTGGTGCCGGTTGACGAATCTTCGCAAAATTTTCAAAACTAATGGCCCGCTCTGGTCAGCTCCTGTCTTGAAAGTTTGGGGGTGATTCATCAAGCGGGGGCCGAGAAAAAACAGGGGTCCCAAAACACGTTTTCCCCATGTTAATTTCCATAGGAATTTTGGAGCAGGCTACAGTCCGAACTGTTGAACGGAATTATACCAAATTTGGCAAAAAGGTAGCTCTTGGTTCAGAAAGCGACCTTTTTTTAAATGGTGTAAATCCATTCAGTAGTTCCAGAGAAATCCAAAAAATAAAAATATCGATATCTGAGCACCGCGGAGGATTCGCGAACCCTCCCGGGCACGAGCTTCACTCTGATTGGCTACCAACACTCTAAACCAGAATGTGTTGGCAGCCATCTTGTGCACTGGGTAACCGAGTCACAAGAAAAAGGTAAAAAACAAGAAAAAGTGGCAGGGTAGAAACACCCTGACCCCCTAGGCCTGCTCAGGGGGTCCCTCAAGGACATTATTTCCAAAGAGGGGGAACCTAGGGCCTTTTAATCTAGGTCCAGCATACAGGCCTGTGACTAAGTATAAACCAAAGTGGTATGCAGTTCCTATTGGGAGTAGCAGGCCGTTGTATATGTTTGAAAGTACACACAGTGGTGTTCAATTAAAGATCAGGAGAATGATTTCCTCCTTTCGGAAAAAGACCCTCACACACCCAGCCAGCTAGGTGTCTTGCTTCATCATCGGGTCTGCTCCTTATCGGGTCGGCGCTGCAATACCCGATCGGCACCCGAATTGGGGCCTTCTTGGCGGAGATCTTTATTCCTTTATGCCGTTGGGTGTAGTGCATGTGAGGGCCCTTCGTCATTGTAGGTGTAGTGCGAAGGGGTGTGAGATTAAAACAGGAAATAGTGGTCCACTCAAGACAATTTTAATGAAATGTGGCCACTAACCTGGTTAAAAATGAAAAAGCGCGCACACCCGCTCTAAGGCTGCGGGATTATACGCTTGTGGTTTGGGTCAACATGTTTCTTGCCTTTTATCAATTTGATGGCAATTCCTCAGGACCAAAGTGAGATCTACCTACACTTTTTGGTGGCGGTCCGAACTACGTGAAAAGAAGTCGTGACCACCCATACAGCACCCTAAAAAGTGGTACCTGTAGATCTACAACATAGCCCTATTTGGGTCAACTATGCGCGGCATCGTGTACCGGCAGGTGTACACACTAAAGGTGTAGTGTCATAGAGAATTCCAGTGGATCAGCGGTCGTCCTACCCCTCACTCTGCCATCCCTCAAGGACCCCAGGCCAAAAAAAACATTTTTTTAAAATAATTTCAGCCTAATTCGCGCTGGGTGCGCGAATCCGGCCGAAATTATTTTTAAAAAATGAAGCGCGGTCTCTCACGCTCCGTTTGTTAAAAAGCCCCCGGGTGGGCCAAGTCCTGGAGGCAATTCTAAATTATGGTGTGTGGGCCCATGGGAGCCCCCACAGCCCTCGGGACCGCCACCTACCCAGGGCTTTATAATACATGTGCAGGGGGCACGCGGCCCCCCCGCAGCCACGGGGACCGCCACCTCCCCAGGGCTTTATTTAAATAAGGGCAGGGGGCCTTGCGGGCTCCCCCAAGCCTCGGAGACTGCCACCTCCCCGGGGCTTTATTAAAATTGGGTGGGGGGCCTCGTGGGCCCCCCAAGCCCCTGGGACCACCACCTCCCTGGGGCTGTAACTAATAATTAGTGTGGAGGGGCTCGAGCCCCATCAAGGTGTGGAGCGTGTTACGCGCCACCTCCAGTCGCACTGCTGAATTGCGCATGTACGACGCCTACTTATATATTCAACCATTGTACTAAAAAATAATCCATGTACTCGGTATTTTTAATTCCATTTTTTTCTCTCTCAACTCCTGTTCGATCCACAAGCAGGAATATTATGCCATTTCCATAGCTTCCCATGTTTAAGTTGTGCCCATCCGGACCTCTTTACAAAAACACGAACTGATGCATAATTCGTCCAAGACAGTGTTTATTAAAAACCCAATGCATTTCAGGCTACCAGAGACCTTCTTCAGGGGTCACTATAAATCAACAATAAAACATTTATCATTAACTAGGTAATCATTATTGTACATCTTACATAATCAGTTAATAATTATTATGCATATTTACAAAATGAATCCTAGTTTGTATAATACTAAGTTAGCCAGAATCCCATATCGTTATTGCACCCGTCCGTTATTCTCTGTTGGTCGGCCTCCATAAAAGCAGTTCTAATTGTACCCTGCCATTTGACTAGCACGCCATTATCGCTGCAAAATGAACCACTTGCTTTCATCGTCTTCACCCTCCCTGCCCTCTCAATCCTTCACATTTGTCATTCACCAACATTAACAGTTCCCCACAACCTCTCTTCCTCACCTGTTATTGCAGATCTCCCCTAACTCAAACATACTTTCCAAGTACCCATATCACCCTCTTACAATAACTACATTCATTCCGCTCTCATCACAACCATCCCTCATCCATTTATAAACAACCTCCCTTCCACCCTGAAACCCACTTTACTCACAAACCCTGTTGTCATGCACACAAACACTCATACGATCACTCGTTATCTACCTCTCCCACATGTTTAACTAACACACTTACTCACCATTCAATCACCAACCGCAGTTCCCATCGCACAATTTCACGTACCTGCCATGGCTTTTCCAACCAGTCAATCCTCATCTCATCCTCGAATAACAATACACACCCCCGTACTTCCGCCCATTTTTTTAACTCATCACCTCTTACAAGCCCCTCCTTCATTTACGTAACCTAATGGCCGGCCGCTCTACCTTTTCCCACCAACAAACTGCTTAAAAATCAAAGAAAAACTACATTTCCTGTAATGCAACAGGTTAAGCAAAACACTCACAACTCGGAATAATCATTATCGTGTTGGCAATACATCATTGAATTTACTGCGTTATGTAGAATATAACCAATATTAGCGCATCATGCAAAACAATTGCCAGATTCTGAATATTTAAAAGTTAATTTCCATATAACTGAAGACACTGGCTTGCTTGACGGATTAAGATGTTTCACTGTGCTTGTGGATCATTACGCTACAGTTTAAAGTTCATCTTCTTCATCCATTTTCAACTACCGGGTGCTATCCCAAAAAGGGCAATATTCATTCATGAAAAATTGTGGTGGTGGGATGCACACCTGTTTATCCAAAGTTTATCCATATTAGTTTTCGTCCTTAAAGAGTGCGTGCGACTGGAAAAATGTCTTGCCCAAATGACACTTAAATTGAAACCATCAAGATGTGGAGCGTGTTACGCGCCACCTCCAGTCGCACTGCTGAATTGCGCATGTACGACGCCTACTTATATATTCAACCATTGTACTCAAAAATAATCCATGTACTCCATATTATTTATTCCATTTTTTTCTCTCTCAAATCCTGTTTGATCCACAAGCAGGAATATTATGCCATTTCCATAGCTTCCCATGTTTAAGTTGTGCCCATCCGGACCTCTTTACAAAAACACGAACTGATGCATAATTCGTCCAAGACAGTGTTTATTAAAAACCCAATGTATTTCAGGCTACCAGAGCCCTTCTTCAGGGGACACTATAAATGAACAATAAAACATTTAACATTAACTAGGTAATCATTATTGTACATCTTACATAATCAGTTAATAATTATTATGCATATTTACAAAATGAATCCTAGTTGTATAATACTAAGTTAGCCAGAATCCCATATCGTTATTGCACCCGTCCGTTATTCTCTGTTGGTCGGCCTCTGTAAAAGCAGTTCTAATTGTACCCTGCCATTTGACTAGCACTCCATTATCGCTGCAAAATGAACCACTTGCTTTCATCATCTTCACCCTCCCTGCCCTCTCAATCCTTCACATTTGTCATTCACCAACATTAACAGTTCCCCACAAGTCTCTTCCTCACCTGTTATTGCAGATCTCCCCGAACTCAAACATACTTTCTAAGTACCCATATCACCCTCTTACAATTACTACATTCATTCCGCTCTCATCACAACAATCCCTCATCCATTTATAAATGACCTCCCTTCCACCCTGAAACCCACTTTACTCACAACCCCTGTTGTCATGCACACAAACACTCACACGATCACTCGTTATCTACCTATCCCACATGTTTAACTAACACACTTACTCACCATTCAATCACCAACCGCAGTTCCCATCGCACAATTTCACATACCTGCCATGGCTTTTCCAACCAGTCAATCCTCATCTCATCCTCGAATAACAATACACCCCCCGTACTTCCGCCCATTTTTTTAACTCATCACCTCTTACAAGCCCCTCCTTCATTTACGTAACCTAATGGCCGGCCGCTCTACCTTTTCCCACCAACAAACTGCTTAAAAATCAAAGAAAAACTACATTTCCTGTAATGCAACAGGTTAAGCAAAACACTCACAACTCGGAATAATCATTATCGTGTTGGCAATACATCATTGAATTTACTGCGTTATGTAGAATATAACCAATATTAGCGCATCATGCAAAACAATTGCCAGATTCTGAATATTTAAAAGTTAATTTCCATATAACTGAAGACACTGGCTTGCTTGACGGATTAAGATGTTTCACTGTGCTTGTGGATCATTACGCTACAGTTTAAAGTTCATCTTCTTCATCCATTTTCAACTACCGGGTGCTATCCCAAAAAGGGCAATATTCATTCATGAAAAATTGTGGTGGTGGGATGCACACCTGTTTATCCAAAGTTTATCCATATTAGTTTTCGTCCTTAAAGAGTGCGTGCGACTGGAAAAATGTCTTGCCCAAATGACACTTAAATTGAAACCATCAAGATGTGGAGCGTGTTACGCGCCACCTCCAGTCGCACTGCTGAATTGCGCATGTACGACGCCTACTTATATATTCAACCATTGTACTCAAAAATAATCCATGTACTCCATATTATTTATTCCATTTTTTTCTCTCTCAACTCCTGTTCGATCCACAAGCAGGAATATTATGCCATTTCCATAGCTTCCCATGTTTAAGTTGTGCCCATCCGGACCTCTTTACAAAAACACGAACTGATGCATAATTCGTCCAAGACAGTGTTTATTAAAAACCCAATGTATTTCAGGCTACCAGAGCCCTTCTTCAGGGGTCACTATAAATGAACAATAAAACATTTATCATTAACTAGGTAATCATTATTGTACATCTTACATAATCAGTTAATAATTATTATGCATATTTACAAAATGAATCCTAGTTGTATAATACTAAGTTAGCCAGAATCCCATATCGTTATTGCACCCGTCCGTTATTCTCTGTTGGTCGGCCTCTGTAAAAGCAGTTCTAATTGTACCCTGCCATTTGACTAGCACTCCATTATCGCTGCAAAATGAACCACTTGCTTTCATCATCTTCACCCTCCCTGCCCTCTCAATCCTTCACATTTGTCATTCACCAACATTAACAGTTCCCCACAACGTCTCTTCCTCACCTGTTATTGCAGATCTCCCCGAACTCAAACATACTTTCTAAGTACCCATATCACCCTCTTACAATTACTACATTCATTCCGCTCTCATCACAACAATCCCTCATCCATTTATAAATGACCTCCCTTCCACCCTGAAACCCACTTTACTCACAACCCCTGTTGTCATGCACACAAACACTCACACGATCACTCGTTATCTACCTATCCCACATGTTTAACTAACACACTTACTCACCATTCAATCACCAACCGCAGTTCCCATCGCACAATTTCACGTACCTGCCACGGCTTTTCCAACCAGTCAATCCTCATCTCATCCTCGAATAACAATACACACCCCCGTACTTCCGCCCATTTTTTAACTCATCACCTCTTATAAGCCCCTCCTTCATTTACGTAACCTAATGGCCGGCCGCTCTACCTTTTCCCGCCAACAAACTGCTTAAAAATCAAAGAAAAACTACATTTCCCGTAATGCAACAGGTTAATGCAGCTCGAGCCCCCCCACACTGCCCCGGGGACCACCACCTCCCCGGGGCATCGAATATGTAAAGACGGGGGTCCGTTGCAGACCCCCGGCGCCGGGGACCACCACCTCCCCTGGGCTATTTACATGTTGGAGGGGGGCCGCACGGCCCCCCTCGTGGAACCCTCTATGGCCCTGGGGACCGCCACCCCCCAGGGCCGGCTCCTGCAATGTCCCAGGGTGCCTCCCCTGGGACATTGCTGTTTGCTATGGCAGGGTGGGAGCACGGCTCCCTCCCTGTCATAGCAATCCCTGCTTTGCTTCATTGAAGCAAGAGCTCTCGCTTCAATGAAGCAAAGCAGATTGCTTTTGGACAAGGGGAGCTGCATGTCAACAGCTCCCCTTGTCCAAAAGCAATGCCGGCTCCCGCAGGAGGCGGGGAGCCAGCTGGGACTGTGGGGGCATAGGGGGTCCCCCCACGGTTCCCAACGCTGAGGGCCGGCTCCGGGGGATGGGGTCCCCGGGGCCAGAAGTGGCCCGGGAGGGGGGCCACTTGGACCCCTCCCCTATAATTTTTTTTTTTAAAAAGAGGCCATGCCCCGGGAGATGGGGTCCCTGGGGCCAAAAGTGGCCCGGGAGGGGGGCCACTCCCTTTAATTATTTTTTAAAAAGAGGACAGCCCCGGGGGATGGGGTCCCCGGGGCCAATAGTGGCCTAGGGAAGGGGGGCCACGCGGTCCCCCTTCCCAATAAATATTTTTATAAAAAAAGAGGCCATGCCCCAGGGGATGGAGTCCACAGGGCCAAAAGTGACCCAGAGAAGGGGGCCACGCAGCCCCCCTTCCCTATTAACATTTTAAAAAAAGGAGGCCATGCCCTGAGGGATGGGGTCCCCGGGGCCGAAATCGGCCTCGGGAGGGGGGCCGCGCGGCCCCCTTCCAGTTTTAAAAAAAAAAAAAAATTTTTTTAAAAGGGTCAGGCCCTGGGGAATGGGGTGCCCATGGCCACAAAAATAGTAAAGTAAAGGGGGCCACAAAGCCCCCCTTCTAAAAATATATATTAAAAAAAATACGACATCTCCGAGGCCACGCCCCTTTTTACACCACTCTGCAAATGCGCCTCTTGGCACACTGCTGGTGGGGCGATGAGGTCCTCTTGCGTCCTGAGGACCTCAGGACACAAGTAACTTCATCCCCCGAGCAGCAGTGCGCCTGGATCCGCGTTTGCAGAGTGATGTAAAAAGGGGGCGTGGCCTCGGACCACTCTCAGCAATCCAGCTGTCTGGGGCTTACTGGAGGTACCTGGTGCGCTGGTTGGTCCCCAGGGACCCTAATGAGGAAAGGGACTTAATCCCCCAACCAAGAGCGCGCCGGGAGGCGCGTTTGCAGAGTGGTGGAGAAAGGGGACGTGACCTGTGTCCACCTCTCAGCAATCCCACTGTGTGGGGCTTACTGGAGGTAAGAGGTAGGCTAGTTGGCCCCTAAGGACCCCCAGCAGTGAAGGAGACTTCAATCCCCATCGAAGAGCACGCCAGGTAGCGCGTTTGCAGAGTGGTGGGCAAAGGGAGCGTGGCCTGTTGTGAGAACTTAGCAATCCTGCTGTGTGGTACTTACTGGATGTAATAGGAGGGGTAGTTGGCCCCCAAGGATGTCCTTGGGGGCCAAGTACCCCTCTTGTTACCTCCAGTAAGTCCCACACAGCAGGATTGCTAAGACATCTTCGGAGGCCATGCCCCCTTTCTCCACCACTCTGCAAACACGCCTCCTGGCAGACTACGGGATGGGGATGAAGTCCACTTTACTCCTGAGGGACTTTGGGGGCCAAGAAGCCCTCCTGGTACCTCCTGTAAGTCCTAAGCAGTGGAATTCCTGAGCCCTGGTCGGAGGCCGAGCACCCTTTCTCTATCACTCTGCAAACGCGACTACTAGTTAAAGAAGCATGTTTCTACACCTCTGACTTAGAGGTAGTTTTAATCCCCCTGCCCTATTATGTACTAGGGCCTTACAGGGGAGGTCATGCCAATCACAGGGGCACCCCAACCCATAGTGTACCCTAGTGTATGTAGGTGTTTTCAATGTATTCTAAGTGTCTTTTATCATAGCACTGGCTCTAGGCCTGGTTAGGCAGAGTCAGTTACCACCAGTACCCGTCAGCAAAAAGTTGGGGGCACAGGATGACTTTGCAACAAGGCTTCTTTCTGCACCTCTGTTGGTTCTTTCTGCATTTCTCTTGCTTCTTTCTGCGCATTTCTTCCTCTTTCTGCACATGTCCTACCTCTGTAGGCATAGTTAGAAATTAGCATTTAAAAAACCTTTGAAATTCACTGAAAAAACCATAGGTTTCAGGGATGTTATAGATAGAAATTAGCATTTAAAAAACGTTTGAAATTCACTGAAAAAACCATAGGTTTCAGGCACGTTATACTTAGAAATTAGCATTTAAAAAACCTTTGAAATTCACTGAAAAAACCTTAGGTTTCAGGGACATTATAGTTAGTTGGACATTTCACTCGAACAAAACCAGTGATATTCGGCCGTTATAGTCAGTTCAGCTACCTATAACTCGCGCCCCCTCAATGCACTGCTGATGACGTCACATATTACATCATTCATCACATGGTCAGTGACATCACTGATGACATCACTGATGACATCTCAAATGACATCACTGATGACATCACTGATTACATTATCCACGTGATAATCTGATGCACCTCCTCACACCATAATATAACTTTTGATACACCCACTCAAAAAATACAGACTACCATTTTCGAAACCATAGACACACCAATACCAGTTTCTACATACCCACTCACTGATTCCTAGGGCTACACACACATCCACTCATTCACCCATACAGTCACTCATACTTTCGGTCACTCATCAGTACAGCACTATCATATGCACTCATACACCTATATAGACACTCACACACCGCCACTCATCCATAGAGTTACTCACACACCTAGTCAGTCATGCAAACAATCAATCACATTCCCATTTACTCATCTATACAGTTATACACACACCACCTCACTTATTCATACAGATACTAACACATACTTACACTCTGATACAAGCACACACTCATCCATATAGCCACTCTCACAATCACTCACTCTCACATATAGTTATTTATATACTCCAACACTCACATATACTGCTTTTCACATATGTAGTTACTCACACATGTACCACTGAGACATCCATTCACTCACCAACACACTCATACACACACTCACCCACCCATACAGCCCAACACAGATGCACTCTTGTACCCATACACCCAGTGAATCACCGACTCACACATCCATGCAGGGAGTCACACACCCCCCACCCACAAACACAGACACTCAGGCACCCATACAGATACTCAGACAACCAATCAATAACCCATATAGACACTCATTTCGTTACTCACCAACACATGCAACCGCTTACACACCAACTGCCAGACTGATACAGACATTTACACAGTTTAGTCACTAACCCATGCATTCAGTAAGACACGTTTAATCACTCACTTATACAGACAGTCACCCACCTACTAAATCATCCATTCACACACTTATAAACCCACTCATTCTTCAATACACCTTCGCATATATATATATATAAAACATATTTAAACTCTACAGAAACACACAGTCACTGGATGATGTCAACAGTGATGTCATTTGAGATGTTATCAGTGATGTCATCAGTGATGTCACTGACCATGTCATGAATGATGTAATATGTGACGTCATCAGCAGTGCATTGCGGGGCGCGAGTTATAGTTATCTGAACTAACTATAACGGCCAAATTTCACTGGTTTTGTACGAGTGAAATGTCCAACTAACTATAATGTCCCTGAAACCTATGTTTTTTTCTGTGAATTTCAAAGGTTTTTTAAATGCTAATTTCTAACTATAACGTGCCTGAAACCTATGGTTTTTTCAGTGAATTTCAAAGGTTTTTTAAATGCTAATTTCTAACTATATTGTCCCTGAAACCTATGGTGTTTTCAGTGAATATATATATATATTTATATATATATATATGTTATAACTTTGGCGTTGTTTGACCAATCTTCATGAAATGTTCCCAAAAATGTGTCAAAGTAGGTTCTGTGTGTCATGGAAAGTTTCGGGGTGATCCATGCAGTAGGGACCGAGAAATAGGGGCACAAAAAAGGGTGAGTTTTTAACGTTAATTCCCATAGGAATGTGTTGTCATACCTACAGCTCGAACCGCTGGACGAAATTTCACCAAATTTGGCAGAAAAGTAGATGTTACTCAGATTGTGCTTTTTGTTATTTGGTGCAAATCCGTCCAGTAGCTCTTGAGAAATTTAAGCTGAAAATGATAGATATATCTCTGCCCGCGGATATTACGTGGTCGTTTTGGGATTAATTGTGGATGCGCGTGCCATCTGGAATGCTGTGATTGGCTGGATGCAACCTGAACAGAAAGTTGTGGCCGCCATTTTATCATTTGGGAACGGTTGCTGGGGCTGAAAATTTGTGTGAAAGCTAACATAAGGGGTCAGGGTGGAGATACTCTGACCCCGTGTTTGAGAAAAAGGTGTGTTGGTGACACTAGTTGTGTGTCCAAAATTGTTTTTTTTCTTCACACGCGATATTCATGACGATGCCGTGACCATCAGCATGGCTGCCCATGTACCATCGTGGGGACGTCGTGAGTATCACAGAGACACAGCAAATATTGGTGGAAATATAAAAAATTATTCTGTGAGTCATTAATACACATTGTATTATATTGAGATTCTGATAAATGTTTTTATAGTTATTTATATAGTAATTTATCTAGAGTGATAGTTAGAATTCATTATACAGTTATAATTTTTGAATGTGGTGGTGGCTATTGAAATCCTGCTTTTGCTTTCCGCTTTTGTGCCGTATCCGCGGGGATCACGATTACCGACGTCATCGCGATCCCCGGCCTCACTGCAAAAAGAGAAAATAGGTTTTAAAGATGGTTGTTCTAGAAAAACATGAGTTTGAAGTGTACAGTAATAAACCACTAGTGTGTAAAATACTGTAATATGTGTACATATATGTGTTTTTCACTTTATGGCAAAAGGTGCAAACGTCATGGTTAACGGCGTGGTCGCGACTCCCTGAATAACCAGCAAAATGGAAAATAGGTCTTAAAGATGGATTTTAAAGAAACTTAGTGGAAACACATGAGTTTAAATATGTTTCTAACAAAGCATGTATATAGTAATATGTGTGGCGTAATGTTTATGATGGATTTTTTTAGTTAATATTTTTGGATGTGCTGGTGGTGGTTGAATGTCTGCTTTTGTTTGTGATTTTGCAACTTATTCGCAACCATCACGACGTCACAAAGAAGATTCCGAAACACTAAAAAAAATTATCTCTATAAAAAAATGCAATATATTTCAGGTACTAGGGTGGCTCTGACAAGAGCCCGTGTGTTGATTGTGTGTATATGATAGCTACACATAAGACCAGCTGCAGAGTTTCATGTTACTTAGGAACATCCTGTTGCCTTCATCTGGAAAGTGCACTCCATCATTTCTATAAAATCCATGTGTGTCAAAACGCAGGATGTGTTATAGATACAGCCCATGCGATGGTCTCTGAGGAAAACAGGAATAGTTTTATTAACATATTTCCTGGCTTTGTCAATCTGTGGACAGAATTGATTTGACCACTTCCATTTCTGTCTGTGGCATATATTAGAGTACACCAAGACAGTGTGAGGGAAAAAGCGACATCAGTTCTGCAAAGGTATCTTTCATTAGGATTTCCAGCCCTACCCCAGTCAATGTGCCTATGTCATTGCCACCACAGTGCACAATCATGAGGGCAGAAAGCTCAGCAATCCTCAATGGATTTATACAAAGCCAGCAACTGATGAAACTTTAGCCCTTTCTGGCCAAACAAAATAATCTCCACATTTGGCAAACCCAAGTCCCTGTCAATGCCTCTTTATTTTGCAGCCTTGTTAGCCCAATAGACATAGCTGTGGCCCACATCCATACTCTAAGGGGCTCATAACGATGGCGGAAGGACCGCCACCGCCGGGCCGGCAGTGACGGTCCTTTCGACATCACACAGGAAATTCCCACCGCCGAATTAGGATGGCAGTGGGAATCCCAATGTGTCCGTGGCAGATGGAAAGTCCGTCCGCCACGGTTCCGCAAGGCGGTCCTTTCCTGCCGGCCTTGCGGAACCAGGACGACTGTCTTTTCGCGGCGGTCATCCCACCGCAAAAAGACAGGCGGAGGCTGGATTTGGGGGCCCGTTGCGGGCCCCCTCTGTGGGGGGTTGCATGGGGGGGTACCCATGGTACCCCCCTGCATTCCCATGCACCAAGTGGCAGGCACCGCGTGGTGCCTGCCACGTAGTGCAGGAAATGCAGTGCAAGCACTTTTAACATTGTGTACCGTGCTGCAGCCAGCAGCACCGCCCGCAATGTTAAAAGCCCTGGATGCGCCCGCCAGTATGGCGGCAGCATCCTAATCGCAGTGGTGGGACCGCCGCATGTCTGTCGGGCTCTCCCAAACACCGCTATGATGGCGGGCAGACTTCGTAATCAGCCCCTAAGCATTTTGAAGTGAAGGAGCAATAGCAGTCAGGAGAAGGCTGGAGCTGAGTGAGGTAGTTCTCCAAATGAAAAGCAGTTAAAATGGAGCTGCTTTTTTTTTTAAAGAAGTATTTCATTGGATGCTGTCAGCATGAAAGTGAATAAAATTAGACAGTGTGTTGGAGGCCTTAGCAAGAAGTCCTATTATTGGCTGTTGTTTAAAAAATAAATGTAATACAGACATGGATATGCCTTTGAATCTGTGGAGTAAACCACACCTGCTGTATCTCATTCGGAAATAGCATGGTCCTTCTAGAAAGTGCTGTGAACTACTGGTTCCACTGGGTTGCTAGGTACACTGAGCTAAGAGTGTATTGGGGGAAGGATATTAAAGAGACAGAACCTTTTTATAAGAGTTGAGGAGTTATGACACAATTTAAGTAATGTCAAACTTTAATTTCCAATTCAGGACTATGTTATAAACTGTTGTTCAGTATTTAAATTTAAAAAAACTGAAGCTAAATATCGGTGTGGATGCCTGTTTTTTTCACGATTAATCTGCGATAATTACGAAAACATCGCGAACACGTGAAGACAGGAACCTCGTTTTGAAAGAGAGGAGAAAGGGTTAACAGATGCTAACCATTCACAAGTGGAAATACAATAGTCTAAAATTAAAGACATGATTTCATTTGCTGCCTTTCTCATAATCATAGAGTGGAACTTTGAAGAAGTTGCCATTTTGTAGTTGCTTTCTATGAGAATGGTGTACCATTCTTGTGCTTAGTTTTTACAGTGTCAAAACTATCTAGAAAGAGCTAAAACAACAATATAATCTACAAACTCAATACAATGGTATGTATATAACTTTTTAATTATTTAAAAAATGTACGTTAGAAAGAAAGATGTGTATGAGAGTTTGATAAAAAGGAGTATCACAGTGATGTAAAAAAAGAAATTTCAGATGAACTGTAACTGGGAGAGGGCATGTGTTTAAGATGTTAGTACTGTTGAAGGTTACCATGAGCAATGCATTTAAAAATTACAATGTTTTACATTTCGAAGCATCATCAATCAATCAATCAGGGGTTTGTAAAGTGTCCTACTCACCCGTGAGGGTCTCAAGGCGCAGAGGGGGGGTGCAGGCAGCTCCATGGTCATCCGAAAAGCCAGGTCTTGAGGTCCTTTCTGAATAGGTGCAGTGTCAGGCTTCGTCTGATGCTGAGGGGGAGTTCGTTCCAGGTCTTGGCCGCAATGTAGGAGAAGGATCTGCCGCCCAATCTGGTCCCGTTGATGCGGGGGACAGTGGCTACTGCTAGGTCGGCGGAGCAGAGATTTCTCTTGGGGACGTGGAAGGAGATTCTTTCCTTCAGGTATTGAGGTTATGGAGGGCTTTGTAGGTATGTGTGAGCAGTTTGAAGTTTATTCTTTTTTCGACTGGGAGCCAGTGGAGGTCGCAGAGGTGATGGGTAATGTGGTCCTGTTGTGGGATATTGAGGATGAGTCTGGCTGCGGCGTTCTGGACCATCTGGAGTTTGTGAAGGAGTGTTTTGTTGATTCCAGCGTAGAGCGCGTTTCTGTAGTCCAGTCTGCTGGTGATGAGTGTGTGGGTTGCGGTCTTCCTGGAGTCAGGGGGATCCATTTGAAGGTCTTGTGGAGTATACAGAGGGTGTTGAAGAATGTGGAGGACAGGGCGTTGATCTGGTGGTTCATGGTGAGTGAGGAGCCAAGTATGTTGCCGAGGGTGCGGGCGTGGTCTGTAGAGGTGGGTGGGTTTCCTAGGGTGGGGGGCCACCAGGTGTTATCCCATGCGGAGGGGGTGGACCTGAGGATGTGTTCTGCCTGAGAGCAAAGATTGAATCCAGTCTAAGACAGTTCCCTGGATACTGGCGTCATGGAGTCTGCTGGCTAGTGTGCTGTGGGAGATGGTGTTGAAGGCTACTGAGAGGTCAAGTAGTATGAGGGCAGCAGTGTGGCCTTGATCGAGGAGGGTGCGGATGATGTCAGTGGCGGCTATGAGGGCGGTCTCAGTGCTGTGGTTGCTGCGGAATCCGGATTGAGAGGAGTTGAGGATGTTAGTGGTTTCTATGAAGTGCGTTAGCTGGGAGTTGATGACTTTCTCGATGACTTTGGCGGTGAAGGGGAGAAGGGAGATGGGCCTGTAGTTCTTGAGGTCAGTCGCTTCTGTGGAGGGCTTCTTGAGGAGGGGTTTGACTTTGGCGTGTTTCCATTCATCGGGGAATGTGGCTGTTTCAAGGGCGCAGTTGATTGTCCATCGTAGTTCTGGTGCAATGGTGGTGGTGGCCCTGTGGAAGATGTGCGATGGGCAGGGGTACTCCGGAGTGGATGCTTTTCATGGTCTTAGCAGTGTCTTCTGTGGTGACAGGGGTCCAGGTGAGGAGGGTCTGCTGGGTGGTGTCTCTGGTGGAGGGTGTAGGGTTGGTGCCGTGGTCTTGATTGTCAAAGTTGTCATAGAGCGTCCTGATCTTGTGGTAGAGGAAGGAGCTGAGTTTGTTGCAGAGGTCTTGGGTGGGAGGGACGTCAGTAGTTTCACTGTGGGGTCCTTGGAGTTCTGGGAGTTGGAGAGGATTCTGTACTGGATGAAGTTTCTCTTAGTAGATCTGATGAGTTGGAGATATGCGGTGGTGGCAGCCTTGTCAGCGGTGCATGCTTCTGGGGTTTTGATGTTTCTCCATGCTTTCTCCAGTTGTCGGCATGAGTGCTTCGATTCTTGGAGGACTGTGGTGAACCAGGTGGCTTTCGTGCTGTGTCATCTGGTGGAGTTCTGGAGGTGGGCGAGAGTGTTGGCGTAGTTGGCGATCCATTGGTGAAGGTCGTTAGCTGCTGTGTTGGCGTCTGTTGTGGTAGGGGGAGGAGTGCAGCTGAGGGTGGAGGTGAGGTGTTCTTCTGTGATTTGTCTCCAGTTTCTGCATGGGAGACGTGGCATGATCTTGTATGCGGTGGGTTTCGAGAAGGAGAAATGGATGCAGTGGTGGTCAGTCCAGAGAGGTTGCGTGGTGTGACTGAGGAAAAGGTTGTTTCCTCCGGCAAAGATGGGGTCGAGAGTGTGTCCTGCCATGTGGGTAGGGGTGGAGATGAGTTGCTTCAGTACAATGTTAGCGAGGTTCTCTAGGAGGTCGGTGGTGTTGGAGTCTCTGAGGTTGTCTAGGTGGAAGTTCAGGTCTCCGAGCAGTATGGAATCTGTGGAGGTGAGGGCATGGGGAGCGATGTAGTCTGCAATGGGATTGCTGAACGGGGACCGGGGTCTGGGCAGTCTTTGGGCAAGTGTCCTGCAGAGTGTTAGTCTGGGGTTGGGCTGGATCTGGAAGTGGATGTGTTCCATGAGGGGGGTGAGGCGTTGTCCGGGGTTGGAGGTTGTCAGTCGGAGGGAGCCTTTGTGGACGATGGCAAGGCCTCCTCCGGGGTGGTCGGGCAGTCCTTCCTCAGGATCTTGTATCCATCGGGGATGGTGGTTGCGATGTTGGGAGCTGAGCTGGCATTGGTCTAGGTCTCTGTGAGGAAGGCAATGTCAGGCGCGTGGGTGTTGAGAAGGTTCCAAACTTCTACTGAGTGTCTGTTCAGGGAGCGCACGTTGAGGAGGATGCAGCTCAGGGGTTTGTGTACGCTGGCATCCAGTGGGTTAGGAGTGGCTGTCTGGGTCTGGAGGTGGGTGAAGGTGCGGCAGCAGTGTCTGCAGGAGAACGGGCCTTGGGAGTTGCTCTGCGTTGAGAGCTGACACAGGGGCTGCCACTAAATAGGGGTCGGGGGAGGGAGAGCAGCTGGGAGGCGGGAGTTGGAACACACAGGGGGGAGGGGCCGTGGGGGCAGAAGCAGCAGGAAAGGCAAAAAGGGAAAGCAAAGGCAAACAGCAAAAAAATAGGCAAAAAGGCAAAGACCGAAAGAGGAGATAGAAAAAGACAGAATAAAGAGCAAACAGAAAAAGACAGAAAAAGACTGATAGAGTGAACCAGCAGAAGAGCAGGCTCTTCCACTGGATCACCAAGGATGAGGCACAGGCAGGAACCTGCAGGTGGAGGAGGACATCGAACACCTACATGGGACACCAGAAGGCACCGGGGACTGTGCCTTAAGGACAGAGCTGCGCGAGGGGAGAGCAGTTACCCTGACCATGTGGTCAGAGGTCTTGCTCGCCTTGTCGGGCAGCGGCCACCATTAAGTAGGGGTCGGGGAGGGAGAGCAGCTGGGAGGCGGGAGTGGGAACACGCAGG
Organism: Calotriton arnoldi; assembly: GCA_963921515.1. Classification (NCBI taxonomy): domain Eukaryota; kingdom Metazoa; phylum Chordata; class Amphibia; order Caudata; family Salamandridae; genus Calotriton; species Calotriton arnoldi. Next base: position 483,568 of record CAWUFW010013146.1, read on the forward strand.
GGGGAGGGGCCATGGGAGCAGCAGCGGCAGGAAAATCAAAAAAGAAAACAGAAAAAAATAGGCAAAAAGGCATAGACGGAAAAAGCAGATAGAAAAAGACTGAATAAAGAGCAAACAGAAAAAGACTGACAGAGTGGGCCAGCAGAAGATCAGGCTCTTCCACTGGACCAACAGGGATGAGCCGCAGTCAGGAGCCTGTGGGTGGAGGAGGGCCTCAAACACCTACCTGGGACACTAGAAGGCACTGGGGGCAGTGCCTTAAGGACTGAGCTGCGTGAGGGGAGAGCAGTTATCCTGACCAGGAGGTCAGAGATCTTACTCGTCTTGTCGCACAGTGGCCGCCATTAAGTAGGGGTCAGGGGAGGGAGAGCAACTGTAAGGTGGGAGTGGGAACACGCAGGGGAGAGGGGCCGTGGGGGCAGCAGCGGCGGGAAAGGCAAAAAAGGAAAACAGAGGCAAACAGCGAAAAATAGGCAAAAGGGCAAAGACAGAAAAAGGAGATAGAAAAAGACAGAATAAAGAGAAAACAGAAAAAGACAGATAAAGGCTGACAGAGCAGACCATCAGAAGTGCAGGCTCTTCCACTGGATCACCAGTGGTGAGGCACAGGCAGGAGCCTGCGAGAGGAGGAGGGCGATTCCTTAAAATTCATTAATTGCGACTCGCAAATTGCGAGTCGCAATTAAGGAATTGATTTCCATTCATTCCTATGGGCCTAGAGGCCCATAGGAATCAATGGGTATTGCATGCGCAATTTGCGAGTACTCCATAGGTACTCGCAAATTGCGCATGCAATTTCAAGGGTTCCAAAAGTATACCCTGTTGCACCCCTGAAATTCCAATTTTTACACATGTTGCGCACACACATGCCCCAAGGGCATGTGTGTGTGTAATATGTGACTTTCAAAAATGCACTTTAGTGTATTTTTCAAAGAAATCGCAAATTACCATCAACTTCAGTTTGATGGTAATTTGCGATTCCTAATAGCAAAATCCCAATAATTGTTTTATTTAGCAACAGCTAGACTCAAACTTTGTGTAAAATATGTCTCTATAACTGTTTTACACTTTGTTATTTGTATTCATGACTACTGATGTTATTGTGACCTCCAGTGTTGCTGTGAAGAAGGAAAATGCATTTTTGATCTTGTTTTTTCAACAAATGAATACAAAGGAGAAAGTTAAATTAGTATCTTGCTAAATAGCTACACTGAAACTTTATGTAAAATATGTCTATATATGTGTTTTACACTTTGTCAAAAACACCCGGTATTCATAGTATGTCCTTGGCAATTGCACTCATAGAATCACACAGGTACTGCCTATGCAATCATACAATCACCCAGGCACTACTCATGCACTTAGATAATTACCCAGACATTACACACTCACTCACTCACATATCCATACAGCCACTCACACACCCAGGCACCAACCTATACAGCGACTCACACACCCACTCTCAAAGTTTACAGGTTACAGTTAGGAAATAAAATTAAAAATACTTTTAATGAAAAAACCAAAGGTTACAGGAATATTATAGTTAGGAATCAGCATTTAAAAAACCTTAGAAATTCTCTGAAAAAATCAAAGGTTACAGGGACGTTATAATTAGGCAATATAGTTTAAAAAAACCTTAGAAGCTGAGCTAACTATAACTTGCGTCCCCGCAATGCTATGTCAATGACCTCATATATTACATCACTCATGACATGATCAGTGACATCACTGATGACATCACTGATGACATCTCAAATGACATCACTGATGACATCATCCACAGAATCTCTGACGTACCCATTCATACCCCAATATAAACTTTCATACACCCACTCCAACTTCCACAATACTATCCTCAAAACCATTGACACACCCATACTAGTACTTACACACCCACTCACTGATTCATAGGTCTACACACACATCCACTCATACATGAATACAGCGACTCATACACCAACTCACTCACTAGTACAGCCACTGACATATCCACTCATATACCCATATAGCCACTCACACACTGCCAGTCACCCATAGAGCTACTCACACACCTACTCACTCACCCATAGAGTCAATCACAGAGCAACATACTCACCTATACAGTTATACACACACCCATTCACTTATTCATACAGATGTTAACACATACTCACTTACCCATACTGTCAGTGACACAAACACACACTCAGCCATACAGCCACTCTCACAATCACTCACTCACACATACAGTCACTCAAATACTCCAACACTCACCTATTCTACTTTTCACATATGCAATTACTCACCCATATACCACTGACACATCCATTCACCCATTCTGCCAGTCACGTGCCATCTCACTCACACATGCAGCCACTTAAACACCAACTGACAGGCTGATACGGACATTCAGACAACCTTGTCACTCACCCATGCATTCACTGAGACACCTAATCTCTCACTTATACAGTCAGTTACGCACCCACTGATTCATCCATACAGGCACTGATTCATCAACACACCTTGGTATGTATATTTAACACTCATAAACTTTGCAAAAATACTCATAGTGACTGGATGATGTCATCAGTGATATCATCAGTGATGTCATTTGAGATGTCATCAGTGATGGATGTCACTGACCATGTCATGAGTGTTGTAATATGTGAGATCATAAGCAGTGCATTGCAGGGGCGTGAGTTATAGTTAGCTTAGTTAACTATAACTGCTGAATTTCACTGGTTTTGTATGAGTGAAACTTGAGCCAAACTACAACTTCTCTGTAACCTTTGTTTTTTTTTAAGTGAATGTATATATATATATAAACACACATTATCTACTGCCGGTCGCCAGTAGATAGTTATAGTTAGGACCTATTTTCCATAGGAAATCCGCAACATTCTATTTGAAATAACTTTGGCGCCAGTTGACGAATCTTCGCGAAATTTTCAAAACTCGTGGCCCGCTCTGGTCCGCTCCTATCCTGAAAGTCTAGGGGTGATTCGTCAAGTGGGGGCCGAGAAAAAAGGGGGTTCCCAAAACATGTTTTCCCCATGCAATTTTCCATAGGAACCTTTCATTGCAGCTACAGCCCGAACTGCTGAACGGAATTACACCAAATTTGGCAAAAAGGTAGCCCTTGGTTCAGAGTCGTGCCTTTTGGTTAAATGGTGTAAATCCGTTCAGTAGTTCCTGAGAAATTTGAAAAAGAAAACACATACATATCTGGGCGGAGCCTAACCACACATGTCATCGTGAGATCTGATTGGCTGTCAGCACTTCATCCTGGAATTGCTGGCAGCCATCTTGGGACCAATATAAATGATAGAACCCCATTGAAATGCATTGTAGTGAATCGAAGATTTTGAGGGTTACCAAAAGGAGAACTATAAAGGGTGATAACAGACTTTAGTTACATTAGAATTCATTTGTTGATGGTACCATACTAATTTCAGGAATTGTGGTGTGTTCTAAGGGGATTTTACCCTGTGAAAAACCTTCTGCTGGGATATCATGAATCATGTTTGAGAGAAAACTATTTTCACATGCTTGTCCCATACAGTTTTGGAAGGTGCTCCAGAAGCTAAAATGAGAGCATATTTTCTGTAAATTCACATTAACTTTCTCAGTCATGTGAGAATTAAGTCTGACATTCTCAGTAAAACATGTACATCCAACAAGGGCAGAGACTGTCAGTTGATTCCTTTGTGTTCTACTGCAGCTTCCCAGAGTGTTCTAAAGAACAACTAGAGTGCTAACAGCCTTACTTATGACAAACGTATGGCACACCTTAAGCCATCTTGATTGGAATAAACTGGTAACACTTAAAACATTTAATTTAAAAAGGAACAAAATGATGGGGTTCATTTTGTCATAGAAATTATGGTTAGTGCTGTAGAAAGAAAAATTAGGACATGTTTCAAGTGTGATCTCAAATATCTTCCTGTTATATTTCAACAGGAGCAGCCTGTCAGTTGATGCCTTTGTGTTCTACTGCAGTTTCCCAGAGTGTTCTAAAGAACAACTAGAGTGCTAACAGTCTTACTTATGACATAATTATGGCACACCTGAAGCCATCTTGATTAGAATAAACTGATAACTCTTAAAACATTTAATTTAAAAAGGAACAAAATGAGGGGGTTCATTTTGTCATAGAAATTATGGTTAGTGCTGAAAGAAAAATTAGGACATGTTTTAAGTGAGATCTCAAATATCTTCCTGTTATATTTCAACAGGAGCAGCCTGTCAGTTGATGCCTTTGTGTTCTACTGCAGCTTCCCAGAGTGTTCTAAAGAACAACTAGAGAGCTAACAGCCTTACTTATGACAAAAGTATGGCACACCTGAAGCCATCTTGATTGGAATAAACTGGTAACACTTAAAACATTTAATTTAAAAAGGAACAAAATGATGGGGTTCATGTTGTCATAGAAATTATGGTTAGTGCTGTAGAAAGAAAAATTAGGACATGTTTTAAGTGAGATCTCAAATATCTTCCTGTTATATTTCAACAGGAGCAGCCTGTCAGTTGATGCCTTTGTGTTCTACTGCAGCTTCCCAGAGTGTTCTAAAGAACAACTAGAGCGCTAACAGTCTTACTTATGACATAATTATGGCACACCTGAAGCCATCTTGATTAGAATAAACTGGTAACTCTTAAAACATTTAATTTAAAAAGGAACAAAATGAGGGGGTTCATTTTGTCATAGAAATTATGGTTAGTGCTGAAAGAAAAATTAGGACATGTTTTAAGTGAGATCTCAAATATCTTCCTGTTATATTTCAACAGGAGCAGCCTGTCAGTTGATGCCTTTGTGTTCTACTGCAGCTTCCCAGAGTGTTCTAAAGAACAACTAGAGAGCTAACAGCCTTACTTATGACAAAAGTATGGCACACCTGAAGCCATCTTGATTGGAATAAACTGGTAACACTTAAAACATTTAATTTAAAAAGGAACAAAATGATGGGGTTCATGTTGTCATAGAAATTATGGTTAGTGCTGTAGAAAGAAAAATTAGGACATGTTTCAAGTGTGATCTCAAATATCTTCGTGTTATATTTCAACAGGAGCAGCCTGTCAGTTGATGCCTTTGTGTTCTACTGCAGCTTCCCAGAGTGTTCTAAAGAACAACTAGAGCGCTAACAGTCTTACTTATGACAAAATGATGGCACACCTGAAGCCATCTTGATTGGAATAAACTGGTAACTCTTAAAACATTTAATTTAAAAAGGAACAAAATGAGGGGGTTCATTTTGTCATAGAAATTATGGTTAGTGCTGTAGAAAGAAAAATTAGGACATGTTTTAAGTGAGATCTCAAATATCTTCCTGTTATATTTCAACAGGAGCAGCCTGTCAGTTGATGCCTTTGTGTTCTACTGCAGCTTCCCAGAGTGTTCTAAAGAACAACTAGAGCACTAACAGTCTTACTTATGACAAAAGTATGGCACACCTGAAGCCATCTTGATTGGAATAAACTGGTAACACTTAAAACATTTAATTTAAAAAGGAACAAAATGAGGGGGTTCATTTTGCCATAGAAATTATGGTTAGTGCTGCAGAAAGAAAATTTAGGGCATGTTTAAAGTGAGATCTCAAATCCTCTTCTATTTCATTAAAAATTCTGACATGCAGACTGAAACAATCACTTTCAATACCAGCAGTAGACTTCCAGTTAACTCCCTGGTGAGCAGTAGCTTTACTGCAGTGATCTAATGAACAACTAGAGTGCTAACATTTTGAATTTATGGCAAATGTGTGACACATCTGAATGCCTTCTTGATGGAATCAAAGTAAAAAACTGAAAGCATATCCTACTGAGGAGACTGCAGTAAATGACAAAATTAGGAAACTTCATAACAAATAAGTCTCCCAAGATTGCCACCAGAGAAAAAAGAGCCCAAATGTAGCACAAATATCACACAGATGTAGCCCACATATAGCCCAATGACAGAAGTGTGCAAAACACTTTTTATTTTTAGTTTTTCTGCAGTTTTATATAGTGCAAACTGGTCAGGTATTGGAGCGATACATCTTACTTGGACCCCTTATTGCGTATTTTGCACGAAGTACATGAGATTGATCTTGCGAAACATTGAACTTTACGATTCTGTTAACCTGAAGGTGCTCTGAACCGGGCTTTGTAACACCCGTTTTTACCTACTGGTTTTAATTAATTCTCACTGTATTGTATTAGGAAAGAGGATTTACAGTTTTTATGTACACTTTTATGATCTATGTTTCTAAATCAGATCAAATAAAGTTTAATGAATTCTATGGCAGGACGGAGGCGAGGATTATGCATATCTTTCCTCACTTTATTTGCATAGCAGTTCAAAGAAAACGTAACACAACAATCATTAAACAAAAGACTACACAACCCATGAACCATTAGGGGGGTAGTCTCCAAGGCAACTATAGTCCAATCATATCACAGTCCATCGTATAATATCGTGACGTCCCTTCCGCTTCCTCTTTCTTCTCTGCTCGTCAGTTAAGTGCATTCCTTACATTCTTGGCTTAATCTGACGTTGTTGCTGTTTGTATAGCGGTTTCTTGTGCACGTTATTAGCATTATTGCCTTGGTATTGTTTCATATTCCCTGCGCAGCAGGCTCTTGCCCGAGCACGTTCTCCCCCTCGCAGTTTCTCCCGCTGTGTGCTCTGCGCGTGGTGAGATCCTGTCAGGCGCGTCTGGTCCGAGCGAGGCAGCTCCGTCGAGCGCTCCCGCTGGTCTTTACGCGCGTTTGGGAATCCGGTCACTCCTTTAGTGTGCGCTTGATTCCCGACCAACCTCGCCTAATTTTGACACCGCTACGCAGTGATTTCCCCACACGGCCACGTTAGTGACCAGCGCCACCTGGTGGTGGTAATTGGTATTGCGCCTCAGTCTATTCTTATAACAGCTTCGGGAAAGCCCAGCTGTTGGCGCACCGGCGAGGGGGCTGTCTTAAGGATTTTAAGGGCATTTGTTCTGTGCTCACACCCTCTGCTATCATGTCTTCTCCAGAAGACCATTTTTACTCCTCCTACCAGGAAGTGGAGGAGGAATGGCCCCCAACTTCTCCCTCCAGCAGTGGACCAAGCCCTCTCTCTGGCTATTTCTAGGGCGCTGGCTCCTCTTAGGGATCAGGTTGATAAGCTGGCGAAAAGCATCCCTGGGGTGTTCAGTGACCCAGATCTGGTGGTGGCGGGTCCAAGTAGCTCCCAGATGGGGAATAAAAGGGCCGTTAAGCATAACGCGGGGCACTTGGAAGGATTTGATAAACTTACGGAGACCTTCCTCAAGAGTGCGCGAACGCTAAAACATGCACCCTGCCGGGAGGAGGAGCGGCCCGGAGAAAATTGCGACACTGTCACCACTATTGTAGACCCCGACGGCGGGTTTCCCTTAGAGAGAGAGGGTGTATCGGAGGACGATTTCTCCTCCGATGAGGATAAGGACTCGGGGCGTCCCTGGCGTCCAGAGTCCCACTCCTCTCAGTCCCCGGTTGGGGACGGGGTCCACTCGGACATGTTCGAGCCTACCCAAATTTACCATCCGAGGTCGGCAGAGTGGACACCTGACGCCAAAGTGGCAGAGTATGTGGTGGGGAAAATCCATCAACCCCTTGAAAGGGAGGTCAGGAATAGGATGAGGGGAGAATGCCCCAGGCCCTCACTGAAGGGGAAGGTGGCACACACACCTGAAATTGATGAGAAACTATGTACCTTTTTCTCCAAGAATATGAGGGATCCCAAGAAAGGAATTGATAGGTCTTGGACGTGGTAGGGCCCTTGACCCAAATTATTCAATTGACAGAGCGTTCCAAAGAGTCAGGATACCCTTTGTCCACGGATGTTGTGGCTGGTTGGGCGCACTACCCTAAACCCTAAAACACTACCCCCTCCACTACCCAAACACCACTGCACTACCCTAAACCCTAAAACACTACCCCCAGCACGACACCCTACACTACCCAAACATAACTGCATTACCCTAAACCCTAAAACACTACCACCAGCACGACTCCCTACACTACCCAAACACCACTGCACTACCCTAAACCCTAAAACACTACCCCCAGCACGACTCCCTACACTACCCAAACACCACTGCACTACACTAAACCCTAAATATACCCCCAGAATGACCTCCCACACTACACAAACACCACTGCACTACCCTAAACCCTAAAACACTACCCCCAGCATGACCCCCTACACTACCCAAACACCACTGCACTACCCTAAATCCTAAAACACTAACCCCAGCATGACCACCTACACTACCCAAACACCACTGCACTACCCTATACCCTAAAACATGACCCTCTACACTACACAAACACGACTGCACTACCCTAAACCCTAAAACACGACCCACAGCATGACCCCCTTCACTACACAAACACCACTGCACTGCCCTAAACCCTAAAACACTACCCCAGCACTACCCCCTACACTACCCAAACACCACTGCACTAACAAAAACCCTAAAACACTAACCCCAGCACAACCCCCTACACTACACAAACAACACTGCACTACCCTAAACCCTAAAACACTACCCCCAGCATGACTCCCTACACTACCCAAACACCACTGCACTACCCTAAACCATAAATCTACCTCCAGCACGACCCCCTACACTACCCAAACACCACTGCACTACCCTAAACCATAAAACACTACCCCCAGCATGACCCCCTACACTACACAAACACCACTGCACTACCCTAAACCCTAAAACACTACCACCAGCATGACCCCCATACTACTCAAACACCACTGCACTACCCTAAACCCTAAAACACTACCCCAGCACGACTCCCTACACTACCCATACACCACTGCCCTACCCTAAACCGTAAAACACTACCCCCTCCATGACCCCCTACACTACTGCACTACCCTAAACCCTAAAATACTACCCCCAGCACGACCCCCTACACTACCCAAACACCACTGCACTACCCTAAACCCTAAAACACTACCCCCGCACGACCCCTACACCACCCAAACACCACTGCACTACCCTAAACCCTAGAAAAGAAACCCCCACCCCATGCCCAATCCCCCTTACCTCTCACTCCTCATGGTTCCTCTCTCCTCGTGGTTCCTGCTTCACGTCATCTCTGAGGGGCGGTGCACGTCGTTGTGAGGAAACGGAACAGCCTCTGTTTCCTTACAACGACATGGATCGTCTACATGTTTTTAGAACGCATGGTCATTTACCATACATACCTTTACAACAAAATTCATTGTAAGGGCATGCGTGGTAAATGACCATGCGTTCTAAAAATGCGTAGTAATGACTTTGTGATGTACAACGCATGCGTGGTAATGCATGCGTTGTAATGGTATCGCAAAGTAAAAAAGTCGTTGTAACGGCTGTTTACCGATCGAAGCTGGCCCCTGTTCTTCAGTGAGACGTTTATTTGATTAATTAGGAGGAAGGAATGTGGTTTTTTTACCGAAAAGTGCATTCCCGGCTGTTGTATTGTGAAAGTGTCCGCGTGGCCTGGTTTCACTTCCGGTGAGAGAGTGGAAGAGTCTGTTTGGATCTAAAGGAGTTCTGTTGTTGGACGGGGCCGGCGCGACATGTCATCAGAAAACATAGCTAATGGAAAGCGTCCTCCCTGAAGTGTGGAGCAGTGCCATGAGAGGTCAACGAGTGTGCGTCCCACCGCAGTATGACCGTACCGCGTGACCCATGTGCCGCCTCCAGGGTACGGGAGGCAGAAGCGGCATCGCAGGTCCTCTTGAAGACCGTTGTAGCATTAATTCTACATTTTGGTACTAGGGCATTTTAACTTCGTTGTTCCTGCCAGATACAAAGAGAAGATCCTGTGTTATTCAGTGCCCTTGTTACCTTTTTTGTGGGTTGTGGTCCTTGTCACTTCGCTGCCCCGCCGGTGCACACGACTGGGCACCCCACCTCGTGTGCCATCTGCAGGGCCTCTGCCCTCGGATCACTGGTTTCGGTTTCTGGAGTGGCAACATAAACAGTTGCTCCCAAAGGACTAGCCTGAACACTTAGGTGAATATCCCCTGCATCAGCATTCCATGGAAATTCTTTCCTAGCTCTCCCACGTCAACGAGCACGGCTCCGCTCGCGACACCGTATGACGTCATCGGAGCCATAAGAGGACCTCGTCGGCGTGCTGACGTCAGTTCCACCCATTTTTTCCGTGCCACCGAGGCAAACAGGGGACCGAGACATTTTCACATGTATACATAGTATAATAAATATATATATATTCACTGAAAAAACCATAGGTTTCAGGCACGTTATAGTTAGAAATTAGCATTTAAAAAACCTTAGAAATTCACTGAAAAAACCATAGGTTTCAGGCACGTTATAGTTAGAAATTAGCATTTAAAAAACCTTAGAAATTCACTGAAAAAACCATAGGTTTCAGGGGCGTTATAGTTAGTTGGACATTTCACTCGTACAAAACCATAGAAATTCCCCCGTTATAGTTAGTTCAGCTAACTATAACTTGCGCGCCCGCAATGCACTGCTGATATATTACATCACTCATTACATGGTCAGTGACATCACTCATGACATCACTGATGACATCTGGCTACAATGAAGCAA